>CM062292.1:15458807-15890149 GCA_031216915.1 Pictodentalium vernedei
GAATGACAGGCGGATTAACGCATGAGTAGTCTGACGAACAGGTGAATGATCAAAATACCGTGAGTCCATCAATTAAAAGAAATTGCATATTATTTAATTAATTATTTAGAAATTATTTATTTAATTAGAAGAAAAGTGGGTGGATAACTGACTGTCAATTGAGAACTGTTTCATTTTGAAGATTCTGAAAAGTTTGTGGAGCAAGTCTGACTTTAAGCTCTTTATTTTCCTATTATGTGAGTCGTTGTATATCAGAGTCTGTTCTTATGAGGGCTGGTCTCCTCTCTGTCGCTGTGGCTGCTGCGAAGATCCGCCCGTCACTGGTCCAAAAAGAATGAATTTTACGGTTCCTTTTCAGTTCAGAAAGTTGAGCAACTAATGAGGATCTCCAAGTGGTCAACGATTCGGTTATGAAAATTTTCTCGGGGTTATTCTTCAGGGCCCTTTTGGATGAATAAACCGCTTGACGCTGTCTGTATGTAGTAAATCTACAGATGATGTTGCATGTTATCTTGGAGCCTTGGGGAGTCTTTAACCCTTCCAATGACATGAGATCTGCTGATATCATTATTTGATAGTGTTATACCAAGCTTACTACCACATATGTCCATAATTCTCTCATCGGTTGACTCGTTTATCATCTTGATATTGTTAGTATCAACTGGGACGTTCCGAAATACAAGGCAGTTTCTTCTGCTGTATTGCTCCAGGTCGTCCATTCGCGTTTCTAATCTGTCTTCCATTTCCAGCAACCTAACACTCATTTCGCGACATTTTTCTTTAATCTCAGAGTTTTCATTTCTTAAGTCTACTATTTCTTGTTTTAAGGGCGCAATGTGCTTTCCCATAAATGATTCTAACCCCTTTTGAATTGCCTTTGGAATAATAGAGTTCGATAACTCCTCCAATTGGGACTTAAGTTCCATTCTGAAGAGCCCATATAAAGCATCAAATTTTTCGTCTAATTTGTCGGTCTGTGCGGGTGAGTCCGCAAGATGAGAAGACAGTTTATCTAGAAACGGCTTTTGGCTGATCGTCGATAGAATAGCATCCGACATGTCAACAATGTTATTAGTTGTATCTAACTCATTTTCGGATTGAGTAGGACTCACAATGGCCACTGGGTCAACGTTTGTAATTGATCCAACAATAGATTGATCATTTACTTTCTTGGTAGAGCGATGCTCTAATGGTGAGATCTTATCAGAAGATCTCTTCACACCTGTTGTTGTTGGTGTCGATGATGACCTGCTAGGTGTCGACCTTGATCCACCTCTGTGCGAACTCAATCTTCTCTGACTACTCATCCTTGTCCTGGTGTGAGGTTCTGAATGTTCTGATCACTTTTCACACTATTTTTTCAGTTCAAATATTGGCATATCACCTTGAGTTCGATGGCAAAAATATTTTTAAACTTCCTTTTGCGCGGTTAAACATACAGTTTTTCCAACATTTAAACTTCTAAATTCCCCACTTATTCATACTGAATAGAATTAAACACTCGTTCCCATCAAGAATAAGGATATAAACAAGAATATCCAGGAGACTCTTGAGCAACTAATTACGCGTGTATCCACTTGACGCCATTTTTAACCTAACTCACTTTGAAAATCGTTCCGCGGCCCCTGATTACATTGTTGCAAGTATATATACACTGTCAGTAGTATGTAATGTGGTTTACAGGGGCTATAGGTGCCGGACCCCGGAAGTGACGTCATGTCACGTGACCCAGTGCCGCCATGTTGTGTTGTCATGGTAACCCATGTGAGCGGCCATGTTGTGACGTCATCCCCATAGTGATACGTGGTGTTAGTGCGCATGCGCAGCGCGTGCTGTTAGGGTGATACGTGTTTCCGTCGTCCATTTTGTACACTGGAGAAGGCATCCTAGATAGGTATTCTCAAATAATACAATACCAGGTTATAGGTGTCTATAGGTATAGGTTATAGGTATCCTCGAATATCCGTATGTGCCTATGTGCTAGGGCACATTGTGTCACATTGTGCCTTTTCACATGAGCACATATCGGCACATCCAGTATGTGCTTATGTGCTAGGGCACATTGTGTCATATTGTGCCTTTTCACATAAGCACATATGACAAAAAAGGGATTCACCAGTAAGTATCCTCGAATAAAACAATACCAGGTCATAGGTATCCTCAAATATCCGTATGTGCCTATGTGCTAGGGCACATTGTGTCACATTGTGCCTTTTCACCCAAGCACATATAAGCACATATCGGCACATCTAGTATGTGCCTATGTGCTAGGGCACATTGTGTCACATTGTGCATTTTCACATAAGCACATATGACAAAAAGGGGGTGCCGAAGACCATATGTATTTCCAAAATGGAGTGCCGAAAATGGGGTGTCTGGGGATATAGCCATTGGATATAAAGATGATGAGAATCGGATAGGACTTCGTTGTAATACGGGGAGATAACTCGGCATAGAAATTATGGGAAATCAAGCAATCTGATTGGTTAGTTATAATCTATATAAATAATCTAGATAAAGGAAACTACAAGAGTACTCGGAATAGGGCCAGATCCAACAAGAATAGACCGGAAATTGTTAAATATAGTAATAAGCAAATCTGTTCCATCTGATAGGCTCTTCTACGCTACTGGAGTATACTAAAGAACAAAGGAACAGATAAACTAAAACTATTGCATATATAGATAGAAGCAGAGAATTCTGAAAGAATTCGAAAGAGTACAACTTGTCGGGTTGTTTGTGGTAATTCGTGATACTCCGATTCAATCGAACATACCCTCTGAACATACCCTTGTCTTGTTGTAGGCCTTTGGGTAACATAGCAACCACGTGCTACCACAGAAATCAAGATGGCTTCGCGGCGGGAACTACACCACCTCACTGGGCACTATATGGGCGTAGTCAACTCCAAACCATGCACTATTCCTTAAATATATATGTTAGCCAGCTAGCGCTGCAGACAAGACAGAAATATACGTTGGTTATTTCATTCTTTAGTCCCATTTGTTAATGTTTAGTCATGTCGTCTTTCAGGCCATGCCTCCATTTGCCAATGAATGATTACAAAATAGTTTTAAAATGAATATTTCCATTTTCTGCACACTACACCACACTTAAGATTTGTCGGTATTGGCGTCAAAAAATATACTGGCGGAAAAAGGAAACTCAAGTTCAGTTTTGGTAATATAATTTTTTTTATCCGTAGATCAAATGTAGTAAAATTTGACACATACTTAGCTACTTCAGTGTACTGTCTAAAGAGTCTTTGGTTAAAACTTAGTCAACATGACCACGTGCCACACTGCATGCTTTCAACAGATTTTTCGACAAAGCGTGCATCCGGGGTATTCCCGCGTGCTATGGGCTTGAAAACCATACCAAATCGAAGTTTTGAACAGAACACATGGATTGCACAACATTTCATTTTATCTCGATTGAAAAGAAAAATGTCTCGAATGTCCCAAGTTGACAGGTGTAGGTCTATTGCTCCAATCATGCAGCGTCTCGTCGCCCAACAATTTGGGGTCAATGATAGCCCGTTTAGTTGGGCGTCTCAGAGCTACAGGAAGATTAGTTGACCGTTTCAGGAACGGACGTCCGCGCGATACGTCGCCTCGTCAAGATAAAGGCATACACCTCCGTAACCGATTTCTGACGGCGACGGAGACAGCGAGTGGGGTTGTGGGCACTCATGGTCACCGAGTGGGTCCAAGAACAGTTAGGAATCGGTTGCGGTTTCGTGAGTTCAACTTAAGGCCAAGACGTCCCTACGTTGGTCCGAAGCTTACGCCCAGGCGACGTCAACGTCGGTTGTAATGGCTGCGGGCACATGCACTAAATAGGTTTCATTTGGCCCACTGGAGACGTGTGTTATTCACTGATGAGTCTCGATTCAAGCTTTACAGGTCAGATGGACGACAACGTTGCTATCGACGTCGAGGTGAGCGATATTTTGACGCGTGCGTTAAGGAAAACGATAGATTTGGAGGAGGGTCTGTTATGGTTTGGGGGGGGGGGGGTTCACATGGAGTGAAACATCTTTGGTCTTCCTGGGCAATTTTATGTAAGATACCGGGATCAGGTCCCCATGCCTCACGTCTTTCCACTCAATCAAAACAATGTCTCAGTTCTCGATTGGCCACCCTACAGTCCAGATTTTTCCCCGATTGAGCATTTGGGGGAGGACCTGGACGGGGTGGGGTGGCAGGAAGCGCGTCAATGACCCAAACAACGTCGCTCAGCTCACGCAGGCCCTTCTTCGGGAGAGGAATACCATCCCATAAAGGACCATAAACAACTTGCTGGGATCAATTGTAAGGATAGTTAGAAGAGCGACTGAAGCCCGGGGTGGGCACATCCGCTATTGATTTTGATCAGGAAATGGCGTACACGTTTAAACGTTATCCATGCAAACGCCGTCTGTGATAAGACAACAAGGGGCGCGGTGGCGTTGAGGTAACCGGTTCTCGTCAGATCACCGAAGTTAAGCAACGTCGAACTCGGTTAAGCATTGGATGGGTGACCGTCTGAACGATCAATTCGGACTCCCGCGTTGCGTCCTTGGGCAAGGCACTTAACCCTGATTTCCCACATGGGGACACGATGACGCCGTGTACTAGGCGTACTGCACGTCGATGGTTCGCATGTCTTCAACCAATCTACCCCCCCCCCCCCCCCCCACCCTGTCTGTGCAGTGCGGAGTTACGATGTCGGGGAGCTGGCAGCTGCTCGTCGTTGCTCTGTGGTTCTCTCCGGGTACTCCGGCTTCCTCCACCCGTAAAGTTGTCACGATCATGATTAGCCATTGTGCATAAGTATATGACCTTAAACGCCAATAAATAAATAATAAATAGATAAGACAACAAAACTCGTCAAAATTTAACCAGTAATGAAGAAATAACATCAACATCCAAACAATGAAATAACCATCCATAATGCATTTGAAATATTTACCACAGAAAAGTGGGCATCTTCTTTCTGACACTTCTATACTAAACCAGTCTCCAGTTTCAATAGCAAGCTTATGATTCCTTGTCCTGAATTTTAAAAGAATGGTCATTAATTTTATTGGCATTTGGTAGATGTGTGGTTCTCTTTCAAAATTGTCCTTAATATTCTTGTAAAAATTTATATTTATCTGTGTAGTTTATAATGCTCATCTATTATTTTAAATAAAAATCGTAAATTTTGCGTGTCAGTGATTCTTTAAAAGATATATTATAAATCGATTGTTCTTCCAACAAATTACCCTTCCCGATGTTGTTTCACGTATTTTGGACACAATTTTAACCATTCTGTTAACCTACACCCCTCCCTACTTAAACCAGTGGCGGCGCCATGATTTCAGTTTAGGGGGGCCTAAGTAAGATATGGGCAGGTGGGGGGGGGGGGGGGTGTCCAGGGGCGAGATGCCCAAGGCATTTCTTAAACGCCGCAGCCGGGGCTAGAGAAGGATAGGGGATGAGATAGTTCAGCGATCTGAACGTAAGGGGGTAGCCAAAACGTTCAGATCGCTGAACTAGGGAAGAGGGTGCCCCCTCCCATTGGGGGGGGGGGGGGGCTGGGGATCTACCTTGGAAAATTTTTCATATTTGGAAGCCTTGGGAGCGATATCTGAGCGTTTCTACAACACCTGACATGATGTGTATTGTTGTGTGCCGTTTGCGAGTGTGATATTGGGTGGGAAAACCATGGTCAGATAGTAATTTGAAGTTTGATTGGGGGGGGGGAGGGCGAGGGAAAAGTGTGGGGGGGGGGGGCGAGGCTCCCTGTGGCGCCGCCACTGTCTTAAACTAGATTTTGTTTGTTAGATTTTGCGGTACAACCTGGCGATTCATTAATTAAAAATTTGCTGTCCACGCGTGGATTACGACCAGTCCACGGCGTCTGCACTGTACTTCATTACCTCCTTTGTTGTTGATCTCCTACCATTATCGGAATGGATGGACGAATGAAGTAGTGTTCAAATGGTCTAGTACTGAAATGGTTAACCGGATAATCGGTTTGAAACCAGTTAGCTATCTAATGGATTAGAAAAACCGTCAACCGGTTATCCGAAATATCGATAGTGATCGTCATTCCACGTTTAAAACCTAGTAAATCTGCCGCTTCTCCTTTGTGATAGATTACACATCGAAGTCGCTTTGCATATATTGAGAAATAAGCGACTTTGGCGTTCAAGACTTCGTTAATGATCGGCAGTTTCCGTAATCGCACAAAACTATTCCATAGTGTACATTCAAACGAACGTTGTCGAGTACTCGACAACATTCGTTTGAATACACACTACGGAATAGTTTGAGAATACTGCTTTCTAATTCCTATAGTTTTGATCCCATATTCGGTGAAATAATGGCCGGTAATATTATCCGGTTATAGCTCTCGGTTAGTCGGTTACGAAAATGAGCCAACCGTTTCAGCCCTAAAATGGTCACATGGTGCAAACAAAGATCAAATGGATGCCGGTCTTCGAGATGGATGTGAAGATATGATTACCTGTTTGTGTATATGAGCTACCAACATATTTCAAATCAGGATACCACTCAATCTGACGGTCCTTCAGACCATTTTCATGTAAATTCAAAGAAATATAATACCCCAAAAAGGCTTTATTTCTACAGGACCTCTGTTATATGGAGATATAAAGCTTGATTTTGAAACCTTTCCATCATGCAAACATGATTTCGTTTTATTTCATCTGGTCCCATCTGGTTATACCGTGTGATGTTATGGCGTGACTAAGGAAATACGGACATAATAGCAACCAGACTCACTTTTACGCTTCCTGTGTGGGCATCTATCGGTGGTTCAAAATAAGAAGGGCCATGGTGGCCCTATCTGTGTGAGCGTGGCCCCTGGCGGCACTGAAAGTGGTATATATGGTCATACTATACCAATCCGTGCGCAGTCCATGCACTGTAGTTTTCACTTCCATGCCGAACCTTCTGACCGCCTATCTCTTCTTGGGGGAAGTAGGTATTGCCATACGGAAACTCCCGTGCGGTATGTTTAGATGCCGTATGTCGAAGTAGTGATAACAAGAGAGGGGGGGGGGGGTCGTTTGTGAGAATGGTGGTCAGCAACTTTTAGTCAAATGTCTATTTCCCCTTGATATAAATGGAAGGGTGCAATGTTTTTCCTTGATTTCCATGGAAGAGTGAAGTCGTTCATTTTTCATTGACAGGGGGTTTATTTTGTGGTATTAAAAGAGTTATCAGGTACATCGCGAGAGGCCGGTTAGATGTTTTGGAAGGTCTTAATACTTTTTGCTCTGGAACAAGTGGAAAAACACTATATGCTGGTAATGTTGCTAAGAAATGGCATAACAGCAACCAGGATCGCACGGTGTGGACATCTATCGGTAGTGCGAGAGAGGAGGGACCGTGGTGGCTCTACATGTGTGAACTTGTCGGGGCCGTGATGGCTCTACCTGTGTGAATGTGGCCCTGGAGCGGAGGCACCCAAAATTACATTATACCATGATGTCGATAAGTTCCAGGACGGTATCGATTCGTGTATTGGTGGTCCGTGTACTGTGGTGTGCACTTCTCTGCCCCCTCCCCATCCCCAACCCCCGATGGGGTTGTTTTGATACCTCGGTACGGATGATCCCCCGCGTAGGCAGGGGTGGTCCGTTTGGTGGAAACAATCGTATTGGCGTGGGAGTGCTTATGGTAGGTGTGTTAGTGTTATTTCGCCTGCGTACACTGTAAAAAAATCACCGTAATTTTTTACGGTCATATAACCGGCAGCTAGTTTCCAGGCATATGACCGTAATCATTACGGAAAACCGTAAAAACATTTTAACTGTCATTTGCCGTATATTCCAGTAATTTTTTTTCACGGTTTGCCGTTATTTGTACGGTCATTTGCCTGGAAACTAGCTGCCGGTCATATGACCATACAAATTTCAACCTTCATTTGCCGTATTTCCCGTAAAAATTACCATCAAAATAATTACGGTCAAAATGACCGGAGGCAGAGTTCCAGCCATATGGCCCTTAATCAACTGAAAACCATAATTTAATTCCAGCCGTCATAAACCGCATTTTACCTTGAACCAATAAAAACAACGCAAATCCCTGAGTATGTCGGCCCTAGCGGAGATCCGTGGCCACAAGCCATAAGATCCATCGAATATCGGTGACGCAGTACGAACAGTCTGCTATTATGCATGATTACCGAAACAATTATACGCATAAAAAATTGACGTTATTTGATTTCCATGTCCAATACTGCAATGAACATGATTCACTTGGCCACAAACTTACAAATTGATAGTAATACGTCGTTGTTGTTCGTCTTCAAATGCATCAGGCGTCCTTCTTGGAAATGGCGACTTCCAGAGTGGTATATGGCAAGGCCGATCCCATAATTCACCATTTTTACCGTCGTGCGACGTAATTGGACAGCGCGACGGGAGAAATACGTTCATTGGATCAAATTCGCGGGTTTTTCTACGGCAACACCGTTAAAATTAATTTACGGCCTCGAGACCGTTGTATTTGACAGTCATCTGACAGTAGTTAACCGTAGAATTACGGTAATCTTTTACAGTGTAGAAGAATTTCACTCGGAGTGAGTAGGTCCGGGCTGCGCGCCCGTGTGTTACACTCAAAGGAGGTCATTGTGGTCGGTGCTTTCCAGTCACCGGAGATAGTATTCCGGTCGACTCTTTATGGGTCGGGGGCAGGCCCGTGTTTTCCAATCACTGATAACAGGTAATTAATTTGATAATTACTGGTATACACTCATAAACCTGATGGTCCTATGTGTACAGTGCGATAACGTTACAGAAATTGTTGCACAGCCTGTCCAATTTGACAGACACGTGGGCTGGATAATGGACGACCCTCAACCATCCTCTTCCGTCCATTTCCTGTCTCTGTGGACCAAGGACTGATAGATAGTGAGGAAAAATCAGTCTCTTCACTAGTGGTTCGATTACTAAATATAGTCGCGTGAATATCTGTGTGTTTCTCCTCCAGGTAGTGGTCGTATTGTGTACAGTGGTGGTCCGTGGACTGATACATAGTGAGGTAAAATCAGTCTGTGCATTGGTGGACAAGTACTGAAAACTGACGTGCGAAGGCACGAGAAGTGTCTCCCCCCGGTAGGGGTTGTATTGTACACAGTGGTTCCCAGGGACTAATAGATAGTGATGTAAAATTAATCTGTGTGTTGGTTTTCCAAGTACAGAAAACTGGCGCGTGGAGGCAGGTGTTATGTCTCCCCCTGTTGTTCTGTAAACAATGCTGGTCCAGGCGCTGAGAGATAGTGTGGTAAAATCAATTTGTGCCTTGGAGGCAAGTACTGAAATAGACGTGTGGAGACACGAGTGTGTCTACCACCCCACCCCACCCCCACAGAGATCGTACTGTATTTAAATTTAATAAGGTGGTCCAGGGACTGACACACAGTAGGTAAAAACAATCTGTGCATTGGTTGTCCGAGTAATAAACTGGGTGGAAAGCTTGGTAATATGTTTGTGACTCGTATCAGCCAATGTGAGTCACATTAGGGGACGTTATATATATAATGCCTATACTCTTGAGTGTCACATTATATGACACTCAAGAGTATATGCATTATATATATAACGTCCCTTGGATGCAACAAAGCGCCATCTGCAATGATATTACTCTCAAGGGACGATATAAAGCCTTGGAACGCGCCCACCAATATAGCTTCTTTGTTTGATGGTTATCGACCAACCTCCGCCATTATACCTGACCCCCCCCCCCCCCCACACCCATTGTCATTAGCACACGTAAAATACGTTAGAATACTTAAGAGTTTCTCAGTTACAGTTCTCGGAAAGTACAGTCTTTTCCATCTTGGGCACGTCTGCTGAAAAAGGCATGCAGTATCCCCTTGCCCCCTATTCACAGGGCCAGGGGGTAGTTGTCCGGCACCCTTGACCCCAAATATTGATCCAGGTCCTATTTTACCAGTAAAGCAGAACTTGTTCACCCCAGTAAACAAGTATCGCTCCACTTCCCGAGTTTCCCAAGGGAGTAATCGAGATTTAAATCATGAAAGTCTCACCGGAATGAACGTTCCACCTTTTTTCCCGTGAAACTGGAACTCAGTATTACATGATTCTCAAGCACACCATTCAATCCTACTGTCCAAGCAATGACAGGGTGAAAAGGCAAAAAGACAGGCCAGATTTGAGTGAGTCAATGATTGTTATTTTTTATGATAAATCTCCCCGAGGAAAGTGGGGACAAATATTTGGGTTAACTTGTAAATACCTGCATAAACAAAAAAAAGATAAAAAAAAATTAAGTCTCCTTGGAAAATGGCAACAGATATTTAGGTAAATTTGTAACTAGTAAATTTAAAATTTGTTTGTAATTGCTTCACAGATTTGATCTGAAAACACAAAAAAGATGTAAAACTTAAGTCCCCTTGGAAAGTGAGAACAAATATTTGGGTTAAGGGGTCGTCCAACCTAACATTCTTTTGACATGTTTTTTTTTTAAATTTCAACAATGCCCTAAATACGAATTAAAGTGGTGAACAGCGACATATTATGTACCAAATAATGCCAAAAGTACATAAAACTTGAATTTATCCACTTTAAAAAAAAATAATTTTTTTCTTTTAATTTATTTACTTATTTATTTATTTATTTATTTTATTTTATTTATTTTTTTTTTTTCAGTAATTCTAATATCTGAGCTGTAAATAAAATAGTCCACACTGCAAACTCGGAGACAGAATATTCATCATTTCATCACCGACATGATTGTTTTGATCAAGTGATTCTTGGGCGAAGTTGGAAAACGATTTAATTTCGAAAAGATTTGAAATCTGCAAATATTTCATTGCTGTTTTCGAATCTGCGTGACAAAACAAAAGCACTCGATACATTCACAGGAAAATATTCAACTGATAATGTAACAATTACAAGATAGAGTCCTTAATTGCAAGATTGAATCCAGAAACGGTAGTAAGTTCTCAAGTTTCAGCTAGGGATTAATACGCTACCGATTCGAAATAATATTATTTGGTTGTTGTCGATGAGCAAAACATAAAACTAAAAAATTATGTTGGAAAACAAAAATATTTTCACATTAACATACATTGCAGTCCTGAAGAAATAATATGATTGAAGTCGAACTATATTTGTGACGTAAAGAAGGCTTGGTGAAGTCCGCTTATCGAATAAGAAGACCAAAGTTCTTTTTCTGATCACCAAATATAGTGAAATTTAGTGCGGTGCCATAGTAAATTTAAATTTATTCCTCGCACAATCGCATTGTGTGTAAGATGGATCCAGCCGATTTTGATCGCTACTGGCACCAAACGGTTGCTAAAATCTATGTTTATTGTACAATCTGTTGACGGAAATAGCATGAAACCACCTGGCGGACAAAATCACATGAATTATCCAAATGAAACCACGATGTCTCAGAAGTTTTTGGATAAATGAATTTAATAACCCACATAATTGCAATTTTGTTCAGGCCTGTAATTCACGGCCTATAAAATTAGTATTGGTAAACAGATCAGTTATTAATGTTCTTAAATCTCACGAGTAATCAAAAATCAAGCCAGGGGTGGTGCCAGGGATTTCTCGACAGGGGGCTGACCTCTCCGACAGGGGGGGGGGGGTGTGGGGCTGGCCTCTCCGACAGGGGGGCTGACCTCTCCGACAGGGCGCTATAATATTTGACGAGCTCGTTCCAACGAGGGGTCATAACCTATGTTTTTGAGACAAACAATTAAAAAAATAATGAAAATTATTTGGTGATTTTGGAGAATAGCGCTGGCCGGTTTTGGCCGTTACCTTAGATAAAGGGTTAAAGTAAACATATTATAAACATATTATAATAAGGTCGGGAAATATTTCATCTATAAAGCCAGTTTGACGAACGACATTAAGGAATTTCGTGAGAATCACTATTCTCTTATCAAAGTTCCAGTGCTGCACGGGTTCGAGACTGACAAGACGAGATATCTCGATTGTCGGAAATTTCTCGTGAAATCGGGTTTACGAGACTCTCCGACGACCGACTGACTGGACCTCCCCGACGGGGGGGGGGGGGGGGGGGGGCTTTACACCCCCGACCCCCCCCTGGCGCCACCACTGAGTCAAGCCTCCACAAACAGCAACTAAAGAAGGGCGATAATTTCAAAACAATAGCATACCAAACCATGTACACAAATGAATTTAGAGTGCATGCTTTCTAACTTAACGAAGCCGATTGAGGTAGGTATTCTGCATGCAGGCCAAGTCATGTTTGTTGTTTTGGCCATACTTGAGCATTCACATTGCACTCTTTGTAGCTGCCATTGCTCGTGCAACACCAGAAATGGTCACAGATAATATCAAATTAGGACGTTAGGTAGTGTTCCCTTTTTTTGATGTATCAGTCTCATCTTTTATACTAATTTGACATAAATCTCCAACAAAGTGACACATAATTGCGGGGGTATGATCACTGCAGACGACAAAAGTCGCATTGGACATTTTGCATTTTACATTGATGCACTCTCTTATGGCTCCATACTTGTTCTTGTGAACTGTGTGGATTTGACCCTTGGTGAACTTCATAAAGTTAAACAAGAACAAGAGAAATGGCAGCCCTTGTAAAATGTAGACACACTAAATTACAATTAGACTTATTGTCCGTTCTTTATAAATTTATTTGATTTGAAATAAATACTGTTTAAACAGAGCTGGTTCCATCTCAGGGACAAGATTAGAACCAGTTTTGGTTCTAAAGAGAACCTATATTTTTTGCAGTGTGTTGTTGAGGTGATACGTGTTTCCGTTTTGTTTTATGGTTGCCGCCATCTTGGTTACTATGGTGGCACGTGATTGTTATGAGCATGGGAGGTTTACAACAGGACGGGGTGTATTCTGTGGGTGTGTTGAATTTGAGTAAATTTAATTACTACAACCAACCAGACAATTACCCGAAATAACTAAAATGACCCCAAACCAAAGATACGGACTATATATTGGTTCGATTATTTAAAGTAGTCTGTAGCACGTAGTTTTCCAAAAGTATCGTTCGATTGACCTGGGGTAAACTAATCACCACAAACAACACCACATCTCCCAAGTGTTGCATTTGAATTAACAGGAGAATAGTACAGAAGCGTTGAATGACAGAAATGAACTTTAGGCCAATCAGAGTCTAGTTAGAGCAGTTTTAGCATTTTGATACTATTTTTAGCTTTCCTGATGTGCTTTGACCAGTTCTCAACAATTGTATTACGTCAGTTTTGTAAATTTGGGGTATGCTGGTAGAACGGAAGAACCTTTAACTGGGAACAGTTTTACATTCCAATTTAGTTTGTCATTAGCCACTACTACCTATCCTATGCTCCACATAGACTAAACTCCAACACAAGTAGTCTGCCTAGTCTTAGCTACATTCGACTATAGGTTACAAAACAGTGTTTTCGTGCAAACAGCGCCTCTAACCTTTAATTGAGGATAAAAGTTTACGGATTTATCCGATTGGTGGAAAATGAACTGAGCTTGCAAGTGTGAACAAAATCTTAAAGTGCATGTTTTGGAAATATTGGTGACAATTGTCTTCTGAAATGTGTGAGAGAAGATAAAAATTGGGTGGGGGTAAGTAAAATATATATCTATGTCATTCAACGTGAAACTGGACGGGAGTATAGGAATCGCCAAATTTAAAGGCAAAATTCACATGGCGACCTATATTTTTTTTTCAGTATTTTTTTTCATGAGATGATAAACTAAATGGATAGATGGCTGTTTTTGCCCAAATCAGCTCGATGAGATGGAGAGAGGAGGAAAGATTAGCACTGTCGTCAATGGAGAAAAACACTGTATTGTAACCTATATCCGGTCCTTTTCCGACTCACTCTCGGTTTATATGTAGTTATCTCACTTTGGTGACTGTGGATTTATTACTTCTTTGGGCAAATACGCTTACGACTCATCTAGGTATTTTGGGGGAATTTAACGACACTTCCGACACCCAAGGTCACCCCGTGTCCGCCAGTTTTACGGTTGGAGGAAGCCGGAGTACACGGAGAGAACCACCGAGCAAAGGCGAGCAACTGTCAGCCCCCCCCCCCCCCCCCCAACATACTCCACACAAGCAGGGTTAGCATGCATTGAAGATAAGTGCACCGTCGACGTGGAGTACGCCTTAGTACAGAACGTCACCGTGCCCGACATGGGCAATCGGGAAGAAGTGCGTTGCCCAAGGACATAACGCAGTTACCCCTGGCGGGGATCGGACCTCGGAATCTTCCGTTTGAAGTTCAATGCCTTGACCACTGAGCCACCACGCTCCCGAATCATCTAGGTAAAAAGAGATTCTGTGAAAGGGAATCAGTAAGTGAGTTGCCGGGAAACGTGGGGCGAAGGAGCCTGGGGGCACAGGGAGCACGTGCCCCCCCCCCCAACTTTTTTCACCAATTATAGGTACCCGAACGGCATTTTCCGACATAACATACACAAACACCTATGGTCACTACACATCACCTATATATTTATGACCACATTGATTTTCAAGGTTTTATTGAAGAAAAGTAGAAAGCTCCAATTATATAATATTTCAAAGGACGATTTTCAAAGTTATGATTAGCCCTTTGAACCCGAGAGGCCGCTTTTCCTGCCCATGAACATAATAGTTTGTAAATTCGTGTATGATAGCTGGTAAGCGAATGTGTGGGGAAGACCAATCAATATTTTCAACGTGCAGCCCTGAGGCTGCACGTTGAAAATATTAATTGGTCTGGCCATAAAAAAATTAATTTGGCCCCTTTCAATTGCTTCCATTGAATTGATATGGAATATACCGCCAGGGTTCTAAGGGTTCAGTAAAAACAAAACAAAATAAATACGCTGAGGTTAGAGTCTTAAATAGGGTGGGTTGAAGTTTAGCGTTTATAAATTTATATAGTTTGCATGAATACACCGCCCCACCACCATTGACACCCCCCCCCCCCCCCCCCCCGAAGAAGAAAAATTTCCATCCTACACCCTTGCTATACCCAGAAAGGTGTGACCCCCCCCCCCCCCCCCAACACTTTCTTGGAGCTTCCGCCGCCTCTGCCGAGAAATCTGGATGAGATTACATCAAATGAATTAAAGAGCCATGAAAGTAATCACTCCAGGAGTAAATGCTTTTAGGATTCTTCGTGATTTCTTCAGATGAACTCAATAGTAATGAAGGTAATTGCTTCTAAGAGTAATTACTCTAACGACTTCGTGATTTATCTCGACATTGGAGAATACCTATGACCCGATGATGTATTACTGGGGGATACCTATTGTAGGATATCTTTTCTAGGTGATGGTTCGTTCCAAACCCTTGGTCGGCTTCTAACGTCTAGACCACCTCATGGACTCCAAAAGGTTAGTTTAGTTTAAACATATTGTATTTGCCATAAATTTGCAAAAAGGATTGGAGTACAAGTTATACAACTTATGTTAACTCCTCTCCATAAATACATCAGAAAAACAATACATAGATGCGGCTATAAGATATATAGATTGGTTCACAAATGAATAGGGATTTACACTATTTACAATTGAAATGTACGTTGTTGAAACATGCAGCCAAGTACGTAATAGCGTCTCGACTCATCGAATACATAGGGCTGGACACTGTTGACTTTCTCTACGAAAGCTCTTGGATGGCAAGTTAAAGGGTGAGAGACATGACGTTTATAGAACGTTTCGTCTAGTGCAAGAGAGGGGCTAGTCCGAGAATATAATGACTCAATTGAAGCGGCCACTAGCTATGATGAACGCTTGGGTTTTCAGAAAGATATATTCGTTTTGTTTTGTTGTCAGTGTGGGTTTACCGTACAAGAGATCGGTTTCGGATGATATATCAAAATCTCAAAGAGAGTCTAGTAGTGTATTCCTGGGGTCAGAGTATCGAGGGAACACCAGAAGATAGTGATGAGCATTTTCACGGGGAAGCATTTTCACAGGGAGACTTCAAAGGTTTTTGACCACTACTGCTAACTTAACCATAGTCACCATGATCTGTCCTATGGTCAATTTCTACTGTAGTCACCCAATACTATAGTTTTCTATAACCCTTACAGCCGTGTACCATTAAGTACTATTGACTTGTAGCACTACTTCATACTTAGTACGCCTGATTCTGTCTCGAATCTGCCCTCAGTCAGGTCTTCAAAAGGCTCAGTTAGATCGCGACATTCATCTAAGCCTGTATTGGTGTTTACATGTTTTTGACTTAGTGCACTCTAGGGTACCTTACATATAAGAAACAATCTGTTGGTAGTACCGTGATGTGCTTGTTTGTAAGTACACGCCGTGTATGCATCACATCCTGCACATGGCACATATATGAAAGTGCATAATGTGCGCACAACACTTGCAACTCATAGGCACATACAATGAAAGGCAGAGGCAGCGGAGGCTGTATAAAAGTGGAGGGGTACAGCTTTTCAAGGTTGACCATTGTTCGACCCTGTGGGAGAAAAGTTAAAATCTCTTTATCAGTAAATGTACAGTCGTTTAGATGATCATGCCGCGGCTTGGTCACTGTCCTGTTCATTTCGTCTACTTCAATCATCTTCCAACCCGAAGGCTAGCCTTCGGGTTGGAAGATGGGTGAAGTAGAAGAAACGACCGAAGGTGGGATTCTTTTGCCAAATGTTGCTTAGGTTTGCTGATAATATACACCTGGAACTTAATTAAGCACCCCCGTTTTTTTCGCAGTGGTGTTAATAGAAACTGTCATTACTTTCATGCTATCGTTCAGATGGTCAAAAGTGATTGTTTGCGGAAAGAATGGTCTATTGACAAATGATTGACAACACAATGATGAAAATACGCAGTATTTTAATGGCGCTAATTACACATATCTGTCACTAATGTTTGTGATGGAAAAATGTTCTCTCGACAAGTATGGTGCTGGAACGGTCCATGATGAAACAATGCCGGTAATTACTGACAAAAAATGCAACTTGTGATCTCCTGAACACAATAGCTATGTCTGACGTCAGTGGCGTGTGTATCCACCACCTGCCCGGATGACATACTGGACCCTCCTCCTAATGCTACCAGTGAGCCTTCTGATACGTCCAGAAGCAACTGCTGCCACTCCCCATGCAGGTGGATCCCTTGCTTGCACACGACGTCACAGAAAGTCCCAGACGTGTTCTAAAGGATTCAAACCAGGGCTCATTGTAGACCAAGGTAGTATTGTAATAGCGTTGTTCTGAAGGAACGATGTGGCCTTACATTGTCGTCCATGAATACAGGGCGAGTTGCCAACGGGTGGTTGTGAAAATGAGGCACGACAACCGAATGGAGAATGTCCAGGATGTACTGATGACCATTCAGCTTGCCACATACAGTCACTATATCATGTTTACAATCATGAGAGAGGCATCCCCAGATCACCACTGATCCTTCACCACAAGGAACAGTAGGTCTGATGTTCCTGGGTACGTAAGCAGTATTTCTATGCCTCCACACTCTCATGCGACCATCTGTGACGCGAAGCAAGAACCTACTCTCGTCTGACCAATGGACTTTCCTCCATGTCCTGAGATTCCAATGTTGTCGTGTCATACACCACTCCACACGGCGTCTTTTATGTTGATCGGACAAAGCTTGCCGCTTGAAGACCCTTCTGGACCTCATACCCAGTGCTTTGAGACGGTTTCGGGTAGTTCTGTTACACAAATGCCTGTTGGGGAGCCAAATGCGTTTCAAAACTCCACTTGAAGACTCCGATCTTCCCGGAGAGAGGTCTTTTGGGGTTGTCCAGGCCTTGGTCGGTCCTTAACATCGTTGGTTTGTTGATGTTTTCGGACAAGTCTGCTGATGACAGAATGACCAAAGCCAAATTGCCTTTCAATAGCCTTGAATGACATGCCTGTTGCATGCGTGCCAAAGATTTGCCATTTTAGTGCCCCTGGCAATCTCCTCTTGTCATGTCAACATTTATTGATAAACGAAGTGAAAAATTATTTTATACCCAGATATTGCATCTGGAGGATAGTGTTTTTGTGACATTCGTGGGAAGCATGCGTCACGTGGACGAGGGGGTGTATTTGGGGTATGCTATCAACCAGAAACATCATGTTTCACTGGATGAAATGTACTGCAAGACATAGCAATCATTAAAACATAATAATCATGAAACATTTCAGAGAGTGCTTAATGAAGTTCCAGGTGTATAATGCCTATATATTGATTGACGCGTTTGCATGCGCCCATTTTAAATTATTGTGTAACCGCACAACATGTCTGTGCGAAAAAGTAGAGGGGTACGTGACCCCTGTGTTCCCCCCCCCCCCCCCCCCCTGTTCCGCCGTTCCTGGTGAAAAGGAGATAAAATAGGCATAGACAGATTCTAAGAGAGCTCTCTCAAACAGTTTTTAATGTTCACACTTCGGGCTGTCTGGATTCCATTTAGCCTAAAGTTCGTTTCTCTCATAAACAACATGCATCCCGTATTTTCGTCACAATTTTAATTCGAAGACTAAACAGTACAGTACTAATTGTGATAAATTCGGGATAACCACAAGAAACATCTGTCACATTTTGTTTGTTTGTTGGGGTTTTTATGCGTTGTTGACAATTCCAATTCCCGAAATAATGCACTGGGCAGGGTGAGGGCTTTCGGGGCTTCCAAACAAGAATTACGAACAGTGAATGTAGTGCAATCAAACATTTCTTGTAGATATCCTACAGTTTATTTCAGCTGGAACTCTGTTGGACATCATTTTTCTCACAGTGATACGCAAATCATGCAAAATGTATCTGACAAGCCATAGTTTAATATTTGAAAACCACAAACTACAAGTATTCAATCGTAGAAATTGACACGTTAGTGTTTCTTGGGCATTTAGAAAATTATATGCAAATGGCCTAAGAAATAAAAGGGCAGGGAACATATTTAACCCTTTACCTAACCTGAAAAGCAGACGACACTTGCAAACAAAATTCGTGAATAACTAATTTTTTTCATTTTTTGTCTCAGAAACATAGGTTATGAAACCTCATTGGAACGAGCTCATCGAGCTCGTTCCAATGAGGGGTCATAACCTATGTTTTTGAGACAAAAAAAAATGAAAAAATAATGAAAATTAAATGGCGATTTTTGTGAATAGCACTGACCGGTTTTTGCCGTTATGTTGGGTAAAGGGTTAACATCAAGAAGTATCAAGACTTTTGTCCGTCAGTTGTTTTAGTTATGCGTCGACTGCCCTTTTCGGACGACACTTGCCTGGAAACAACTGCTCAGGTTATAGGACCTACGACACCCTTTTCAGACACATCACGGGAGCGCGGTGGCTTAGTAGGTAGAGGTGCAGGCTGCAAGCCGAGAGGTCCTCTGTTCGAATCCCACCTGCGGCAACCGCATTGTGTCCTTGGGCAAGACACTTCATCTCCATTGCCCGCGTGGGGGCACGATGACGCCGTGTACTAAGGCGTACTGCACGTCGATGGTACGCATGTCTTCAACCAATCTAACCCTGCCTGTGCTGCAGTGCGGAGTTACGATGTTGGAGAGCTGGCAGCTGCTCGCCGTTGCTCGGTGGTTCTCTCCGGGTACTCCGGCTTCCTCCACCCGTGAAACTGTCACGGTCATGATTAGCCATTGTGCATAAATATGTGACCTTAAACACCAATAAGTAAATGAATATCAGACACATCACTATCCCCAAACATTCAGCTACAGAGGCCCTACTGTGAAAACAAACAAGAGGTCCGAATCTGACAAAGGCCCATTCATTTCCACTGACCAGAGCAGTAGTTTGGGACTTCAAGCACAGCCAAATATCTCAAGAGTTTCCACAAGGAAATTGCAAAATTATAAACAATTCACAGAAACTGATAATTATAACATTTCCACAGAATTTAGAGTAATATAGTAAAATGATAGGCAGGCCATGATTAGTAAGAACTTGATTTCAATTAACTTAAATCTTATCGACCAAATAAGCTGTAGAGCAATTGTTCGAACGAATGACAAGAATAAGTCCAAGGGTCAATCGAGCAATAACTGGAACACGCATTGCTCGGACGACTCAAATCTCATCGAGAAAATGAGCTATGGAGCAATTGCTCGACCGAGTGACTCCATTGACCTCACGAAGGATTTCATCTACCAAATATCAACAGATTCTGCTTCCTGGATCCCAATAAAAAGACTGAAAGAATTATACTCAGTTTGCGCTGAGTTCAAAGTCAGGTTCCCACGAGGAGCACAAATATGAACTAGGGGGACTTGATTTGAACAAATTTGAATCTGATCCCCATGAAGGTGCTGTATACCAAATATTGATTGATTCTGGTTGGTTGATAGGGAGAACAATATTTTAAAAGAATTTCCTTAAATTCAACTTCAGGTGGTTCCCACGAGAAGGCCAAATATGTACCCAGGACTTGATTTGAACAAACTTGAGTCTGACCGCCATGAAGATTTTGTATTCGAAAATTCAGACTGGTGGATCCGAAGAAGAGGATTTTGAAAGAATATTCTTCATATTGAACCAAGTTAAAATTTGATGCCTTGCTCATGCATCAATTACTCTCATGGCTCTTTGGCTCATTTTGATGAAATCATGACCCATGTTTCTAGGCACCCCACTTTCAGAATCCATTTTAGGACATAGAACCCCCTTTTACTGAAATGAGTCGAAGAGTTGCAAGAGAATTTTCCCATTGAGATAATACTCGATAGATCAATTGCACGATAAGATTCGAGTTGTTCGAGCAAGCAGTACGTCCCCTGAGTTACAATGTGTTCTATGTGCCTACTGGCACATAGAACACATTGGAACTCGGGGGAGATTACTGTAGTGGACAAATAAGTATGATGGTGATATGAACTGGGAACCTTACGACAGTAGCGCACTAAGGGCCGTAGTAGTGTCACAAGTTAGTAATTGTTGAGCCTTTCTAGCACATGACAGACTAGTGGTATCCATCATTAATGGTACAAGGTAGTAATGGTACAAGGTAGCAATGGTACAAGGTAGCAATGGTACAAGGTAGCAATGGTACAAGGTAGTAATGGTACAACATAGCAATCGTACAAGGTAGCAATGGTAGAAGGTAGCAATGGTACAAGGTAGAAATGGTAAAAGGTAGCAATGGTACAAGGTAGCAATGGTACTAGGTAGTAATGGTACAAGGTAGCAATGGTACAAGGTAACAATGGTACAAGGTAGCAATGGTACACAAGGTAGCAATGGTACAAGGTAGCAATGGTACAAGGTAGTAATGGCACAAGGTATTTATTTATTTATTTATTTATTTATTTATTTATTTATTTATTGGTGTTTAAGGTCACATACTTATGCACAATGGCTAATCATGACCGTGACAGTTTTACGGGTGGAGGAAGCCGGAGTACCCGGAGAGAACCACCGAGCAACGACGAGCAGCTGTCAGCTCTCCAACATCGTAACTCTGAACTCTGCACCGAAGCACAGGCAGGGTTAGATTGGTTGAAAACATGCGCACCATCGACGTGCAGTACGCCTCAGTACACAGCGTCATCGTGCCCCCATGTAGGCAATCGGGGTGAAGTGTCTTGCCCAAGGACACAACGCGGTTGCCGCAGGTGGGATTCGAACCGAGGACCTCTCGGCTTGCAGCCTGCACCTCTACCAACTGAGCCATCGCGCCCCCAATGGCACAAGGTAGCAATGGTACAAGGTAGCAATGGTACAAGGTAGCAATGGTACACAAGGTAGCAATGGTACAAGGTAGCAATGGTACAAGGTAGCAATGGTACAAGGTAGCAATGGTACAAGGTAACAATGGTACAAGGTAGCAATGGTACAAGGCGGCAAGGGTTGTAGATGACTATAGTAACAGTGAATACAGTGGAAGCTGACCATAGGACAGAGGAGAGTGACTATGGACAAGTCGGCAGTAGCGGTCTTGGAGCTATGGAGGTCATGGTGTGGCCTAGAGGGCAGGGGACAAACACGAACTAAGAACCATAACTCAAATAGATATCCTCCCAAAGGTATCACCTAAAAGTTATCTTCTAAAAGGTATCCTCGTGTAGTACGAGACCATGCCACAGGTCTCCGAGATGAGTCGAAGAGTCGTGTGTAGAGTCACTAGGCCCAGCTGTTGCTTGGTAGCGTGTCCCAGTTACTACTCGATTGACTATCGGACTTTTTCTTAGGAACCCTTGTATCAGATAACGATGTGACAGTGGGTGTTTAGATGAATGGAGTGATTGATTGGTTAGTTAGTTGCAGTAAAGTGAACTGATTGGATGATCTGGATAAACAAAACATAGCTTATGTTGTTAGAGATAAGAACAGGGGTACCCAGAATAGGGTTAGAACTAGAAAGAACAGACTCAAAAAGCTAAATATAGTAACAATAAGCTAAAACTGTTCAAACTGAAATTCTCTTCTATGCTACTAGAGTATAGGCCAGAACAAACAAATATGGTTGGCTAGACAGAAAAAGACAATAATATAGCTTATAGATAAATAGATTAGATGGAATCAGAGCAGGGAATCGATCCTGGAAGAATGCGAACCAGTAAAACAATTGTAGGGTTGTTTTTGGTAATTCTTCGAAGTAACCGAGGATTTGGTAAAAATCCTAACTAGATAACTATTCATATTCCATCAAACTCACTCCACGAACATATTGCAATCCTATTAGAGGGTTTTGGGTAATGTAGCAACCACGTGCCACCATAGAAACCATAACAGCGGCCTCCGGTATGCAAAATGGACGACGAAAACAGTGTAACCCTGACAACACGCGCTGTAATGCGCACTGACACCAAAAAGTGCCTTTAGTTCAGTTTTCGTGAAGATTGGTTGTCACATGGGAGGTGTGTGATAAATACAGAACCGCACATATGTTGGAGTAGGTTAAGAATTATCGCATGAGATGGCGTTGGTCCAGGATATTTTTTTAACCCATTCAAACGTACGTGGGGTTCTGTATATTTCCGTATCATCTCGAAATGAATTGAATTTCGAAGCTTCACAGGCCCCTAACCTTCATATTTTTCTTCCATTAATAAGGGGGAGGCCACCAAAAATTTGCAAGACGTAACGTGGGGTGGGTGGGTCTCTTGAGTGCGCCAAAAAGGTGCATTTCCAACTTGTGCAATTTTTTGAATTTTTTAAAAATATATCAATATATCAGCTAATATATACCATCATTTGTGTTTCAAACCTTAAAGATGATGTTGTACATCACACTCTTAACATAAATGCAGCATCAGGAGGCTTTATATGTGAGAATATTGGGCTTAAACTGGGAAAATGCCACACGTTAGTAGGGGGTGGGTGTCTTGTTCGAAATGTAGAAAATGTGCAGACAATATTTTGGGAACAATTCAAATGAAAATGTGTTCCCGTATATGTGCACCTGCTCTGGCCAAGCCTGATAATGAACAGCTTGTAGATTGGGGCACACAGCAGCCCACAGAGGTTTAAATTGGTGGTACCAGTTTAACCCTTTACCTAACACGAAAAGCAGACGACACTTGCCAAAAAATGATTGAATAACTAATTTTTTTCATTTTTTGTCTCAAAAACATAGGTTATGACCCCTCATTGGAACGAGCTCGTTCCAATGAGGGGTCATAACCTATGTTTTTGAGATAAAAAATGAAAAAATAATAAAAATTAATTGGCGATTTTTGAGAATAGCGCTGGCCGGTTTTGGCCGTTACGTTGTGTAAAGGGTTAAGAACATTATGACCCCCCCCCCCCAAGACATCTGTGCCTACTAAGTTTATAAGTTTATTTTGAATTTTAATGGGAGAGTGGGGGGTGGGTGTCTGAGAACGGTAGTAGAAAATTTGCACGTAGTGGGTGGGTGGGTGGGTGTAAAAAGGAGCCGAATACAAAATAGAACGTCACGTCTTGCAAATTTTTAGTGCCCACCCCCCCCCCCCCCCCCCCCCCCCCCCAACCCTTGCATTAATAAGCAAAATGTTGCTAAATCTTTAGACTTTATCATACTGCTTTTTTAAGCTAGAAAAATAAAACTCTACAGCGTGCAACGGTTAAATTATGTTATTATATATATATCATTTGAATAACTTGAATGTACTGCCTTTACGAGACGAACGGGTCAATGATGTAGATGTTTTTGAATATAAAAGAGGCAACATTTGTGTTTTTCTGACAAGTTAAAAACAAGTGATGCGTATACAAACTCATAACAATATTTTGTGTCGAATAAAATATGAAAGAATCCGCCCAACTGGAAAATATTGAGATTAACTTAAAATACCACGCCAGAATGTACTGAAAAGTCATTATTTATCTCAAAGATTAATTTTTGGTCTACATTTCTTATGTACCGGAACGCAGATGCCGGGTTCATAAAATAAACAGGACATGGACATGACTAACAATGTGTTTCCGTGTGAACAAGAACTTGCGCAAATCAGCTTTTCTTCACAACGACAAAGGTTTATTATTCTTTTCATCGAGGCGTGTGCTGCTAAATCAGGCTTGGTGACCTACTCATCTGCAGTGGTGTAGCCTGGGTCTTTTCAGAGTGGGTAGTAATTTGGGTTTTATGGGGCCTCGATTACCGAAGGTCATCCGCAACTACAACAGGTAAAAGCTGGGGACAGCGTGAGAGGAGGGGGTGTCCCTTCTCGTTGGTGGGTGGAGGGGGGGGGGGGGCGGAAGACCTCCCTCAAGAAATGTTTTGACATTTCAAGCCAATGAGAGTGAATATGTGGATCCAGTGCTCTCTTTGGGGAATTTAAAAGAGTAAAGTTTGTTGACTGAAATAAAATCCTGCTGGTTTTCTACAGTGTCGCTAGGTTCCCCAAAACATAATTACCTAGCCCAAACTTGGATCCAGAGGCTGTAATATAATTTTGGATGTGGTACGTCCTGCGGACGTGCCACACCAAAAATCATATTACGGCATTTTCATGTTTAGCATAAGCTGGCCTTTTCGAAACTGGGGGCGTGGATGGAGGAAGGGGTGGGTTACATAATCTCAATGATCGCTCTTTCACGGGTAAACCCTTGATGATCTCTGCGAAAATAAGTATTGTGCTGTGAGATTTATAATTCGAACTCACAGTTTCTTGTTTCGTATAAAAAAGTCTTTTCTTGGCGTTCAAGATTCAAAATATATTACCGCTGATAGGCAATCATAAAGTTCTATTATAAATCTTGGAACTATTTTATTGGGCACTTTCCATGAAACCGTGTACGAACCGGTACTCTTGTACGAGAAAATACGTTTTCTAGGATTAGGCTAGGGCTAAATGGATTGATTCAGTATGGGAAGGGGTTAGAAAAGGTTAGAAATCCCCCCGGGTCAGATCATACAGTTTTCGCCATGAAATACCGCGAATCTGTGGTATAGATTTAATTATTTAACAATTTATTGATGTTTAAGGTCACCTTCAGCATCTATGGCTATATGATGACCGGAACAAGAATATAAAGTCAAGTTTGGCCAAACTTTTAAAATTATCTTACCCACTCTAGAGGAAATCCATCCACTGCTTGCGTCATATTTAACTGGAAGAATAGAACTTGTTTACCACAGTAAACAGGTACTACTCCGTTTCCTAGAATTTCCACTGGGAGGGTTACATCCAAACACCTTCCAAAACACTATTCAGTATAAATGGGAGAATTCATTCAAGATGTATTGGGTGAATCAGTGGTAATTCATTCCTGTGGGGTTGCAGGGTTAAATTATGACTGCTCTCTTTTTGAGGATACTAGATTTTATTACACGCCTGTTTTATGAAATCCCCATCTACAGCAATACTATTATTTATTTATTTGTTTAAGGTCACATACTTATGCACAATGGCTAATCATGACCGCGACAGTTTTACGGGTGGAGGAAGCCGGAGTACCTGGAGAGAACCACCGAGCAACGACGAGCAGCTGCCAGCTCCCCAACATCGTAACTCCGCACTGCAGACGGGCAGTGTTAGATTCGTTGAAGACATGCGCACCTTTGACGTGCAGTACGCCTTAGTACACGGCGTCATCGTGCCCCCTCGCGGGCAATGGAGATGAAGTGTCTTGCCCAAGGACACAACGCGTTTGCCGCAGATGGGATTCGAACCGAGGACCTCTCGGCATGCAGCCTGCACCTCTACCTACTGAGCCACCACGCCCCCTTCAGGTTAATTATAGGTTCCACAAAATAAATATACGGTCGGTACATTCTTTCCTGCATTGGCAAGGTTTCCCATCAAAGTTGGCAATCGTTCTTGACACAGTTGGCGCAGTTTGTTTAATTGTTTTTTTTCAGAACTTGCACAAATACTTATGACCGTGACAGTTTTACGGGTGGAGGAAGCCGGAGTACCCGGAGAGAACCACAGAGTATCGACGAGCAACTGTCAGCTCCTCAACATTCTAACTCTTTTTAAGATCCGCTCAAGCAAGGTTACAGCGGTTAAAGACATGTGTACCATCGACGTGCAGTACGCTTTAGTACACGGCGTCATCGTGCCCCCATGTAGGCAATCTGGATAAAGTGCCTTGCTCAAGGATTCAACGCGGGTCACCCTGTACAGCAAGACTAAACCATGCGGAAAATGACAATGTGCGAAACGGAAATCGCTGACGGACTATTTTTAAATAGAAGTGAAATTTCACTGGAATTTTCTACAAATCGTGAACTGGAATTGCAATTTGAATCTCTAGCAATAGCTAAAAATAGTAACACAGGTTCCCCTCAGAAATTTAGGTGATGATAAAATGTGTTCTTTTCGTTGATAGTGCGTCCACTGAGTTCCAATGTGTTCTATGTACCTACTGGCAGGAATAGTGCATGTTGACTGCGCCCATATAGTGCCCAGTGAAGCGGAGGGAACTACACCACCTCACTGGGCTCTATATGGGCGTAGTCAACGACAAGACATGCACTAATCCTTAAATTATATCGAACACCCATCAAGAAAAACATCTGTCCGATTTGTTAATCTATTACCAAGGTAGCAGCCCTACCAACCAGCGTTATATAGAAAAAAATACCATGTAGTTTTTAAAAAAACATTTTCTTCTTCGAAAACATGGCTAACTTGGATTATTGATATGAGCAGAAGACAGATTTTGAATCGGTCGGCAAGGGTAAACAAAACATTTCCCCCAAACGTAACTGTGTATTCTAGAATCGCGCAACTCGCGAATGAAAACTAAAATTTTCGAAATTTGACAACGCAGTTTGATAATTTCCACACATTTGTCACACATATACATTACCGAATGGGTCAGCACGGGATACAAACTCCGAAGATTCAATTGAATTCCATTATTTATTCGTTTACTGCCCAAAACATACAATTAAATAACGAAATAATATGAGCAGCGAAAGAAACGATTTTTCATATCCGGACGCGTTCTCGTGAAAGTTGGACCCAGGTATGGATCATTCTCTTCGAAACGAGATATGGATCATCTCTCAAGGAATAAAATGAACGCCTCGAAAAATGTGACTTCAACAATGGAAAAGCGATACATTTTTCCACAAAGATTTCTTTCCGGCTCGTTTTGTGGATGTTGTGCCTCTGTGAATCGATTTTTAAATTTAGCCTGATTAGTTTTATTCGCCCAGTATGAAAAGAAAACTGATATAGTAGTGTGCTAAAAATAGAAAACGTGTAGTGCCTGGGTTTTGTGCCTGGTCAGTTCGGTGGATGCAAACTACACGAAATAGGGTATCATCTTTCAGCCAATCAGAATGCAAGGAAGTCACGTGAGATATAATATTGGCACATAGAACACATTGGAACTCAGGTGACGAGTTGTCAAATGAATTGTCCTTCTATTATTGCCTTTGTAGACGTGGAAACGTGAAAGAAACATAGAACGACACACACGTGTGAATGGGTTAATCGATATGGTACCAGTGCCAGCGCTGAAAGGATAAAACTGACCTCTCGTTTTATCCTTCCGCGCTGACACTCGTGCCATATCGATTAACACATTCACACGGGTGTGTCGTTCTGTGTATGTAAAATTGGCCACACCACATGCTGAAGCTTTCTTTCTAAATTGAGTTTTGTTTCTATGAGAGGGTGAAGCCTGCACTATTACTGGAACGAAACGACCCATCCAGCGCCAAAGAATCACCTACAGGGCTGTCCACACCAAAGTGGTGATTCTCTGTCCACTTTCCTGCTCACAACGCTTTGGAGTGCCACTTGCTGAAAAGAAAACCGAAAACATGCCATCTTAATGTGCTATTTTCGTTATTTTTCTTAATTCATTCTTGCATGTTTCAGCAATACTTTAAAACCCTTTTCCCATTATAGACAATATCAAAATTTATTATTTTAAATATTATTTTTTCTAATTTGACAAAACCTTTCAACAAAACCATATCATGTGGCCTCTTACTGAAACGGGCTCTCGATGAACTCGTTCCAATGAGGGGGTCACATGATATGGTTTTGTTGAAGTTGTTTGAAAAATAATATTTTTTCAATCGCTGAATTTGCAAAATACAGGGCCGATTCGTTAGAAAAAAAGGGGTTCATCAGGGACGTGGCGATACAGAGGGTGGAGGGGAGTGTGTGTGTGTGGGGGGGGGGGGGATTCGAACCGAGGACCTCTCGGCATGCAGCCTGCACCTCTACCTACTGAGCCACCACGCCCCCTTCAGGTTAATTATAGGTTCCACAAATAAAATTTCCTATAGTTGGAAATTCGGAGGGCAAGTCATGAGTAGTTGGAAATTCCATCCATCTAGATTTTAGAGCTTCTTTGGTGATGCTCATGTCTCCTTTACTTCCCAAAATTCTAACTCGGTTTCAAATCGACAAAAATTCTAACTGTTACTATTTACAACTACAGTGTACGCAATATCGAGCTTCATGCGTATGCATGATGTCAAACGGTGCGATATTTCTATAGTACGTTTACTTAATAAAAAAAATCCTCGAAATGCACTTCAAGAAAATCACATCATGTAAAATCGTTATCCGGAGTTAATTGCATCATTCACAGTTACAAAATGATGAAACATCGAAAATTCATCATTCCTGCATAAGATCTGATTTAATGTTAGGACAGTGTGAATTGTTCAAAGTTCTCAACTTGAGCATTTTTTAGCACATATTCAATTCCCAAAGTAATACCAAATAATAATAACCTGATAATTCTATCATAAATTTGTTGGCATTTCAGTTACTAGAATCAATTTTATGCCCACTTTCATGGCTTCGTTTTCAAAATCTCTCTCGGTAGTGAATTTACAAAATCTCTCTTGGTAGTGAATTTTTAAAATCTGTCTCGGTTGTGAATTTGATATCGTATATGATGGGAAATATCTTTCTCGGGGTCTCCCCCTATTGAAAATTCACTAGCCTATACCCTAATAAACCTCTAGCCACATCCGTAGGGTTAATTATGCAATCTCGACCCAGTGTGTCGATAGAGACCAGATCTTGATGTAATAAATAGAACACTTCGTAAACAGAGTTCTGTTTATACCCAAGTTGTTCATTTTAACACAGAACTGTTTCCACTTGCAAATTTTAGCGGCGTAGCCAGGGGGAGGGGGTTACCCCCCCCCCCATCACCACACACACACCCCTTTCCAAAGAATGATCAAATCTTATATACACCCATGCCTGTAATCTCTAGAATTGATTCATGTTGTCTCACCCTGAAATTTGCTGGATCAATATCATATGGTAATTCCTACATTTTCTGAGTACTTAATCCTTCAACTGCTTCAAGAGGTAACAAGGGTTCTCCAGTTGGCATGAGGAGTTACTTTTTTACCCGGGGAAGACCCTCGATCTTCAGCTATAGGGAAGACACCATCTTAAACCACTACGAGGTGGAATAAATCTGGGGGTACATATCTTTTGCCCCCGCCTCCACCCACACACACCTACTTTATTTGGGATGGCCATGTCCCTTCCAAACTGTATAAACCCAGTCACATAGATATAGCTTAACCCTCTGCATAGTGAGGTCAAATTATTAAAATTCCAACCTGCAAATTTTTCCCCAAAGTTCAACCAGGAAATTAATCAATTCAAAGTATATTTGACAGAGCTCATGGAGCATAGAAGTCCAACAGTCTACTCATGGAGCTCTGTCAAACATGCTTGAATTGGTTAAATTCTTCACTGCATTATGGGAAAAATTTGCTGTTTGAAATTTCAAATTTTGACATCAGTCTGCAGAGGGTTAAAGGTCTACATGAAATTAAATTCAGTGTTGGATGTATATATATATATATATACATATACTGCATTTCAACCAAGACGGACTTCTGAGAAAACACTGGCTGACTCAAGCTTATTTTTGTTTCGTTTTGTGACTTGCTTCGTGAAATAATGAGTATGTGTTTAGTCAGAATGTGTGGGTGCGTTCGTTACATAGAAAACATACACAATGAAATCTATTGATGTTTGCTGAATGCATTGATGTTTGCTGAATGCAGTTGTGCTCTGAATATTGTGTAAGTCGTGTCGATTAATACAACACCTTTTTATAGTACGAACACACTAACGTATATTTATTAAGAGATTTAATCATTAAAAAATCGATTAACATGGCACCTAACAAAACTTGTTCTCGGTAAATAGACATTTCAAAAAGGGTGTTCATTTCGTGAACCTAAGAGAATGTAATACTTTCCCCATCATTTTGTTTATGTTATGTTATTGATGTTTAAAGTCACTTTCAGCATCCAAGGATATACGATCACAACTTTAATTTGAAGTTTGTGCTGACGATTTAAACGCAAACTGGCCACTTTAACTTCGTGCACATCAATATTAAAATAACGAAATTTGCGATAGCAAATTTATCACATAATCCATCTTGGAATGCTAATTCAGTCTTCTTTGAAACAGTCCATTAAAGCTAGACTCAAACCTCCCTGCCCACCGGTGCGCATAGTACTAACACTGGAACTGCCCACTAAACCTAGTCCCCATACTCCCTGCACGCGTGGTTCCAGAATATTAACACTGAAACTGTCCACTAAACCTAGTCCCTATATACTCCCTGCCTGCTGTTTCCCATAGTCGAATCCTGCCAGTAGGTTCCATTGGTATTGACAGTGAAATTGTCCACTAAACCTAGTCCTATAACGTCATGCCTGTGGGTTCCCGTAGTTATTACAGTGAAACTATCCACTAAACCTAAACCTTGCCCACGGGTTCCCGTAGTATAAACATTGAACCTATCCCCAAAAACCTAATCCCTGACCGTGGGTTCCCGTAGTATTAACAGTGAAACTATCCACTAAACCTAATCCTTGCCCACAGGTTCCCGTAGTATTAACATTGAACCTATCCCCAAAACCTAATCCCTGACCGTGAGTTCCCGTAACCTATCCCCAAACCTTATTCCTGACCGTGGGTTCCCGTATGTATTGACGTTGAATCTATCCCCAAAACCTAATCCCTGACCGTAGGTTCCTGTAGTATTAACATTGAACCTATCCTCAAAACCTAATCCGGGACCGAGAGTCCCATAACCTATCCCCAAAACCTTATTTCTGACCGTGGGTTCCCGTAGTATTAACATTGAACCTATCCCCAAAACCTAAACCTTGCCCACGGGTTCCCGTAGTATTAACATTGAATCTATCCCCAAAACCTAATCCCTGACCGTGGGTTCCCGTGGTATTAACATTGAACCTATCCCCAAAACCCAATCCCTGACCGTGGGTTCCCGTAGTATAAACATTGAACTTATCCCCAAAACCTAATCCCTGACCGTGGGTTCCCGTAACCTATCCCCAAAACCTTATTTCTGACCGTGGGTTCCCGTAGTATTAACGTTGAACCTATCCCCAAAACTAATCCGTGACCGTGGGTTCCCATAATATTAACATTGAACCTGTCCCCAAAACCTAATCCCTGACCGTGGTTTCCCGTAGTATTAACATCGAACCTGTCCCCAAACCCTAGTCCCTGGCCGTGGGTTCCCGTGGTATTAACATTGAACCTGTCCCCAAAACCTAATCCCTGACCGTGGGTTCCCCGTAGTATTAACACTGAACCTGTCCCCAAAACCTAATCCGTGACCATGGGTTCCCATAATATTAACATGAACCTATCCCCAAAATCTAATCCCTGACCGTTGGTTCCTGTAGTATAACACTGAACCTATCCCTAAAATCTAATCCGTGACCGTGGGTTCCCATAACCTATCCCCAAAACCTAATCCCTGACCGTGGGTTCCCGTAGTATTAACATCGAACCTGTCCCCAAACCCTAGTCCCTGGCCGTGGGTTCCCGTGGTATTAACATTGAACCTGTCCCCAAAACCTAATCCCTGACCGTGGGTTCCCGTAGTATAGCACTGAACCTGTCCCCAAAACCTAATCCGTGACCATGGGTTTCCCATAATATTAACATTGAACCTATCCCCAAAACCTAATCCGTGACCGTTGGTTCCCATAGTATTAACATTGAACCTATCCCCAAAACCTAATCCGTGACCGTTGGTTCCCATAGTATTAACATTGAACCTATCCCCAAAACCTAATCCCTGACCGTGGGTTCCCGTGGTATTAACGTATTAACATTGAACCTATCCCCAAAACCTAATCCGTGACCGTGGGTTCCCGTAGTATAACACTGACCTATCCCCAAAACCTAATCCATGACCGTGGGTTCCCATAATATTAACATTGAACCTATCCCCAAAATCTAATCCCTGACCGTTGTTCCCGTAGTATTAACACTGAACCTATCCTAAAAAATCTAATCCGTGACCGTGGGTTCCCATAACCTATCCCCAAAACCTAATCCCTGACGTGGGTTCACGTAGTATTAACATCGAACCTGTCCCCAAACCCTAGTCCCTGGCCGTGGGTTTCCCGTGGGTATTAACATTGAACCTGTCCCCAAAACCTAATCCCTGACCGTGAGTTCCCGTAGTATTAACATTGAACCTATCCCCAAAACCTAATCCTGACCGTGGGTTCCCATAATATTAACATTGAACCTATCCCCAAAATCCAATCCGTGACCGTGGGGTTCCAGTAGTATTAACATTGAACCTATACCCAAAACCTAATCCATGACCGTGGGTTCCCATAATATTAACATTGAACCTATCCCCAAAATCTAATCCCTGACCATTGGTTCCCGTAGTAGTAACATTGAACCTATCCCTAAAATCTAATCCGTGACCGTGGGTTCCCGTAACCTTTCCCCAAACCTAATCCCTGACCGTGGGTTCCCGTAGTATTAACATTGAACCTGTCCTCAAAACCTAATCCCTGGTCGTGGGTTCCTGTAGTATTAACATTGAACCTATCCCTAAAATCTAATCCGTGACCGTGGGTTCCCATAACCAGTCCCCAAAACCTAATCCCTGACCGTGGGTTCCCATAATAACATTGAACCTATCCCCAAAATCTAATCCCTGACCGTGGGTTCCCGTAGTATTAACATTGAACCTATCCCTAAACCTAATCCGTGACCGTGGGTTCCCGTAGTATTAACATTGAACCTATCCCTAAAATCTAATCCGTGACCGTGGGTTCCCATAACCTATCCCCAAAACCTAATCCCTGACCGTAGGTTCCCATAATAACATTGAACCTATCCCCAAAATCTAATCCCTGACCGTGGGTTCCCGTAGTATTAACGTTGAACCTATCCCCAAAACCTAATCCGTGACCGTTGGAACTCGTAGTATTAACGTTGAACCTATCCCCAAAACCTAATCCGTGATCGTGGGTTCCCGTGGTATTAACGTTGAAATTCTAAACTAAACTTAGTCCCAACTCACGGGGTCCCCAGAGTATTAACATTGAAATTGTTCACTAAACCTACTCCCTGCCGGCGGGTTCCCACAGTATTAACATTGAAACTGTCAACTAAACCTACTCCCTGTCCGTGGGTTCCCATTGCATTAACATTGTAAGTGTCCTCAAGACCAAGTCCCTATGCCCCCTGCCTTCACAACTGTCGTAAATATTTTGTAGAATGTGGGTTATTAGCGAATCTCCAGGCAACGCAACTGTCGATCTCACAAGATCTACTTAGTAAATATTTACAAAATCTGAATTAAAAAATTGAAACTTATTTATTATAATTTTTTCAAAATTTTTATTCGTAAAACATAGAAAAATATTTCAGTATAAAAACCAACAATAACAGAAACAATTTACAGAATGACCGTACTTATATACACAAATATATTATCTGTACAAAAAATATTTTTATTTACAAACATAATTGTGATCTGTAACTAAATTATCTTTTTAAGTAACTCGTGGGGGTCAGTTTCACTATAAAAGTCAAGATTAAGGAGTCCCAGTGATCATTCTTTGATTTTGAAAATAGGAGACCCATTGTGTACTGCTCGCTACCATTTGGAGTGAAGGGCGCTATTATTGAGTTCAGGCCGGCGGCGGCGCCACGGGAGGGGGGCCTCCACTTTTCCCTCGGGTCCCCCAAAATCAAACTTCATATTACTATCTGCCGTGGTTTTCCTACCCAATATCACACCTGCAAACCGCACACAACAATATACATCATGCCAGGTGTTACAGAAAAGCTCTGACAATGCTCCCAGGGTGTCCTAATTTGAAAATTTTCCCTGGAGACCCCCTCCCCCCTTATATAAACAGGAGGGGAACACCCCCTTCCTAGTTCAGCGATCTGAATATAGTGGCTACCTCCTTACAGGGGGGGGGGGAGCCACTACGTTCAGATCGCTGAACTACCTCCTCCCCTATCCTCCTCTAGCTCAGACCCGCGGCCTTGGACCCCCCATAACTTACTAAGCCCCCCCCCCCCCCCCCCCCCCTTAATTGAAATCCTGGCACCACCACTGGTCCAGGCATCGGTAAAATGTTTCCAAGAAAAACATCAACTAACATCTGCACACCGTTCACTCCACTGGTGCGCTGTAAGTAGGGATTCCAAAAAACAGTACTGATTTTTTGAATAAGCTTTTCGCAGCAATAATCAAATTTATTTGACGGTATAATGCATGAAATCAACTTCAATGGAGCAATTGTGTGTAAATCAGGTGATTTTTCACGGAATGCAAGAGCAAAAAGAGATTTAAAGTGAAAAGCATTGCTGTCCTTGGAAGTTTGTCTAATTATGTTGATTACATACCAATTCTCGGAAAGTGATGTTTGATTAGGTTGAATTCTTGGAATGTTACAACTTATAACTCATGGTGTATAGTTCGCACTTTACGCACAGGTTGAGTCATTTGGCCTAATTCCCAAGAAAAGATTTTAACCCTTTACAAAAAACACGTACAGAAAGTGGAGAATGGATTGTAACTAAATCACCTGGGGAGTGGAGTTATCAACCAAAGTGTCACTTTCAAATTCTGTACATATGGACAAAAAAACACCAATGTTTCAGCCAATGGACCTCCGGGTTCATCCGGAGGTCCATTGTCTGCACCTTTGCTCGTGCTTGTTATGCTTTGTCACAAAATTTGAAATTATTGCTTGCCTGGAATCTGTGGGTGATTTAGTGATAATACACTCTCCACGTACTGTATCAATTTTTTATTGTTATTTTAATTTTTCCCCCAATTCTTAAAAAACATTCAACAAAACCATTTCATGTGACTTCTCAATGGAATGAGAACGAGCTCGTCCAAATGAGGGGTCATATTATATGATTTTGTTGATTTTTTATAACATTCTTTTTCAACTGCACAATTTGTACATAACGCGGTGGATGCATCGGACTCGTCAGGTAAGGGTTTACCGGTAAATTCATCGCTAGGTGAAACCGATGCGCGCGCGGTTCTTTACTCGCAAAAAGAGAAAATTACAGGTGAGATAGTGCGCAAAGAGTGAGTTCGGCTCAAAATCGAAAGACTTCCAGTGACGTTGTAATTAGTAACACACTAGCATGATAGCCCATGTTAATGACGATAGCCGCGGTTATTTAAGCCAGATGACGACGATGATGTTGATGATGATGATGATGATGATGTCCTTAGTGACAGAGAGTGTGTGTGTGAGTGTTTCTATGATCGTGCAGGAGCGGATCCAGGAATTGTGATGGCGGTGTGAGAGCCCATCACAAATCGACGACGTGGTCAGGACAGCTAAATCGGAGGACTCTGTGATCCCCATATAAAGATATGATTAGACACCACAGCATTGTTCCAAAATGCCCTGGTATATTAGATTATTAGCCCGATATACCAGGGTATTTTTGTACAATACCATGGCGAATCGTGGTACTCTCACACAAAGGATCTGGAGTGTATTCAACGTAATGTCATCGCAGGCGCGGTCACTGGGACTAAACCTTTGGTTCATTGGTTGTTAAAATTAAATGTCAATATAATGATATCGTTACACAGTTTAGAAACCAAAGAGCAAAGAACTCCCTTTCTGCCAACAAAACAGGGAGTTTAGAGGAGTGTGAGTCGGTAGTGTTCAACCAATGATTGGAATCGGAGACCCCAAATGGCCGATTGTGGGCAATCGGGTGACAACAGCAACGGCTCCTGGAACATCGGTTCAACCGATTGTTGCCAAGCATTTTTTTGTGATGATTCATTAACCACATTTCATCATCTTCTGCAAAATTGTTCCATTGTTAACGTAAAATGATGTTAATGATACCATTCAATAAAGTTGAGAAACAACCACAATGTGTATTCTTAATTTTTCTGGACGCCTCTTCACGGGATATACAAGTTCAACGACATGTAAAGCTTACAATTGAGCGTACTTGCGGCAATCGCCAGTTCATACCGGAAAAAGTGAAGGTTGCACTCCCTTGACTCAGTTCACAGTAAAATCACCAGTCGCGCGCACTTGTGCGGTACACGTGGCTCTGTGTACCGCCCAAATGTGCGCGTCTGGTCATCTTACTGCGACCTGCTTCAACGACGTTTAACACTGTGAAATATGTTCAGTTTAATTTGATGTAGTTCTTTCAAGCCTCGGCTCGTCTGGTAGTGCACAGCATTACAATCGGAATCGACGATTGTGAGCTCAAACAACCGGTAATCGGTCAGCGGCCATTTCTGGTAATCGGTTGAACACTGAGTGTGGGTATGTGTTTGTCTTGAATTGCACCATTATAAATCGTTGCGTATTCGTGTGCAAGGAAGAAACGTGTGCAACGGCGCATTTGTGACACTCACACATGTATATATGTTATCTCAATTTACCTGCAATGCTTTGTCAACAGTCCATAATCTGCTTCTTTAGATAATGTTCTAGATAACAAGAACGGGGGTTGACATTTTCCCGTGATGCATCTGTAAATTATCTGGACTTCGAAATTTTCACATCAACATGATTGTGTCATTGAAATGAATGTGCTGATTCTAGCAATACATCACTCTCCTGATTCCAGTTAGAAAACCACGCGCGATAGATATTTGTATTTTCTATTGGTGTTTAAGATCACTATCAGCATCAACGGTTATACCATAACCGGACTCATGTACGAAGCTTAATTTAGATGACCGTTTATACCTATGCTGTCAACTTTAGATGATTTTTAGACTTCCACCCCGGGTGTTGGTCACCTGGCATACTTTACCAGTAAAAATAAAACTTGTTTCCAAAGTAGACAAGCGCTGCTATATTTCCCTGGGTTCCCATTGGTAGGCCATTTACTACTAAAAGAGATATTTACAGGTTCACAAAAAGAATAGGTATTCGTGGATTATAGCACTAGCACTGCTTCACTTCACTTGGGGGAACGATTAGAGATAAAAACAATGGTGTCGTAATGACATTGGATAATAGCAGTAGAAATGATTTGTTTTGTTTGTTTTCTTTTTGTTGGGGAGGGGGGGGGGGGGGGTAAAATAATAGGAGTTCACTCAACCAATAACACAGTGGCAAGCTTCTTTTGTTTCAAACCATCACAGAACACGTCTGTCGTCTCATAATACGGTGGATATAATTATTGTATACGCGATTCTTTTATACTAAAACACGCAACTAACTCGAATTTTTAAAAAGAACGTTAAACCCGGCGTTCAGTTACTAAAACATTACACAGAGTTCTCGTTAACACTTTGAACTCTGGGGGTATCTTCCATGTCAGTTCAATGACATCATGTGGAAAAGTCTGTATTCTCTACTTGGGCGAAGACCAATCAAAATTTTCAACGTGCAGCCTTTTGGCCTTCTACCAACCAAATTCAATGTAACTCACTACTTTATGAATTCTCTGAGCAACTATCCGCTTCAGGATTCTGGGTCGGAAAAGCTGCGTTTCGGGTTCACAGGGGGTATTTCGGGTTCAAATGATTATGAGAATCTAAACGTTACTGAATATGACGCCCATGACTAGCGAGATGTTAGTCTGTTGTCAAAAACATGGGCAGATATCGCGTCATTGACCGTGTTGTGGCCCAGTCGCAATTATCCATAGGTAACAGGACGTCTGTATTCAAGAATGGCGGTTTTTTCAAGTATCGTCTGCTAATCGTGTTATTGGCCTAGAAAATATGTTAACAATATATAAATTCACATCTTTTTACCCACCCGAAGATTTTAAAATCATAAACGTACCTTAAAAGTGTCATCATCACTCAGAAGGCAAGTCCCCTTTAACCCTTTACCCAACGTAACGGCCAAAACCGGCCAGCGCTATTCTCAAAAATCGCCTATTAATTTTAATTATTTTTTCATTTTTTGTCTCAAAAACATAGGTTATGACCCCTCATTGGAACGAGCTCGTCGAGCTCGTTCCAATGAGGGGTCATAACCTATGTTTTTAAGACAAAAAATGAAAAAAAAAATAGTTATTCAAGAATTGTTTTGGCAAGTGTCGTCTGCTTTTCATGTTAGGTAAAGGGTTAAACCATCGTCATTATAATTATTCATTTATTATTTATTTTTATCTATTGGGGTTTAACGACACTTTCGACAGCCTGGGTAACCTCGTGTCGAATAGTTTTATGGGTAGAGGAGTATCCGGCGAGAACCACCGAGCAACGGCGAGTAGCTGTCAAACAGCATAATGTACCAGCTCTACGCTAGGAGGGTAAGCATTGGCTGAAGACAAGTGCACCATCTACGTGCATTACGCCTTAGTACACAGCACCATTGTGCCCCCACGTAGGCAATCAGGATTAAGTGCCTTCCAAAGAACACAACGCAGTTACCCTGATGGGGATCGAACCGTGGAACTTTCGTTTTGAAGTCTAATGCAGTAACCACTGCGCCATCGTGCTCCCTACATGATGGGGGGTAAAATTTTATTGTTTGAAACGTAGAATATTGTACAATGATCGACCAAAGACCTAAAACCACACATTCCTAATCAACGGCCAAAAGGGAGGAGTCTCAATCATCGGCCAGACTCTCAAAAACAGAAATGAAATCAATAGCCGGAGGAAACACAATGAAAATGGATGGGCACGAATTCGTATACACACAGGCCCCACCCTTGTTCATCCCCCCCCACGGTGTAAGAAAAGTCGAATAATTGAACAACAGAAGAATCATTTTACCTAGTCTTAGGTGATGACAAGTGCGATGATGGGTGTTGACAAGTGTGTGCGGGGTGGGGGGGGGGGGGGTTGTGAAACAATCTACGACGTCCTTTCCTTTCACATACCCCGTGGGAACACCGGGAAGTGAAACAGTGCTTGTTTTCTGCTTTACTGGTAAAACAGGACCCAGTCAGCTTGGGTAAAAATCCTCTAAATTAGCAGCGTGGGTATAAACGATTGACTAAACATGTCTTCATATCCATGTTCTACAGAAATATGTGATCTTAAACACCAATAAATAAATTCGTGTCACGTCACGTATTACAACAGTAAAAATAAATGTTTGTTTATTGAGGTTAACGACAGTTTCGACAGCCAGGATCACATCGTGTACAACATGTTTGCTTGGGGAGAAAGCCGAAGCACTCGGGGAGAACCACCAAGGAGCAGCGAGCAATTGTCAGGCACTGCAACGTATTAGCATTGCACACGTAGTGTTAGCAAAGGATGAAGGCAGGAGCATATCGACGTAGATTGCGCCTAAGTACTCAACTCCACCGTGCCCCCACATGGGTATACAGGATTAAGTGCCTTTCCCATACACACAACGCGGTTACCGCTGGTCAGCATCGAACTGTTGACTTTTTCAGCTCAACGCTCTAACCACTGAGCCAACTCGTTCCCACGAATACTCCATGGTTACTCTTTCCACAACGTCAAGTTATGGTTCAACCTACTTCTGCTTCAACCATCTTCCAAACCGAATGCTATAGCATTCGGTTTGGAAGATGGTTGAAGTAGAGGAAACGTGCCAAAAGTAGAATACTCTGACCAAAATAACCAGATTTTTTCACATTTACAGATAATATATTTCACGAATGTTTGTACTTTGACCACATTTGTATGATCAAATTTTTTTTTACCTCATTGTGCACTTGTGTAGTATGTCAGTGGAAAACTGTTGAGGAGCACGTGCCACTCCTCCTGTGATCCCCAGGTTCCACCACCTCTGACTTGCACCCTGGCCCCAAAAGTTGTTTCGGGGTATGCAAGTAACTTGAAATAGCTGGTAGAATAGACTAGGTGTTCAAGTGACTTCACTTGAATATCTCTTGTTCACAGAGTATATCCGAGCCGTGCGTTTTATTGACTGAATAAAGGGCAGGGTGTAAGTCAGGTATCAACCTCGCTGTCGGTTTTCATGAATTTGAACAACCTATCCCGTGCTGTAACACCTAGCCGCTATGCACTCAACGCACGGGACAGGTTGTTCGAATTCATGAAATATCGCCAGCCCGATTGGTACTATTACTTACTCCAGAAGCGGCAGAGCCGGGGGGGGGGGGGGGCACAGACCCCCACCCCCATACTTTTTCACCAATTTCAGGTTCCCAAACGGCATTTTTCGACATAACGCACACAACCTATATGGCCACTACACATCACCTAGCCATATATGACCACATTGATTTTCAAGATTCAAGATTTTATTGAATAAAAATAGAAAGCTCCAAATGGAACGTAATATTTCAAAGGACGAATGAATATACTGTCCTACCACCAGTGACACTCCCTCCTCCAACCCCCCTCCCCCACCGAAGAAATTTTTTTTTCCATCCTACACCTTTGTGGTACCCAGAAAGGTGTGACCCCCCCCCCCCCCCCCCCCCCCACACACACACACACACACACTTTTGGAGCTTCCGACGCCTCGGACTTACCCCTGCCTCCTGTGTCTTATCGGGGTATGCAAGTAACGAGAATCACCTGAAAAACCAATGGACAGGTTGTTCAAGTGAGGTAACTTGAATACCTCTGTTTTATTGAGTGTACCGGAGTCGATGCGTTTTCTCAATTGTACAAATGATAGGGTGCAAGCTATTAACAAACCTGGCTGCCGTTATTTCATGAATTTGATCAACCTGTTCCGCGCTTTAACATCTCGCCGCTACACGGCTCTGTGTCGCTTAACGGATGTGACAAGTTATATACTACTCCGGTTGGTTTTGTAGGTATATTTGGATGATTCCCACGGGACACTTCAGATTGCATCAAGCATCTACACGTTGAGAAACTTAACGAAGTTTATGACACGGTAGTCAAATTTCACAAAATAGTATATGCTGGCACCTCATTGCCACGTATTATATGTATAGTTTTAAGCCAAAATGAATAGGAGTCTTCTCTCCACATAATTTTGACCTCTGAACCTCTTTCCGTGGCATCTTCCTAGTGGTTCAGTACCACCTGTTGCAGCATCGTCACGGATAACTCACACCGAGTTTGGACTTAGGCATACGCTATCCAAGGAATATTTATAAATCCAAAGAATCATCTTGTTCACAATATTGTACATTTTAGCTTCTTCCCTAAGGGTCGTCTTTTTGTTTTGGGATCTAGTACTGCTAAAATTGCTTCATCAAAAACGTCCTTGAGTCCGTGTTGTGACAACGCACTACACTCAACATAAGTTTCAGCTCCCATTTTTTTGGCAAATTTAATACCATCTTCTTCTGTAGACGGTTTCTGTTTCCGTTTTTGTAACTTTTGTCGTGTTTTTTCGTCTTCTCTCAAGTCCATCTGCGTACCCACAAGAATGTATCGTCCACGAGGTTCTTCACGGCGTATTTCCGGTATCCATTTTAACTCGACGTTCCTCATCGATTCAGGCATAACAACTGAGAAACATATAAGAAAAACGTCAGTTCCATGATACGACAGCGTTCGTAGGCTCTGATATTCTTCCTGAAATTAGAGAGTTTGCTTAACTTTAGAACAAAGGCACGATCTACAGTACGTGGAGAGTGGATTGCAACTAAATCACCCGGGAAGTGGAGTCATCACCCAAAGCATCGCTGTCAAATTCTGTACATGGAGAGAAAAACATAAGCAATGTTTCAGCCAATGGACCTCCGAGTATAATCCGGCGGTCCATTGGCTGGAACTTTGCTTGCGCTTGATGTGCTTTGCAAAAAAATTGCAATTATTGCTTGGGCGGAATCTCAACTCTGCGGGTGATTTGGTGATAATACACTCTCCACGTACTGTATGTTGCTGGCCAGTGGCATACGAGTGTAAGAGATCGAGAGAGAAATGTGGGAAACTACGACCCCCCAGCACACAAAGCGCAAGCCTCTAAATAAGCCGCAAACGATCGTTCAGGTTACGCTGAGGTTACCACAGTGGTGAAATCCGCGAACGAATTATAGGTTACCACAAAATAAATATGGGGTCGGTACATTCTTTCCTGCATTTGCAAGTTTTCCCATCAAAGTTGGCAATCTTTCTTGACACGGTTGGTGCAGTTTGTTTAATTTTTTTTTCAGAACTTGCACAAATATAAATAGAAACAACTCAGGCGCGATCTCGCATTGGCGAGATCGCACGTGAGTTGTTGCTATTTACTTTCAAGATAAAGTTGTACAACATGATTCGCCTGTAAAAACTGAGAAGGCGACAGGTCGACAGAAATGAATATTCTCGCAAATGTTTATGCCTTAACTTATAGGTTATTTGACTGTAACCTGATAACGGGTTTCGATCTAGGGCCTTTATTTTGAGACCTGAAAGCGACTGATTAACCTGACTACGAGATTCCGACAACGAGGCTAGTTGTTAAATTGCTCTTGTACCTCGACCACTACACAACTCTCCCATTCCTTCTCAGATTCATCACCAGTGAATCGCGCCTGCAATTCCCGAGGTTAGTACGTTCGTCCCCGGAGCGGTCGAAACAATTTTGTCATCGAGGATCGGTCACGGCACAAAATTAATTATTTAACAGATCCGAATCGAGAGAGAAGTGCAGAAACAGAGAGAAGTTCTCTTCCCCAACAAGCGTCTAGAGAAGCTAGACCAAACTACACACACCACTCGGTGGCATATCGGTGGCCGAGTGATTTACTTTATTTAGTCTGGTTTCGCAAGGTGGTTTGTGCCGATGGAAGCATCCCAGTAGCTGAGTGGTGTGCGTGGTTTTGTATAGTTTCGCTAAGCGGTTGCTGTCTAAGGAAGTAAACCAATGTCCACAGGGCTGACAGTTTTCGTCATTTACCTCCCCTTAATTTTCTAAAGTTATCAATAAATTTAACACCTAGGGGGTGGGAATTTGATATAAAAATTACAATTTTCAAATATTAGAGACGTTGCATTATCGATGTGCGCATCATTTCACAAACTTCAGGCATTATCCTGGCTTTTTACAATTTATTTATTTATTTATTTATTTATTTATTTATTTATTTATTTATTTATTGGTGTTTAAGGTCACATATTTCTGCACAATTGCTAATCGTGATCGCAACATGGAGATAAAGTCAAGTTTTGTCAATCGTTTATATCCATGTTGTCCATTTTAGAGGACTTCCACCTCGAGCATTGGTGACTGGGTCCTAATTTACCTGTACAACAGAGCTTGTTTACCACAGTGAACAAGCACAGCTTTTCACTTCACGTGGTTCCCACGTGGGGGTGGGTGGGTGGGGGGGGGGAGGTATTTTTACAAGTTTATCCCCAATTAGTTTGAACGATTGTCTATTATTCTCTGTTGAAACCCACTTACAATAAGAAAGTAGCGATTTCGCCATTCTTTTGATGTTGTGTAACTTTGTGTCTGTTCATTATATCAACAGTGTGAGCATCGTGACATATAATACAGGCACTGTTCATTCAATTATTATAAAAAATCCAGCAGGTAAGATTTGATAATTGTTTTTCCTGGGAAGAATAAAAACTTGCAGATTACTGTAAAACATATTCTCTAAACAAAGAGACAAATGGGTAGGGTATTTAGTGTTTCTTTTAATTAGCTTGCCATAAAAAAGTCACGTTTCCTTTTGTAACTTTTAATAAACGAAAACAACAGACAGCTCCGAGAGCTGTCTGTTGTTTTCGTTTATCAAAAGTAACAAAAGGAAATACCGCTTTATCTTCTACTGATGTCATATGTGTTTTCTTAACCATGACATGCTTCTTAATTGGATATTCCTCGCTCGTCAAATAATTTCAGGCGTAATAAATTTACTGAAAGTCGATTTTCATGATGAGATGAGTCAGAGGTGAGTGGTGTGGATAGTTCAGTACAGTTATTATTTATTTATTGGGGTTTAAGGTAACATACTTATGCAGTTTTACGGGTGGAAGAAGCCGGAGTACCCGGAGAGAACCACCGACCAGAGACGAGCAACTGTCAGCTCCTCAACATTCTAACTCTGTTCAAGCACCGCTCAAGCAGGGTTACAGCGGTTGAAGACATGTGCACCATCGACGTGCAGTACGCCTTAGTACACGACGTCATCGTGCCACCATGTTGGCAATCTGGATAAAGTGCCTTGCCCAAGGACACAACGCGGGTCGTCCCGGACTGGGATCGAACTCAGGACCTCTTGCACAAAAGACCAACAGTCTACCACTGAGCCACCGCGCTCCCATTCAGTATAGTTTCTCTTGGCGGTAAAAACTCTCTCGATGTGGGTTCGAACACCGTCTCTGTCATTTGAAAAAAAATGTTTTTTTGGAGATCCGTTATTCAGGAAACAACTCATGCTACCTTAAGGGTAAAAGAGTTTATCAGCTCTAAAACCAATTGCGCATTTTAGTGTAGTTATACTATTAAAGAATTACGTCAATTCTCAACATCATTAAAGCAATTGATGCTATCAGTTGTAATGCGGATGTTATCCGTCAATCACCAAGGCAACAGCCTAATTGTAAAATGCAAAATGTATAATGGAACTGTGTGATATTCTCGTATAATACAAATTGTTGGCTCTCGTTTTAGAGAACAAGAAAAATATCCAACAACAAAATGAGCTCACATCCGGTCTGGTCTACACGGCGGTCTCACACTTTCCAAAGACTTCTGCATCAGAAGCCAAATGCAATCAACAGGGGAATGGTGTGACTGTTCGACGATGTTCTGTACTTTGGTTCATCATTGATACAGCTTTTCTATATAATTAATATAAGGGTATTAAACCTTTCAACCCGGATTGCATGAATTTTTGCGTGAAGAAAAAATTGGTAGTGGACGAGCAGACGAGGCTCGGTAATAATTTAATCCAACAGCTCGACAGCTGTTAGATTAAATTATCACTGAACCTCTCAACAAACCAGGATGGCTTCGCCCATTTCGTCGTTGAGAGTATGACTGAAATGACACTTTCCAGGGCGCTAGTGTTGAAAGGGTTAAAAGCCAATCCATGTCCGTGAAAACTTCTACCCGATGTGAATCGTAGATATAAGGGAAGGGGGAGCAGTCACCATTACATACAGAATTCAATTGGACAGTTAGAGTTTTGTTGGGGGCGCGGCAACTTAGTGGTTACGGCATTGAACTTCAGACCGGATTGTCCACGGTTCTATCCTCAGCAGGGATGGCAGCGTTGTGTTCTTGGACAAGGCACTTTATCCCTATTGTCCATGTGAGGGCACGGTGGTGTTCTGTAGTAAAGCGTACTGCTCGTCGATGGTGCGTTGTCTTCAACCAATGCTAACCTTGCTTGTGTGGAGTTAGTACGTTGAGGAGTCTTGACAGTTGCTCGCCCTTGTTCGGCGGTTCTTGTCGGATACTCCGGCTTCCTCAACAAGATATTACAATTTCAAGTTTGGTTTCGGTATCGGTATTTTCAGAATTATTTACCTCAGTATCGATACGGTACTCGGGGTCAACAACATAGATACCAATATCCGATGGTATTTTTGGTATACTGCCGAGCTAACGTTCGCCGTTTTAAAGCGGAGAAAGCCGCCGAAGTGTCAAAATGTTGGAAGCAACACGGGCACTGACCATCAGTACTGAAATGGTTAACCGGATAATCGGTTTGAAACCAGTTAGCAATCTAACAGATTAGAAAAACCGTCAACCGGTTATCCGAAATATCGATAGTGATCGTCATTCCACGTTTAAAACCTAGTAATTCTACCGCTTCTCCTTTGTGATAGATTACACATCGAAGCAGCGTTGGAAATACTGAGAAATAATCGACTTTGGTCTTCAAGACTTCGTTAATGATCGGCAGTTTCCGTAATCGCAGAAAATTATTCCGTAGTGTGCATGCAAACGGACGTTGTCGAGTACTCGACAACGTTTGTTTGTATACATACTACGGACTAGTTTGAGAATACTGCTTTCCAATTCCCATAGTTTTGATCCCATATTCGGTGAAATAATGGTCACGGATAACCGGATATCATGCGCTGTGTTCTTGGACAAGGCACTTTATCCCTATTGCCCATGTTAGGGCACGGTGGTGTTCTGTAATAAGGCGTACTGCTCGTCGATGGTGCGTTGTCTTCAACCAATGCTAACCCTGCTTGTGTGGAGTTAGTACGTTCGGGAGTCTTGACAGTTGCTCGCCGTTCCTCGGTGGTTCTTTTCGGATACTCCGGCTTCCTCATCTATATATTGAAATTTCAAGTTCGGTATCGGTATTTTCAGATTATTTACCTCGGTATCGATACGGTACTCGGGGTCAACAACATTGATGTCCTCACACGATACCAATATCCGATGGTATTTTTGGTATACTGCCGAGCTAACGTTCGCCGTTTTAAAGCGGACAAAGCCGCCGAAGTGTCAAAATGCTAGAAGCAACACGGGCACTGACCATCAGTACCTAAATGGTTGACCGGATAATCGGTTTGAAACCAGTTAGCTATCTAACCGATTAGAAAAACCGTCAACAGTTTATCCGAGAAATCGCTAGTGATCGTCATTCTACGTTTAAAACCTAGTAAATCTGCCGCTTCTCCTTTGTGATAGATTACACATCGAAGCCGCGTTGCATATATTGAGAAATAATCGACTTTGGCGTTCAAGACTTCGTTAATGATCGGCAGTTTCCGTAATCGCAGAAAAATATTCCGTAGTGTGCATGCAAACGGACGCTGTTGAGTACTCCACAACGTTCGTTTGTATACACACTACGGAATAGTTTGAGAATACTGCTTTCCAATTGCCGTAGTTTTGATCCCATATTTGGTGAAATAATGGCCACGGATAACCGGATATTATCCGGTTATAGCTCTCGGTTAGTCGGTTACGAAAATGAGCCAACCGTTTCAGCCCTACTGACCATCAGTCATTTGATGTAACAAAAAAGCTCAGAGAAAATACCCTTTGTAACATAAAATGACCGGTGATTACTGTCTTTAGACACACACAGTACATGAGCACTTCTTGTCATGAATTATGCTTTATTTTCTGTGGTTATCATTTTAGTTATTAACCCTTTACCTAACATGAAAAGCAGACGACACTTGCAAAAAAAAATTCTTGAATAACTAATTTTTTTCATTTTTTGTCTCAAAAACATAGGTTATGACCCCTCATTGGAACGAGCTCGACGAGCTCGTTCCAATGAGGGGTCATAACCTATGTTTTTGAGACAAAAAATGAAAAAATAATGAAAATTAATTTGCGATTTTTAAGAAGAGCGCTGGCCGGTTTTGGCCGTTACGTTGGGTAAAGGGTTAACTTGTGTGGGAAATATTTTTCAATACCGAAATTTCGGTATTTTGAGATTCCATCGGTACGGTAAATCGGTATTTGTTCGACACCGATACCGAACGGTATTAACGGTATATCACCCACCTCTATCCCCCACCCGTAAAACTGTCCGACACTAGGTGACCTTGCCGTGGAAAGTGTCGTTAAACCCCAATAAATGAATAAACAGTTTTGTTGGATTGTTTTTCTTGGGCGCCAATGGTGACAAAATTGAAAAATATGTCAAAATTAAAAATCACGACTTTCGTGTATTGGTGTATTTTTTAAAAGCTTTATATGTTGGGGTGTGACACCCCTTCTCAATGTGTGTGTCAGTTGTTAAGATCTGAAATATCTCCAGACCGGGATTTGCGTTACTCCGCAACGACAACAAAACACCCACATCTGACTTTATCATTCAAAATACCTCTCATGGGTCCTCAATTAAGCACTCTGTCCACACTCCCTCCAACGACAGCACACATATGAAGTATAAAGTTTATGTTCCGGAAAACTGATATTTCGGAATGACGGAAGGACGGAATGACGGTCGGACAAAGAGGTAAAAGCATATACCCCAAGCCATTTTATAGCGCGGGTAAATAATAATAAAAAATAAAATAAATGAAAGTGTCAGTGACACTGTAGCTTAACTTGACTGTGTGTAGTATTTGATGAAAAGGATAATGTTCAATGTTTATAAAAGGATTATGAAATAAGACAAGAATTGTGACAATTGAGAATATGTTAATTTCTGTTCCCTGTAGGTTATGTTTTCAATAAGAATAATTTGAGTGTAGACTGTACTAAAGAATTAAGATCTGGGTTGATGTGAGTCATAACCATGTGACCATAGCAGTTAACGTAAGTCAACCAAAGTTACCAAGTTATAGTTAAAGCTTTCTAAAATGAGTCATCCTACCAAGTTACAATGAAATCCCTTCATAAATATAACTCGTAGACATTGCTAATGGAATCTAGGTCACGTGACGGTTAGGCGATCACGGTTGACTGATCATGACCACAAAATAGGAGGGTTTCATCTGGATATCATTCCAAGTTATCCTATCAAATTACAATGAAATCCCTTTATAAAAACAACCTGTAAGCAGGACTAAAGGAATCTAGGTCAAGTGACATGGCGGCGGTAACGACTGGCCGACCGTAACCAAAATACGACAGTCTCATCTAAAAATCGTACCAAGTTATCCTTCCAAGTTACCATGAAATTGTTTCATAAATATGAACTGAAGACTGTGCTAGACAAATCTAGGTCACATGCCTGTGCGGCTGTCATGGATGACCGATCACGCCAAAATAGGACGTTCTCATCTAGACATTATACAGAATCATCCTACCAAGTTACAATACATTCCCTTCATAAATACGACTTGTAGACTGTGCAAAAAGGTTTTCGAGTTTCGGGCCCGCGTAGCCGTCATGACTGACCGATCGCGACCAAAAGGGGACGTTCCCATCTAGACATTATACGGAGTAACCTTACCAAGTTACAATGAAATCCATTGATAAATATGACCTGTAGACTGTGCTAAACTGTTTCTGGTTTCGGGCTCTAGCAGCCGTCCCGGTTGACCGATCGCGACCAAAAGGGGACGTCCTCATCTAGACATTATATGAAGTCATCCTACCAAGTTGCAATAAGATCCCTTCATAAATACGGTGAACTGTAAACTGCGCTAAAGGTTTTCGGGTTTCGGGCTCACGCAGCCATCACGGTTGACCGATCGCGACCAAAAGGGGGATGTTCTCATCTAGACATGGCCTCGAACCTGCATATGAAATTTCGTGATGATCGAACAAGAACTACGGGGTGGAGCCTGTGCCAAAGACAAGGTGAACAGTCCACCAGACTCACAGACTTCCGCACGCGTGATGGCAAAAGCTCATCCTGACTTTGTCAATCTCGCGTGTTTTACCAGAAAGTTTTGACAATCTTTCGAAACTATCTCGACTCCAAAGTTGAGAATTGTACACACATATGGCATGCTGTTTCCATCTAAAAAGAATTTCCGCCCAAATAAATAGCAACAACTCACGTGCGATCTCGCTTCGGCGAGATCGCGCGTCAGTTGTTGATATTTATTCTGGTGTAAATCCCATTAAGACGTGAAACAGCATGACTGGCGGAGTAAATCAGAGAAGGCGAAGAATCATCACAACACAATTTCCCCTATGGATTACCAACATGCTAGATAACGTAACCTGCCAACGGGTCACGATATAAGGCCTTCATTTCTAGGCCTGTGTAAACAGATACAATATCTACAATTAAATTGGAGAGCCACGAGATTCCATTCGACTCAAAATATGAGATTCACGGGACACTACTTGTAGTCTCTTGGGGCGGATTTCGATGCGAAATAGTCTGCTTAGTAGGGCTTGGCTGAAAACGAAGAGGGAGCCTTATTTTGTTTCTCGAACCATTTTGGGTTTTCTTCTGGGGTTTTGTTTGGATCAAGTGTTAAAAAGAATTCTCAACAAGTCCCCAGTTAATATTGACATTTACGTAACTCATCCAGTTAAAGTGGTCTAGACCTCGGCAAAAGGGTCGGTGCGGACCCAATTAATTGAATTCGTTTCGTACCCTTCACTATATAAAATTATGTGCCGTTGAGGATGTTCTATAAATAATCTTACCTGGCCAGCTGTATCAAACAAACCCAACTGATATTGGTTATCTTTAATAATTACAGTAACTGTAAGAAGAAAAAAAAAACAGAATATTACAGACAGATAAACAAAAATACTAGTCTGGAATTATCAAACAAATAAGAACTCAAAATCAATTATGAACAAGAGTACACGTATCGCTGAAGCAATACAATGTCCCCTACCGGACTAATGAGCATTAATAATTATACAAATGTTATAACCTAGATGTGATCAGTATGAATTCCGTTGAACCATTTCCAAAAAAAGTCCCGAAAACTGATATTTTGGCGCTTTTCCGTATTTCCAAGGGCCATAACTCACACAAGAATAATGCAATCAGCATGAAACTCAAACTTGATCTGTTAGTCATCGTTCTATAGTAGTTTACCAAAAATGAAATCATTCCGTTGAAGCGTTTCCAAACAAGCTCTGGAAAACTGATATTTTGGTGGTTTTCCATATTTCCAAGGGCCGTAACTCACACAAGAATAATGCAATCAGCATGAAACTCAAACTTGATCTGTAATTCATCGTTCTATAGTAGTTTACCAAAAATGAAATCATTCCGTTGAAGCGTTTCCAAACAAGCTCTGGAAAACTGATATTTTGGTGCTTTTCCATATTTCCAAGGGCCGTAAATCACACAAGAATAATGCAATCAGCATGAAACTCAAACTTGATCTGTAAGTCATCGTTCTATAGTAGTTTACCAAAAATGAAATCATTCCATTGAAGCGTTTCCAAAAAAAACTCCGGGAAACTAAAGTGTGACTGACAGACTGACAGACTTACAGACTGACGGATGGACAGAGTGCAAACCTATAGTACCCTCCGGCGATGCCGGTAGGGGACTAAAAAGTATAACAGGGTCAAATAACGTTTCACCGGCACGATCACCGAAAAATGTGGAAACGTGAGTATCAAATGGATCTTTGTGGTAGCATCTGCATGTGAAAATATTATATGAAATTTAGGGTCTAAAATATAAGCATTTTTGCATTTAATATTATCTGTGAAAAATTACATACTAAATATATCGATAAAGTTTATCGGAATATTTCATTTTCCAGATATATATTATACGTACAGTACGTGGAGAGTGTATTATTACTAAATCACCCGCAGAGTGGAGATTCCGTCCAAGCAATAATTGCAAATTTGTTTCAAAGCACAACAAGCGCAAGCTAAGTTCCAGCCTGTAGATATTATAATGTTTCAACCTAAACATAGGTTATGACCCCTCTTTGGAAGGAGTGATAACCTATGTTTTTGAGACAAAAAAATGAAAAAACTTAGTTATTCGATCATTTTTTTAGCAAGTGTCCTCTGCTTTTCATGTTATGTTAAGGGTTAAATGGAATTCCCATTTTGTGGGGTGGTGCGGTCGTACGCGTCACACTTTCGCTGGCTTCGCGCCTGTGTTTCAGCAGGTGGACTCCCGAGTTCAACTCGGAATGTCGATTGTCTGAAACCTTGCTTGACCTTCATTTGCTGTGATTTGAGAGTAATTGTTCGTGTGGACTCTCAACCTGCATGTGAGTATTTCAAGCCATTAATAATAATCTACTTGACGACATGTGTGACAACATCTTCTTGTATTTTATGTTCATTTCGAGTATTGATGATACAGGCTGTTCAGAAACGTGCGAGCGCACAGCCAGAAGTATTGAAAGTTCGATGAATGTGGTTGTAGGGGAGGCACAAATGCCTTAGACATACCAGACCAACCGTGGCACGGCACAGCAGGATAAAATTTAAATGAAAGTGTCAATGACACTGTAGCTTAACTTGTCTGTGTGTTGTGTTTGATGAAAAGTATAATGTTCAATGTTTATGAAAGGATTATGAAATAAGACAAGAATTGTGATACTTGGGAATATGTTAATTTCTGTTCCCTTGTAAGCTATGTTTTCAATAAAAATAATATGAGGTGGTGTAGGCTGTACTAAAGAATTCTGGGTTTGGTTATGTGGCCCTTACAGTTAGTGTATGTCAACGAAAGTTACCAAGTTACAGTGAAATTATTCCAAAACGAGTCATCCTATCATGTTACAATGAAATCACTTCATACATAAGGCCTGTAGACTGTGTTAAAGGTTTTCGGGGTTCGGGTCTGTGTAGCCATCATGGTTTACCGATCGCAACCAAATGGGGGCGTCCTCATCTAGACATTATACTGAGTCGTCCTACCAAGTTACAATAAAATCCCTTCATAAATACGACCTGTAGTCTGTGCTCAAGTTTTTTCGGGTTTTGTGCTCGGTCAGCCGTCATGGCTGAACGATCGCGACCAAGAGGAGACGTTCTCATCTGGGCATTATCTGGAGTCATCCTACCAAGTTACAATGAAATCCATTCATAAATGTGACCTGTAGACTGTGCTAAAGGGTTTCGGGTTTTGGGCTCGGACAGCTATCACGGTTGACCGATCGCGACCAAAAGGGGACCTTCTCATTTAGATATAACCCCAAACCTGCAGATGAAATTTCGTGATGATCGGACAAGAACTACGGAGTGTAGCATGAGCTAAAGGAAAATGTGAACAGACTCACAGACTAAATGACTCACAGACTAACAAGACTTCCGCACGCGTGATGGCAATAGCTTATCTTGACTTTGTGAAGTTAAGCTAAAAATGGATACACGACAATGCCATCTCTTTTATTCTCAGGCCTTGGTGAGAGCAATATGTGTTAAAAAGTGTGTGCAGTTTCGGTAAATAAACCATGCGTTCGAATCGGCTGACGACCTCTTTTCTGTCATGCAAGTGACGTCACTAATAATAATCATACATTATACAAATGATGACCTGATTCGAGGGTGACATTGCTGATTGCCTCCCCGTGGCGGTAGCCGAGGGAGGGAGGGACTATAGGCTATGTCCACCTCGAGAAAGGTCATTTCTATTTGAGTTGTGTCTATAATGGTAACACAAATTGTCAACTAGACAGAACAAATTTAATATTCATTTTAGCTTTCAACAAATTTTTATTTAATCAACATCCCCCTTCCCTCCCCATCACCTCATTGTTCTTAATTTAACATTGAAAGATGGGCACACTTCACTTTTATAGAGTTTTGACAGTCGAGGAAAATTATATGGATTGAAGTACACCATTCTCAGCAATTCACTCACCTCGGTTGTTTCCGTGACGCGTCTTCGGGACGTCTCGGCCTGAGCGGTGAAAGTTACACAAAATTTCAATAAAACCATATCATGTAACCCCTCATTGGAACGAGCTCCTTGAGCTCGTTCCAATGAGGGGTCACGCGATAAGGTTTTGTTGAAAAGTTTTGAAGAAAAAATTCAATTACTCGGTTTGTAAATTACGCGGATGGGTGCGACCATTTCGTTAGGTGAAGGATTACAGGTTGGACACACACTTTAATATGCGTGCGTCTTCATGTGCGAGTGTCTTTGTGGAGAGGACTGTAATATCTGTGAAATGAGAACACACTCAGTGTCTGCGTATCTAACATTGCTGATCGAATAGGACCTCGAATCGAATGTCACCACCTGTTAAGTAATCAAACAGGTGACGATTACTGTCTACAGAAGTGAAGGGCAAATTTTATCATTCCACTCTTTAAGTATAATATTTCGGTTATTTGACTTAGGTCATATATATATATGGTATCGATTTCAACGTTTTCTGTTTGGGTTAATATTACAGGGTGAGCTTACAAAATCCCATACCAAATATCCATGGACAAAATCACCCCAAACAAAATGAAAATAAAATTATATTTCCCTTTACGTTACTGTTATTTGTATTTCATTCTGAGAATCGAAGGGGATTTTGTCTGATTGGAATTTTGTCTGATTGGTACTTTGTCTGATGGGTATTTCGTCAATGGGCATTTTGTCCTTGATTCATATTACAGAAACGCGATAGATATAGTTTCTAAAATGGAAAAGTTCAAGGGATTATACTTTATTTACTTTATAAAACTTTGAAAACATCTCGACATTCAAAAATTTTCGAATCAACGCAGCTGGAATCAAATCGAATGACCAAATTACATAGGCCAAATTAAAATTAAATTATATTTTTACGAAAATGACCAGATTAAATATCTAGGAAAATGACCAGTATATGTATAAGAAAATGACTGAATTGTATATTTAGGAAAATGACCAAATAAAAAAGTCTTTATGTTTCGTTTTGCAGCAACCTTCCCCTTTTTCCACAACGCTTCAATTGTGATTCTTTAAAATGTACATGGGAGATTAGTGTGTGAAGTCGTGGTTGTTCGTTGTGGGTGTTTTCAAGTTGGTACTGGAACGCCTGACTAATCGTGTGAACATTAGCGTGCACATGGTTGTGGCTGTCATTGTGTGTGTTGTGTGTGGGGACAAGGGGTGGGGGGGGTGGGGGGCACTGTGAGATAGGTAGAGTTTTGCTGAGTTCTTATAATGGTCTTTTATTTTCATTGTTCCCATTTTTATCGAATATTCTCTCTGTCATGTCACTATGTTTGTTATCTAAATAAATACATGAATAAATAAATGAATAATTAAATCGTATCGCTTGAAAGAGTTCAGTTGAATCACGAAGCTTTGTGGGGCCAAACAACACACATAACTTCAAGCCAATCTATTTGTGTGATATTCATTGAAACGGGTGAGTTGTACTGTGTACACCAAAAAGTGTGTGTCTTTCGTCCCATGTATTCGCATCACACCTGTACTCCACTTTCATTTCCCACTTCAGTTGAGCGATAATTGCAATTGGCAATTTAAATGAAATTCATTATTGCATAATGGTAAAATACGTGGCAGTATAAACAAGCTTTAATTAATGCATTCTACCATTATATACAGCAAGATTCAAAACAAATTGTAACTTTCTATTTTATTCTTCTCCATTTTATTTGATTCTATTTTAAGAGAGTTCCCTGAGAAGGGATTTTTAACAGAGTGTCATGAGAGTTTTGTAAGTGGCCAAAACACTCCCTGGACATATTTTTGTGACTATTCGGCAATAAACTTCGATCAGAACTGTCCCAGAGAATTACGTCCTGCGTATGCAATACATTTCCATTTAATTAAGCACCCGATCAAGTCTGATGTTTACCATGATTTACTCTGCGGTATTTAATATGGTAAGCCTTTGTGCTATCCGACCACATGCGACCCCTTGCTGATTATTACTGCAGAGATGGAGAAGCGCATGAATGAGGGAGTGGAGTTCTCTTTGTCATCAGTAAGTTGAAGTGGTTGAGTGCTGGGCGCCCATATTTGAGCACAGGGGCTCCGGATCACGAAGGCATGGATCTCCACCCTTCCTGTCACCAGATAGAGGTGGTGGGGCAATGTACCATTTATATTGTTCTCGGAGAAGGGTCCGGAGGGATAAGGATGTCAATGAATTCAGCTTCCGATTTTTCTGACCCTGTACGACGAAATCAGCAGCCGAATCATACAGAATCCCTGATCATATCACACAGAATCAAAGATCATATACCGAATCCCTGATCATATCATGCCGAAACCCTGATCATATCATACAGAATCCCTGATCATATCATACAGAATCAAAGATCATATCATACAGAATCACTGAACTTATCATACAGAAACCCTGATCATATCATACAGAATCCCTGATCATATCATGCAGAATCCCTGATCATATCATACAGAATCCCTGATCATATCATACAGAATCCCTGATCATATCATACAGAATCAAAGATCATATCATACCGAATCCCTGATCATATCGTCCCGAAGCCCTGATCATATCATACAGAATCACTGATCATATCATACAGAATCCCTGATCATATCATACAGAATCACTGATCATATCATACAGAATCCCTGATCATATCATACAGAATCACTGATCATATCATACAGAATCCCTGATCATATCATACAGAATCAAAGATCATATCATACAGAATCAAAGATCATATCATGCCGAAACCCTGATCATATCATACAGAATCACTGATCATATCATACAGAATCCCTGATCATATCATACAGAATCACTGATCATACCATACAGAATCCCTGATCATATCATACAGAATCACTGATCATATCATACAGAATCCCTGATCATATCATACAGAATCACTGATCATATCATACAGAATCCCTGATCATATCATACAGAATCACTGATCATATCATACAGAATCCCTGATCATATCATACAGAATCACTGATCATATCATACAGAATCCCTGATCATATCATACAGATGCCCTGATAATATCATACAGAATCCCTGATCATATCATACAGAATCCCTGATCATATTATACAGAATCACTGATCATATCATACAGAATCCCTGATCATATCATACAGAATCACTGATCATATCATACAGAATCCCTGATCATATCATACAGAATCAAAGATCATATCATACAGAATCAAAGATCATATCATACCGAATCCCTGATCATATCATGCCGAAACCCTGATCATATCATACAGAATCACTGATCATATCATACAGAATCACTGATCATATCATACAGAATCCCTGATCATATCATACAGAATCACTGATCATATCATACAGAATCCCTGATCATATCATACAGAATCACTGATCATATCATACAGAATCCCTGATCATATCATACAGAATCACTGATCATATCATACAGAATCCCTGATCATATCATACAGGATCACTGATCATATCATACAGAATCACCGATCATTTCATACAGAATCAATTATCATATCATACAGAATCACTGATCATATCATACAGAATCCCTGATCATATCATACAGATGCCCTGATCATATCATACAGAATCCCTGATCATATCATACAGGATCACTGATCATATCATACAGAATCACTGATCATATCATACAGAATCAATGATCATATCATACAGAATCACTGATCATATCATACAGAATCCCTGATCATATCACACAGGATCACTGATCATATCATACAGAATCACGGATCATATCTTACAGAATCACTGATCATATCATACAGAATCACTGATCATATCATACAGAATCACTGATCATATCATACAGATGCCCTGATCATATCATACAGAATCCCTGATCATATCATACAGGATCACTGATCATATCATACAGAATCACTGATCATATCATACAGAATCAATGATCATATCATACAGAATCACTGATCATATCATACAGAATCCCTGATCATATCATACAGGATCACTGATCATATCATACAGAACCACTGATCATATCATACAGAATCACTGATCATATCATACAGAATCCCCGATATCATACAGAATCACTGATCATATCATACAGAATCAAATATCATATCATACAGAATCACTGATCATATCATACATAATTCCTGATCATATCATACAGAATCCCTGATCATATCATACAGAATCCCTGATCATATACAGAATCACTGATCATATCATACAGAACTCCTGGTCATATCATACAGAATCCCAGATCATATCATACAGAATTCCTGATCATATCATACAGAATCACTGATCGTATCATACAGAATCACTCAACATATCATACAAAATCACTGATCGTATCATACAGAATCCCTGATCATATCATACAGAATCACTGATCGAATCATACAGAATCACTCATCATATGTTACAGAATCACTCATCATATCATACAGAATCACTGATCATATCATACAGAATCCCTGATCATATCATACGGAATCACTGATCATATCATACAGAATCACTGATCATATCATACAGAATCACTGATCATATCATACAGATGCCTTGATCATATACAGAATCACTGATCGTATCATACAGAATCACTGATCATATCATACAGAATCACTGATCATATCATACAGAATCACTGAATCACTGATCATATCATACAGAATCACTGATCATATCATACAGAATCCCTTATCATATCATACAGAATCCCTGATCATATCATACAGAATCACTGATCGTATCATACAGAATCACTGATCATATCATACAGAATCACTGAATCACTGATCATATCATACAGAATCACTGATCATATCATACAGAATCCCTTATATCATACAGAATCCCTGATCATATCATACAGAATCACTGATCGTATCATACAGAATCACTGATCATATCATACAGAATCACTGAATCACTGATCATATCATACAGAATCACTGATCATATCAAAGAAACACTCAACATATCACACAGAATCAATCATCATATCATACAGAATCACTAAATCACTGATCATACAGAATCCCTGATCATATCATACAGAATCCCTGATCATCTCATACAGAATCACTCATCATATCATATAGAATCACCGATCATATCATACAGAATCACTCATCATATCATACAGAATCCCTGGTCATATCATACAGAATCCCTGATCATATCATACAAAATCACTGATCATATCATACAGAATCACTCATCATATCATACAGAATCACTGATCATATCATACAGGATCCTTCATCATATCATACAGAATCACTCATCATATCATACAGAATCACTGATCATATCATACAGAATCAAAGATCATATCATTTTTATATTCTGTATCTCCCTTTGACAGGGGAAATATCCTCCAAACGACATTGTTGGGTCCCATATCTACCAGTGTCGCATTCCCTGTTAATCTCCAAAAGTGTCCTCTCAAGAGATGAGAATCAACTCCCCCACCCCCCCCCCCCCCTCTGTGTGCTTCCGTACCAAATGCACTCTCGAATAAACTGTAATAAGCAATTTTGATGGATAAGGTCTAACTACTGAAAATAATTTTGCATTCTACCTGCTCAAGAATGTCTACGACAAGAAACAAGTTCTAGTGGTACAGAACCAGTGGAAATATGTTGAATAACCCATCCCATATTTGCTTCACAACTTATGCAGGTCCCGAAATTGTTTTCTTCTGAACCTCACTTAAAGAGCTCTACATTTTTCGGGAGGCAAAGCTCTTAGAGGACATAAGATAGTCTTATTTCATTATTTCCTCTAAACGTGTTTAAACGGTATGAATATGTCCTCAGTTTGCTCTAAGAGAGATAATAATGTCCGCATCAGTGAGTGGGTGGGTGGGTGGGTGGATGGGTGGGTGGGTGGGTGAGTGAGTGAGTGAGTGAGTGAGTGAGTGAGTGAGTGAGTGAGTGAGTGAGTGAGTGAGTGAGTGAGTGAGTGAGTGAGTGAGTGAGTGAGTGAGTGAGTGAAGCAGACAGACAGACAGACTGGACAGACAGACAGACAGACAGACAGACAGACAGACAGACAGACAGACAGACAGACAAACAGACAGACAGACAGCAGACAGACAGACAGACAGACAGACAGACAGACAGAGAGACAGACGTTTGAATTTAAGTGTGTTGCCCAATGACACACTTATTCTCAAGTCAAAACGAGGCTTCTGTTGAGTAAAAACAAAAATTCCAACCCAGTAGCAGCTCCGGTCAGGCTTTAACCCGTTACTCAACGCAGACGATATCAAAATTTATTATTTTAATATTTGTTTTTTCAAATTTTTCAAAACACTTCAACGAAACTATATCACGTGACCCCTCACTGGAACGAGCTCGTTCCAGTGAGGGGGTCACATGATATGGTTTTGTTGAAATGTTTGGAAATATATATATTTTAAAAACTACTTAATTTGTGAATTACGTGGACGGATGCGGCCGATTCGTTAGGTAAAGGGTTAACAAATATTAGAATTATTATAACATTTTATATTGAAAACCAACCTTCCGTGTAAAGAGGGTTCACATTATGGTATTTATTTATTTATTTACTTATTTATTTATTTATTTGTGCTTAAGGTCGCATACTTATGCACAATGGCTAATCATGACCGTGACAGTTTTACGGGTGGAGGAAGCCGGAGAACCCGGAGAGAACCACCGTGCAACGACGAGTAGCTGCCAGCTCCCCAACATCGTAACTCCGCACTGCAGCACAGGCAGGGTTAGATTGGTCGAAGACATGCGCACCATCGACGTGCAGTACGCCTTAGTACACGGCGTCATCGTGCCCCCATGTGGACAATCGGGGTTATGTGCTTTGCCCAAGGACACAACGCGGGAGTCCGAATCGATCACTCAGATGGTTTAAGGTCACATATGTCAACACAATGGATAATCATGACCGCAACGTGGATATAGAGTCAAGTCTAGCCAATCTTTTATACCCATGTTGCCCATTTTAGAGGACTTTCACCCCAAGCATTGGTGATCCGGTCCTATTTTACCATTAAAAGATAGCTTACTAACCACAGTAAACTAACACTGCTCCACCTCAAGAGTCCCTTGAGGAGACATATCAGTGCAGAACCAAGATATCGTTTAACATATCCCAAAAATTCGCTTTTCAAAGAAGGACGCGAACAAAGTTATTTATTTATTGATTTATTGGTGTTTAGGGTCACATATTTCTGCACAGTGGCAAATCGTCGCCTGAGTGCTAGAATGTCCTATGTCCCCTATAGGACTGTATATTATTTCCCCTATGGGACATAGGACATTCTAGCACTCAGGCGACGAAATGGTGACAGCAACAGGGATGTGAATTAAAGTCCTGCCAATCATTTATACCTCTGTTGGCCATTTGGAGGACTTTCACCCCGGCATTGGTGACCGGGTCGTATTTTACCAATAAAACTGAGCTTAACACAGGAAATAAGCACTACTTCACTTCTCGGGGGTTCCCATGGGGAGACATAATTGCATATAATCAGTTATATTTTTATATGTTTTTCTTTGCATATGGGTTGGTGGTTGAGGAAGAGATTTATTTTAACCTAGAAAGAGTTATTTATTAATTTATTTATTTATTGGAGTTTAACTGCACTTTTGACAGCCAGAGTACCCGGAGAGAACCACCGAGCAATGGCGAACAACTGTCAGACCCCCAACGTGCTAACTCTACACACGATTAGCATTGGTTGAAGAAAGGTGCACCATCGACGTGCAGTATGCCTTAGTACACAACGCCACCGTGCCCCCACGTGGGCAATGGGGGGGGGGGGGGGGGTGAAGTGTCTTGCCCAAGGACAAACCTTGGAGATTAATCTAAATTTAACTGGTTGAGGGCTAGATTATTTTTGGTGGTCTGAATTTGTTATTCAGAATCTGTTTTATTACAAATTATTGGAGAGTGCCAAAAGGCACTCTCCAGTAATTTGTAATAGAACAAATTTATATAAACAAAATATTATTTGCATTTCAATGAGTACGAAACATGAGCAAGGACAATGTTGGCATTTGCTCTGGTACCTTCATTTTTTTGAAAGCCCTGAGAGTGGCATCTATCATTCAACCAGACTCCCCAACGTACTAACTCCACAAGGGCAATATTAGCACTGGTTGGAGGTAAGGGCACCATCGATGTGCAGTATACAGCGCCACCGTGCCCCCCTCCCTCCCCCCCCCCCCCCCCCCCCACACACACACGCAGGCAATGGGAATTAAGTGCCTTGCCCAAGGACACAACGTAGTTACCCCTGGCGGGGGCCGAACCGTGGACCTTTCAGTTTGAAGTCCAATGCCTTGACCACTGAGCCATGGCGTTCCCACACTGGAAAGCGTTAAAATGCAGAAACATGGAGGTTAGAAACTGGAATGCTTTTGTTTACCGAGAAGAGATTAAATTTGATTAACATGTCTGCTGTGAAATGTTGTAACAAACGGAATTCCTCCCGGTCTGGTGTATAAGGAATGCTGGCAATGACCAGGACGTTTAAACAAAGAGATTGAATAATGCATATAGCTCTGTTGATATACATGGTGCATGGAGTATTTTGTTTGACATCATGTACATATATGACTTCGCTAAGAAGAAAATATTCGATCGTCTCACGCAACTTCCTTACCTTCACATACATGTAAAAATTTGACCTTGTAAATGAAAGTAGTTTCATGAGAACGGTTTTTACCTGAGCACTAAAGTGTATAACTGTTTAGCGAGTTTTGCGAACGGACGTGACAAGCGTTACTTGTTCCCAATTCCTTATTTCACATTCATTATCAACCGATTCCATCGGTTGAAAACGAATGTCGAATTATTATTTATTGGTGTTTAAGGTCACATATTTTTGCACAATGGCTAATCATGACCACAACATGAGTATCAACTCAAGACCAGAGGTGAGCGTTAATTAGCCATGTTACCCATTTTAGTGAGGGTTTGCACCCCCCAAGCATTGGTGACTGGGTCCTATTTTACCAGTAAAACAGAGCCTGTTTACCGCAGTGCTTCGCGTCCCAGGTTTCCCGCGGGGAGAATGTCGAGTAAGAAACTGGGAATAAGAAATACAGGCTCATCGTCTAGCCTCGTATGCGCCCAATTAGTTTAAGAAAGCAGGAATCAACCCTGGGGCTAACACAGGGCGAACATCGGCTCTATTCCCAACGCGAAGTTGGACAATTTTTCGCCATTTCTGACTCCAACAAATTCTACTTCCTCAATCTAGTGAGTACCAACTGGGGGCGTAACTATGGGGATGGGATTTACATGTGATACACCTGCCCCCAATAATTTTCCAGTGGGATCATTTTTGTCGACACACAATGGAGGTTCCAAATATGGGTCAAGGTCACTGAGATCGCTCAGAGTGCATTTTTCAGAGTTGCTGGATATTGTATTTTTCCCCTCTCTAATGCATTCCCGGATTTCAATACATGTATTTTCACTCACAAAAATGTGGCGGGCCAAAAATATTGAAAGTGGGTCACGCTCATATCTCAAGCACGGTATGAGATATGGACGTGTTACCAACACCAAATGAGACAAAACTCAATGAAGATTCCAAATATGGGTCAGGGACATCCAGGGGTCATTGAGTGCCTTTTTCAGAATTACTGGAAACCGCATTTTATTCACACCCCCCCCCCCCCCCCCCCCCCCCCCACCGCATGTATTTTTATACTCAAAAAAGTGGGCGGGACAAAAAGGTTTGAAAGTGGGTCACGCTCATATCTCAAGTATGGTGTGACACCAAACGAGTCGAAACTTTATGGAGGTTCAAAATACTGAAGAGAAAAAATTATGATAAAAAATATCTGGATCCTTCATAGAGCATGTATATGTATGCTGTGCAGAGAAATTACTTAAAGTTCTTTGAATTTTTTTTCATCTCATTCCTGTATCGAAGTCGGTAAACGTTGTTTACGAAAACCTCGATTTCTTCAAAGATATATTATTCCCGAAAATAATTCTCCATAAATACACAGATCGAATGGGTTACATGATATGGCACTCGTGCCATCGCGGATGGATAAAACTCGAGGCCTGTGGTCTCTCGTTTTATCCTTCCGCGCTGGCACTCGTGCTACATCGATTAACCCATTGACACGCACGTGTCAATCTGTGTTTATAAAACGTCTTAACGAAGTTCACGTCTCTGAAAGCAATTATTAGGACACTCAGCAATTCGTTTGACAACAGTCAACAAAAAGAACACATTTTATCGCCAACAAAATTTGCGAGGGGAACCCGTGTTACTACATGTATGTTTAGCTGCCGCTAAGGATTCAAATTGTAATTGCGGTGTAATCTGTAGACAATTCCAGTGACTTTTCGCTTCTAATTAAAAATAGTACGTCAACGATTTCCGTTCGGTACAAATGTGCGGAACGGATTTTCATTTTCCGCAAGGTTTAGTGTTTGTAACACATGGGGATTTTATGGAACAGACGAATAATAAATTCTCTTTCTGTATAGTTTCCGTTGCTTTCATCAGTTTCACACAGACTCTAATTTAATGATCACAGTAAATCCTGTTTCTCTCGTTTCATGCAATTCTCTACGTTTCAATTCAGTAAAAACAAACTTCTTTGTGTACCGAAATGTGACACTTTAATAAAATATTTTACTTCTCAGTAAAACGTCAGTATATCGGCATTCTTGTTTTGTATGTAAGTGTGAAATTTTACTTTCCGGTTCAGACAGCTCAATTACACGAACTGGTTGATTCATCAGAGATTGTTGTGATGTGGAAATCCTACCAAGTCAAACAACTGTTCTTTGACTGACAATATAATAGGCCCCGTATTCAACGAATTTCCTTTTGCTCTATTCAATTCTTGGCAATTAGCAATTGAAACAGGAAGTCAACTGGTGCACCCTGGGATGATTATGTTCAAATCTATCATCTATTGTCGAAAGCGAAACAATCATATAGGTATCACGGAACTAAATACTTTCCCACAAGCGACCATTATAACGTTCAGGCAAAAAAAAAAAATATGATCGCATCACTTTTGGCATTCAAATATCTTTGTCAAGTATAGCCCTTCAGACAACTTTTTCTAACCCCAAAACAGGGGGTCATGCAACAAATAAGAGAGGAAAATTGACAGCAAGGGAAGTACCGGTCACGTGTATTAATTTTTAAGGGGATTCCCTACAAAGACACACCAAACGTAAATTGTATTTTTTAGGTCCAAAAGTCATCAAATCACCCTCTTTTTTATCTGGAATATTCATCAATAATGCAAGTTGTCAACAGAATGCTTCAAACGTTTATTGAAACAATTTATTTTCCCAAGGCTGTTTATTTTTAGAGATTGCATCACTTCCGAGTGCAAAATTTCAAGGCGGGTATTTGTAATTCAAATATTTAGTTCAGTGATAATCCCCAACCCTACCAAAGAGACATTTTACCACTTTCTCGTTCTCTTAAAAGTTATCGAATTCATACGCTGGTTTGTATTCGTCAATACGACCGTTTTTCGTTAAAATGTCATTTTCCAGAATGAATTTTACTACACACATCTTACGACTCTACCGGCTGAGACGTGGTTTGTAGTCAAGTCTTGGCTGCCTCTAGAGGCAGCCAAGACGAGACTACAAACCACTGTGGAGGTAATTTGACTGTTCACAAGACCACGTCTTAATTATGCGTTCCAGTACCTGTTCGGAGACCACAGAGTTTGTCAAGACAATGGAGTTTGTCAAAATCGGATCAAGAACTCTGACCACTCTCAATGGATGCTATTAAAGAAAAGACTACGGTACAGTGTTTCAAATGAATTTCCAATGTTTTCTCGGAATCAGAAGTTGCACTGCTGGAAATCCCTGCTTCCAGCGGGGATGCTATGACGTTTTCGCGGCGCTCCCCTTTCATTTAATGACACTGTTAGTGTTACATGTATAAAGCTTTTGAAACAAATGTCGAGTCAAACCGCCTGAACACCCCACACGGGATTTAAAACGCATTATCCTGACTGGTATAAGCGTATTCAAACTGAATTGCAGACAAGTAATATACTGTTTACATTAGATTATTTTTCCCGCGAGTATTAGACGAACTCTCAAGGTATCAATGGAAATTGTCAACATACTGTTTACCTGTCACAAGATTAAATAAACTTTGAAGTCACTCACAAACATGTACACACTTACGTACTCGTGGCTTATTACCTGTCGTGTACAGTTAGAACTCTAGTTGTGGAAGATACCTTGACATGGGAGGTAAATTTATTTTTTTATTTATTTATTTATTGGAGTTTAACGACCCTTTCGAAAGCCAGGATAGCCTAGTGTAGGATAGTTTTAAAGGTGGGGAGTCGGAGTACCAGGAGAGCACCACCGAGCAACGACCAGACTCCCGACGTACTAACTCCACACAAGCAGGATTAGTAATGGTTGAAGACAGGTGCACCATCGACGTGCATGCAGTGCGTCTAAGTACACAGCGCCACCGTGCCACCACGTGGGCAATGAGGATTAAGTGCCTGGTCCAAGGACACAACGCAGTACTCCTGGCGGGGATCGAACCGTGGACCTCTCGGTTTGAAGCTCCCACACATTCACTAAGCACATACCTCCCAGGGACAAGTACCAAGTCAAAGTTTTTTGAATTCGGGCAAAACCCACAGAAGATTTAAAAGTAAACATTTTAATACCTTCATTACGGATATATTTAATGACGAGAAAAACGTCGGAAAAAACAAATTACGGACCTACAGAAAATTTAAAGAAACATTTAACTTGTTAATTATTTGCTGTACACAACATCTGTTGAAGCGAAGAACTTGTTCACGCGGCTGCGCATAAGCAACCACTGTCTGATGATTGAAAAAGGGAGGCACATCCAACCACCCTTGTCTGTAAAAGAAAGGCTTTGTCATTTATGTAATGCAGGCGAAATTGAAACTGAACATCACTTTGTCATGGAGTGTAAGGAATATGAAGGGCTCCGAACTGATTCATTTGGCATAATAAGTTGAGAATACCCGCACTTCGTCAACATGGACAGTTCGGAGAAATTCATCTTTCTTTTGAAAAATGAAATTCCACCATTATGCAATATCATCTGTAATATGATCCTTCAATTCTTCAAGAGCAGAAGAAATGCTATGGCTACTTAATGGAGTGACACATTGTATAAACCCTCCACATAACATGTAAATAACCAATTATTATTAATTCAGTATCTTCAAGACTTAACATTATTGTTCTGTACTGTTAGTTGTGTAACATGCAATCTGCCTTGTTTTGGGTGTTTTTGCAGTAAACTAACTACTAACTAACTAACTAACTAACTACTCTAATCTAATCCAAAATATAATCTAATCTAATCTAAAATCTAATCTAAAATGTAATCTAATCTAATCTAATCATCTGTCTGTCTGTCTGTCTGTCTGTCTGTCTGTCTGTCTCCATATCAGTTCAATGGCAGCAACGGGAAGAGTCCATATTCATTATTTGGGAGGTGGGGGGGGGGGGGGGTATTTTCTACGTGCAGCCTTGTGGTTGCACGTTGAAAATATTGATTGGTCTACCACGCACATGCACTCAGCATCCATCCTATTTAATGAAATTATAAAGTATTTATTTACTGGTGTTTAAGGTCACATATTTATGCACAATGGCTAACCATGACCGTGACAGTTTTACAGGTGGGGGAAGCCGGAGTACCCGGAGAGAACCACCGAGCAACGGCGAGCAACTGTCAGCTCTCCAACATACCAACTCCACACAAGCAGGGTTAGCATTGGTTGAAGACAGGTGCACCATCGACGAGCAGTACGCCTTAGTACACAGCGTCACCGTGCCCCCACGTGGGCAATGGGGGCGAAGTGTCTTGCCCAAGGACACAACGCGGTTGCCGCAGGTGGGATTCGAACCGGGGACCTCTCGGCTTGCAAATTATGAAGTATCATGTCCTGGACCAAAAATCGGCCGCTCGGGTTCAAAGTCGGAGTTCGTAATATTACGTACCGTAACCGCAACGCACGGCAATTTTTGTACGTAATATTACGTACCGTATAGTCGCAAAGGCTTAATTAATGAAAAGATCGAAAATACGTGCGTTCTAATGTAGCGAGATGACAAGGCTGACCAGAGCAATCATAACTCGAGAGATCTCTGCAGCGCGGGATCAATCCAAGAGTGAAGCTGTATAGTAGATGAGATTTCTTGTCTCGACATTCAAGAGCGTGTTGTGAAATATGAAGTGGTAAATACGCTGGAACCCACGTAACTGGATATCTCTTAATGGAGTACCCTGTTAATCGAATATAACAAAACAATGGACGAATATGGAATTGATGGCATTGAACTAACATGGAAGGTATCACCGGTGTTGAAAGGATTAAAATTGCTAGGTTAAAAATGTAAAATTATAGATGATGGAAAGCCAATCCGAGAGGAAGGGGTGTAGGAACGAATGTCTGAGACACATCGGACCAAGTAAAGTCTGGCAAAGGGCCGAGACAATTTTACAAAATGTATCACCACCGGTGATGCCAAATCTTGATCTTCTTTTATCTTATTCTGTTAATGTTTTCCACTTGCGGCTACTCTGTTCTTTTAATCTTTGAACAAAACAATGGCTAAACACTTTATCTCTAAATTTTCCGAACATGATTATTAGATAAAACAAAAAAAAAAAACCCATAGCTCATAACCCTTCATTTGGGCAAGGTCGTTCCAATAAGGGGTCAAAAGCTATGTTTGGAGACAAGTCATCAAATAATAGCATGAATTTAAATGTTGGTCTTAATCTTTTCACCTTTTGTACATGCGGAGCGCAAAGAGAGAGGTATTTTTGTTTCCTTGCTTATCCATTCTGTCACAGTGACGGATCATGTATTCCGAAACTGTGTGTGTGGGGGGGAGGGGGGGGGGAGGCATTTCAATCCGGGTCTACACAAATGGCGTGAAGTATCGTCAGCGCACGTGGCCACGCTCCCTGGGGCGAGCATTGAAAGGCTTCAGGTCACTCCGCATCATTCACGGCCCTACCTAGACCACAAGTCAAGTTTAGCCAATCGTTTATGCATATACTATCCACCTTCTGAGCTGGCCAGAGTTGGCCAATGGGTTTTATGTTCCCCGTATAACAGAACTTGTTCACCACAGTGCGCAAGCACTGCTCCACTTCCTGGATTCCCTCTGGGAGTACGGGAATAACGCCATGTGCATTCCTCTAGCCGACCACAATGCCCCAAAACCCAGACCTGGCAATCTAGAAAATCAAGGAGTGCAAAACAGTTGTCCCCCTCAGATTGCTTGGGAGTGCAACTGCACCTGAAATTTTCAATGCAAAAACTTGTATGCTATTTTGGTTATATTCACTTCAAGGTATTAATATTGTGACTGAAAAATTGTACTACATACAGTTAAAATTAGAAGTCCTGTCTAGAACTGTGCGCTTATCCAGGCTTAATTGCGCGTAGGAATTGCCATATCGAATGGCATCCAAAGCACGGCAGGTTCTCCTGGTTACTCATAGCAAACGCAGGCAATGTTTCTGCCAATGAACCTCCGGGTTACCCGGAGGTCCATTGGCTGAAACATTGCTTGTGCACAGTCCATATGTACAGAATTTGATAGCCTTATTATGGTCATAACGCGTAGATTAACGCGCAAATCGACGTGCTATTTGTGCGCATTTCATGACAGGACTTCTAGTTTTAACTGTAGTGGAAAAATTGGCACACAAATTTTCTCATTATTCAAAATGTTGCATTCAATTCTAATGTGGCTGTCTTCTACACTCAAAATGTATCGAAATACAACACAGAATGGATCATGTATTATTGCGAATCAATGCAACATTGACAAATCGTCCCCTGAGCTCCAATGTGTTCTCTGATCCTACTGATAACAGATTTTAAAGGCAATCCCAAACAGGTCTGGCATTCCAAAAAATCAAAGAGTGCAAAAAATTGCCCTCTTCAATTTTTTCTAGGCGTGCAGTATGCGTGCTGCACTCCTAAAGAATGCAAGGCCTGAAAATCCAATCATGTTCAGTCGTGTCCTTGCACAGGTATGTCTGACTTCGGTGGGCATGTACTCCCATACATACTACCACCACCACTTGTGCCACTAAGCAGTTTCTCTCAGCTGCTTCTTTTCTCCGAGCGGACTTGGCGATAAGAAGCCTTCTATAACACGTATTAAGCGTTCACATTATGCAACATTTCAAACATTATACATGTTCATCACACCGTAGCAGGTAGTTTGTACAGCATTGTTCACAGGGGTTGCAACATGTGTCATATTTACTCTTAAATCATAATAGTGTCAAGTAGCAGGTGTATCTCAATTCTTTCCTCCTAAATATTTCTGAGGCTTTCTAAAAAGATGTACCTGGCATGATGTGACAAGATAAAAGAACTGAATGTCAAAACACAAACAGAGAGAGATAAGATTACCTTTGAGTGAGATGGGGCAAATAACGTACAGTCAATAAATAGAGGTTATTATTGGTTAGTGTTATATCGGCCGAGATATTAGGACGAGGTAACTTCATATCAGCCCAAGGCCGAAGGTCGTGGGCTTATATGAAGTTACCAAGCAAACCTGAATTTGATAAAAAAATATTTAGAAAATATTCAGCGGATTAACCCTTTACCCAACGCATACGATATCAAAATTTATTATTTTAAATATCATTTTTTGAAATTTTTCAAAAAATTTCAACAAAACCATATCATGTGACCCCTCGTTGGAACGAGCTCGACGAGCTCGTTCCAACGAGGGGTCACATGATATGGTTTTGTTGAAATATTTTGAAAAATAATATTTTTTCAACTGCTGAATTTGCATGTTACGCTTGCGGGTGCGGCCGATTCGTTGAGTAAAAGGTTAAAAGTTATGTGCCTTGCCCAAGGACATAACACAGTCAGCACTTATCACCATCGAATCGTCGACATTTCGCATTAAAGTCCAATGCTCCAACAACTGAGCAACCGCGCACCCTGGATTACCGGTAGATGGTAGGTAAGGGGGAACGTTGTGCAGTACAGTCGCCGCGGACAGATCTTAATCCTCGCGTGTATGGACAGTGACGTATGCGTTTACCAGACAATAAAAATAATTATCAGCAATTTTTTAATTAATGGTGCATCAATTAATTTTACACGCGCTTTATAAATTAAATTTTTGATGATTATTCCTATAATTAGTGTTTGGAATCTAATATTATTGCGTTCGTGGAAATACTAACAGCCGATGAGAGAGACCAGTCCACGGTGGCTCTTCTGTAAATCCAATTTGGAATTTTATTGCACCTTTCACAATGGGGAATGGGGTAGAAATCCAGCCCCAAATGGGCCCTGGATGAAACCTTAGCTATATATTGACAGAAACTGCCACTGTTCTGTGTTCATATTGTGTCGGCAAGTTTTACAGGTGGAGGAAGACGGTGCAAACGTGGACAACCTCCAATCAATGGCGAGTAACTGTAGGACTCTCAAACTCACTAACCCGGCGGGAGTAGGATCAGCATCCGGTAGAGGTACTGTTGTGGTGTACGCATAAGCAAACAACGCCACCTTCCTCTCATACTGGCAACTGACTCAAAGTGCCTTGCCCAAGGACACAACGCATATGATGCGGGTCAGAATGGAATAGTCGACCTTTCGATCTCAAGTCCAGTGCTTTAATCACCAGTCATCGTACTTCCTGCCAGTCTTGTTTAAATAAAATCATTAAACCTACACATCATTCATAGAGTGCAACAAGGCGCCATCCGCAATGCTTTAGCATTGCAGATGGCGCCCTGTTGCTTGCACTCGAAGGGATGAAATGTGGAGCAGGGACGGCGAAAGCATTTCGAACTGGATGGGGTGGGGGTGGGGGGGGGGGAGGCACGATGATAGTCGCGTTGAATTTAGAATTCTGAGGATATTCAGTGACGAGGGGACGCGGTGGTGGTGGCCGGTTCTCGACAGATCACCGAAGTTAAGCAACGTCGAGCCAGGTTTGTCCTTGGATGGGTGAGCAATCGATCGGACTCCCGCGTTGTGTCTTTGAGCATGGCACACAACCCCGATTGTCCGCATGGGGGCACGATGACGCCGTGTACTAAGGCGTACTCCACGTCGATGGTGGGCCTCAACCTCTCCAACCATGTTAGGGAGCTGGCAGCTGCTCGTCGTTGCGCGGTGGTTCTCTCCGGGTACACCCGCTTCCTCCACCCGTACAACTGTCACCGACACGATATGACCTTGACTGTTAAAGTGTCGTTAAACCTTAATAAATAAATAATAATTCAGTGACGACACTTGCGCCTTTGTGTAAGAGCAGCAATACAGCAGACGAATGTTGTGACTAAAAACCTCTGAAATGAGAACAATGAACATTTTTTACTCCATATTTAACAAATTCCCACATCGGTTCGAGACAGTGGGAAATTTGTTAAATACGGAACGACGTGTCTGTATTATTCTCGACTTTAATAAAATCTGCAGGAGAGACGAATTATTTTTTTTATTGGTGATTAACTACTCTTTCAACAGCCAGGGCAAGGTCATCTCGTGTCGGAAGAATTGACAAATTAAACGAGGGACTCTTTGGTCACATCTTAGGGAGTAAACAGGGAGCGCGGTGGCTCAGTGGTAGACTGTTGGACTTTTGTGCAAGAGGTCCTGAGTTCGATCCCCATCCGGGACGATCCGCGTTGTGTCCTTGGGCAAGGCACTTTATCCCGGTTGCCTATATGGGGGCACCATGACGCCGTGAACTAAAGCGTACTGCACATCTATGGTGCACACGTCTTCAACCGCCATAACACTGCTTGAGCGGAGCTTAGACAGAGTTGGAATGTTGAAGAGCTGACAGTTGCTCGTCGATGCTCGGTGGTTCTCTCCGGCTTCCTCCACCCTTAAAACTGTCACGGTCATGATTAGCCATTGTGCATAAGTATGTGACCTTAGACAATAATAAACAGAGAATAAAGAGTCTGCGTAATGGTAAAGATACTGTTGGCCTAAACTCTCTCTCTCTCTCTCTCTCTCTCTCTCTCTCTCTCTCAGCCATTTATAGAAAACTTTGGAGGGACACGTTCTGCCTGTGCCGCGGCCGGTTCAACTTTTTTTTGTGTGTCGGGCCACTTGGCCAACAATTGATTCCTTCCTCGTGCATGGTTCAAATTGGGAAAACGGTCATTTCGTTGAATAACACAGAGCAACTGATATTTCGTTCCCCTTCCACTACTCGACTTTGGGTAAATAGAAAGAAAGCCTTTGCATTTCGGCGAGATGGCACCTCGTCGCCTGAGTGCTAGAATGTTCTATGTCCCCTAAGGGAGTACTCTGTCCCCTATGGGAGTACTCTGCCCCCTATGGGAGTACTCTTTCCCCTATGGGAGTACTCTGTCCCCTATGGGAGTACTCTGTCCCCTATGGGAGTACTCTGTCCCCTAAGGGAGTACTCTGACCCCTATGGGACATAGAACATTCTAGCACTCAGGCGATGAGTCCTGGAGAATTCCAGTCATAAGTTTTATCATGTCATCGCCCTTGAAATCATCCACAAACCAGGCTTGGCATTCTTAAAATGCAGGAGGGCTAAAAATCGCTCCCCTCGCATGACTTAAGGGAGCCATTAGATCTCCTCACCTCAACGTTACAAAAGCTAAAAGTCTCAAAACGAAGTTGTTCTGTTAATGAATTCTGCCTTGTGAGTTTTGTAAATTTTATTTGGTGCTGCTAACAAGGTAGTCTCTGTGAGACGGCCACACTGCCCCTCCCACACCTCCGGGCCTTTCCGAGGCCCGGAGGTGTGGGAGGGGCAGGGTGGCCGTCTTACAGAGACCACTAATACAGCAGAGATCTGAAAAGTTGTGGGTTTCAGGAATAGGCTGTTATGGTAATAATATTTTTCTAAGTTCAGGAGGGCTAGTTTTCGCCCTCCTTAATTTTTTAAGGCGAGCATTATGCGATCGAATAAATCGCTCTCCTGAAAATGCCAGGCCTGACACACGAATAATATTGGCCAAAAACCGTATACCATCAAGGATGATTTAGAGACTTCACTAACAATAAAAATAACCAAAATGACCCCACTGTACGGGTGTCGATAATTGCAGAAATCTTGTGTAAATCTGTAAATAAGGTGAAAACAAGGTGTCGTGTTTATATAATTATGTAATGCTTTACGGAACGTCATCAAGGAGCGTGGCGATTCTTTGAAGAAAATTGATCAAGAAATACCTGAACAATCTTAACATGAAATACATGTCTGTCAGCCTTCTTTTTTGTCATGTTTGAAGAAGCCAGACAAAGGAATTATTTCGTACAGCGTTACAACAGAAATGGAGACGGGCTAATGTATGTATTAGCAGTTCCTCCGCATTTTTTGTCGGAAAGCTCCCAGAGAGACATTTTCTTCAAATCATAGAAAATCTGGCTATCATCCGCGAATATGAAATCTTCTGGCAAATATACTACAATTTATTTCGTCAGTACTACAACTTGGCTTTTGATGGGGCACGGTGGCTCAGTGGCTACGACATTGCACCGAAAGGTCCAGGGTTCGATCCGCGCCAGGGGTAGCTGACCTGTGTCCTTGGGCAAGGTGGGGGCACGGTGGCGCTGTGTACCAAGGCGTACTTCACGTCGATGGTGCACTTGTCTTCAATCAACGCTATAACCTTGCTTCTGTTTAGTTAGTACGGTGGAGAGTTTGACGGTTGCTCGCCGTTGCTTGGTGGTTCTCTCGGGGTACTCTGGTTCCCTCTAGCCGTAAAACCGTCTGACACGAGATGACCTTGGCTGTCGAAAACCCCAATAAATAAATAAATATAACTTTTAAACACGACACTTTTAGCATCTTGGCCGACATCACGGCCGCAACACAACTATAGTCTCAAGTTCCGCCAATGGTTTATACCAAAATGCCCACTTCAGAGAACTTCCACCCCAGATACAGTAGAAACTGTGAATGAGCACTGCGCAACTTCCGGTATCCCCTCGAGGGTACTTTTGTAAAAGACAACAAGAGGCTTTAAACGGCATGTAATCGCTCACCTGGCATAACTACATACAGGCCTGGCATTCTTAAAAATGAAGAGGGCTACAAATCGCTCTCCTCACAAGGCGTAGGGGAGCGATTAGGTCTCCTCAAGCTCAGAAAAGCTAAAAGTGGTAAAATGAAGTTGTACTATTAATGAATTCTGCCTAGTGGGCTTTGTACATTTTATTTGGTGTTGCTAGCCAGGTATCTCTGTGAGACGGCTACACTGCCCCTCCCACACCTCCGGGCCTTGGTAAGGTCCGGAGGTGTGGAAGGGGCAGTATGGCCATATTGCAGAGACCACTAACATAGCAGAGATCTGAAAACCTGTGTGTTTTAGGAATGCGCTGTTGTGGTAATCATTATTTTCTGAGGCTTGGAACACTATTTTTCGCCCTCTTCATTTTTTTTAGGGCGAGCAGTAGGAGAGCGAATAAATCGCTCTCCTCAAAATGCCAGGCATGTACATATCCTTCACATATTTTAATCAAAATCAAAGAATGCAGCTGACTGTCATGTTCCTTCATCTGCGTGAAACAGAATGATGATTGTTTTCAGAGGACTTTCCATACCTTATTTGTGTCAAGTTTGGTTCACACTGGCCAAGTATTTTCAGATAAGAAGATAAAAATGTTATTTCCCATAGGTTCCCATGGTAACTATAACCCGCAACTGCGGCCATATTTGCAACCTGATCACCATTACATGAGGACTGTTGGTGGAGGGCGTCCCAGTCATCAATCGTGTGAAGTTTCAAAACATTTGGCCTTGCAGTTTCAGAAGAGAAGATTTTTCAAAATCGACTAATCATTATCAAAGAATGCCTCTGGCGGCCATGTTTTTCACCCAACATGAACAAAATGAGTAACAATTGTCGGGATCTCCCCGTAGACCATACCTGTCAAGTTTGGTTCACATCGGCCAGAAAGTTCCAGAGGAGATGAAAATGTGATTTCCCATAGGGTTTCCATGGTAACTATGAGCCACAACTGCGGCCATGTTTGCAACCCGATGAAAATTAAATGAGAATCGTTGGTCAAGGGTGCTCCAGTCATCACGAATGTGAAGTTTCAAAACATTTGACCATGAAGTTTCAGAGGAGATTTTTGAAAATCCACCAATCAGAATCAAAGAATGGCCTCTGGCGGCCGACGGGAACAAAATGAGGATCGTTTGTAGATGACCTTCCATAGAGTATTCCTGCCAAATTTGGGTTCACATCGGCTCAGCAGTCCCAGAGAAGAAGATAAAAATGTGAAAAGTTTACGAACGCAAAGTGATGGCAATAAAATAGCGAAAGGTAGTTACACTCTGTCCGGGTTATATGTAATTACACTCGGTTACACATGGCCACCATCGACTCTAAAATAAAAAAAATACAGCTGTTGAAGGCAAATTGATGTCAACAACCGTCAACGTCTCCCTACCAAGATGTCTGTGGTTGGTCACGGTGTTTAGTTGCAGCAATAAAAAGCACCTCGTCTGAAAACATCTGCTTGTTCAGACGGCACGCACATTACATCAATTTTGTCAATGCGGTATGCCACTGTATTATGATTGAATACACAGTTTAATAAAAATGTAATTTAATCCTTTACCTAATGCGGCTGGAGACAACACTTTTGTTTTGGAATGAACAAAATTTCATTTCTGCTTGTCTAAAAAACAGAGCTTACGAACACGTCATTGGAACGAGCTCTACGAGCTCGTTCCGATGACGGGTCATAAGCTGTATTGCAGGCAAAAATTAAAAACAATATATACAAATGTAATTTGAATGGCGATTTTTGTGAATATATATTTTTATATGAAACTCGGATGTACTAAAACAAAACATATATTTATTTATTATTTGGTGTTTAAGGTCACTTTCTACATCTTTGGCAATATCAAGACATCACGATTAGCCAATCGTTTATAATTATGCCGCCCACTTTAAAGGACAACCACCGCAGGCGCGTATCCGCACCACATTTTATCTTACCAGTAAAGCAGAACTTGATTACGACAGTAAATAAGCCCGACTCTACTTCCCGTGGTTCTCACGAAGGTGAGGTGGGTGGAGGGTACAGACATGATTTATTCAAACCTGAGTGTCCAGTCAGATAGTCGGGTTCGATTTTGAATTCTATGGGAAACAAAAGAAATTCAATCAAAGTTTCAGCTAATGGACCCCAGAGTGTGCATGGTGTAAAGAGTTGCTCGCGCAGTGCGTAGTTTGGGTGTTGTCTTACGTGTTTTAGAATTAGCTTAGTAAATGCAACACGAGTGTAATGTCAAGTAGAGCCGCCGTGGATTGGTCATTTTCCACGGGTGGGCAATATTTCCACGGACGCAATAATATTAGATTCCAAACACTAATTACAACCCGGTTCTTCATAAATTAAAATTGTGCTGATCATCAGATGATTTTTATTACCTGGTAAACCCATGTGTGGACATCACTGCCCACGCGTGGATTACGACCAGTCCACTACCAGTGTACTGTATACCAACACAGTTAGATTTAAGGACTACCAGTGTACTGTATACCAACACAGTTAGATTTAAGGACTACCAGTGTACTGTATACCAACACAGTTAGATTTAAGGACTACCAGTGTACTGTATACCAACACAGTTAGATTTAAGGACTACCAGTGTACTGTATACCAACACAGTCAGATTTAAGGATCTCGCACTCAACCAAGGAGTTGGTTAGCATGTCCTATTTATAGCTGTAGAACAGAACTTTTTTACACAGTTATCAAGCACTACTCCATTTCTTGGGGTTCTCACGGGAAATATTTATAGTACTTGGAAGGCGAGTTACGACAAAATCACACAAGGGTGAAGTTTCCACAAGCCAATAACAGATATTCCTCTAAAAATATAACTATTGTTAGAAAACGTTCAACCAAAGGATCTCCGTAATGAATTCTGTTGTCCACAAGCTGAGAAACTAATTCACACGCCTTCTCTGAAAAAAATTATATGTGTGGATTGGATACTCCGCTTTGAGGTGGGTTCAAACTTCAAAGTGAGATCATCCACAGCAACCCCCCCCCCCCCCCCCCCCCCCCCCCCCCCCCCCCCGTCCCCGCATTGTGCATCATATGCTTTCCCATACAGATGGATTCTGTCTGGAGAAAACTCGACTCAGACAATAAAAATTCGTCCCTTCTGTGAATCAAGGCCTCATCATCGATGCTTTAAGGCCTGGGTCATATCGTGACGGACACTTTATCGGGGGGGGGGGGTGGGGGAAGAAGCCGGAGTACTCGGAAACCGAGCAGCTGAGAACAACTGTCGGACTTTCCAACTAACTGACTCTGAAAACTAAGGTTAGCATTGGTTGAATCCTCGACGTGCAGTACGTCTTAGCACACTGCGGCCACCGCGCCGCTCCCATTTTGTGATGTTCTGATATTCACTCGCTCCTAGTCTCATCCCCACCCCACCCTTACCTTCCTCCATCTAAGAACCTTGAATAAATACGTTACATACTATGAATATCGCACGCTGAGAGGGACCCTGGGGCAATATCCAGAATTGATGTTCTCCCAAGGTTTTGTGGGGACGTGACAATTGTTACTTATTCCCAGTTCCGTATTCGACATCCGTTATCAACCGATAAAATCCGTTTATGGAGAACAAAATAACATCGGTTGATAACGAATGTCGAATTAGAAACTGGGAACAAGTAACGCTTGTCACATCGACATTCGTCGACGTGACAACCGTTATCTATTCCCAGTTCGGTTGATAATAATAATAATAATTGATTTTCTAGAGCGTAAAACCACAAATAGTGCTCTAAAACGCTTGGCAGAAATAATACACTTTTCTGAAATGAACAGTCACATCTGTTTTGGTTGCCTCTTAGAGAGGTTTAGGAGAATGCTTCAGTAAATAGGAAAGTTTTAAGATTTCTTTTGAAGACATCGAGAGTTTCTGAAGTTCTGACACTAATTGGCAGGGAATTCCACAATCTGGGACCCACGATGGAGAACACACGATCATGAGCCTGATTAGATCTGCTAAAAGGCACAACTAGTTGAATTTGGTTTTTAGATCGGAGACTGCGTGATGGTTTATATACACTGAGGAGCTCTTGCAGGTAAACTGGAGCCAGTTTGTGGATACATTTGAATACTAAGATCAATATTTTGAAATCAATTCTCTGTTTAACTGGAAGCCAATGTAATTGTCTTAAAACAGGTGTTATGTGTTCAGAGTGTTTGGTACCAGTAATTATCCTAGCAGCAGCATTCTGAACTTTTTGAAGCTTCTGAATCAGGCACTGGGACAGCCCCACTAACACTGAATTACAATAGGCTAGTTGTGAGGTGATGAAGGAGTGCATAAGTTTTTCAAGTGCTGACTGGTTAAGATAAGGTCGCAGTCTTCCAACATTACGAAGCTGCCAGTAGCATTTTTGACATATTTTATTGATATGGATGTCTAGTTTTAAATTTGAGTCCATAATCAGTCCAATATTCCTGGCCGATTCACTTTTCATAGTGATGTTGTTTCCAACCAGAACTGATGTAACAGAGGGTGTAGGCATGCGAACCCCGGATATCACTAAGAATTCAGTTTTAGAGTCATTCATTTTCAGTTTAAAGTCTATCATCCATTCCCGCACAAGATTTATGCAAGTTTCCATGTTATTGACTGCGGTGAAGGAGTCACATGGAACAGATGGGTTGAATGTGATGTACAGCTGGGTGTCGTCTGCATACAGATGATATGATATGCCATGCTTTTTAAGAAGGCGACCGAGAGAAGAAGTGTACAGAGTAAACAAGAGTTGTCCAAGAACTGAGCCCTGAGGAACACCATACTTCAACGTCCTGCTTTCTGAACCGATCTTATTGATGTACATTTGTTGACTGCGACCTTCTAGATATGATGCAAACCACGATAAGACAGTTCCACAAATGCCATGCTGTGTCAATGTCTGCATGAGAATACCATGGCCGACAGTTTCGAATGCTGCTGACAAATCCAAGAGAACAAGCAGTATATGATAACGAATGTCGAAAAAGAAACTGGGAATAAGTAACGGTTGTCACGTCTCCAGGTTTTTGTTCATTTATTTATTTATTTATTTATTGGTGTTTAAGGTCATATACTTATGCACAATGGCTAATCATGACCGTGACAGTTGTACGGGTGGAAGAAGCCGGAGTACCCGGAGAGAACCACCGAGCAACGACGAGCAGCTGCCAGTTCCCCAACATCGTAACTCCACACTGCAGCACAGGCAGGGTTAGATTGGTTGAAGACATGCGTACCATCGACGTACACGGCGTCATGGTTCCCAAGTGAACAATCGGGGTTAAGTGCCTTGCCCAAGGACACAACGCGGGAGTCCGAATTGATCGCTCGGACGGTCACCCATCCAATGATTACCCTGGCTCGACGATGCTTAACTTCGGTGATCTGACGAGAACCGGGTTTTTGTTCAGAAAGTGATCATATTCAGATGTCGTGACACGAAATTCCAATCAAATTGAACTTCATTTTCGTTCTGTTAAACGGTAATGGCGTATAGTTAATTAGATTTGATTTCTGAACTGCTGGACTCAATATCATGACTCCCGATTTAATTCCAATTCTGGCATAACACATTAATAAAATATAAAGGTCACTTTGTCTTATCAATCGGGAATGAACATTAACGCCCTACCTACAACAATTAGCAGACCACATAATGCGAAACAAATTTTTGAACAACTAAAAAAAAATTCATTTTCGTCCACGAAACATAGGTTGTGAACCATCATTGGAACCAGCTCAATGAGCTCGTTCCAACGAGGAGTCATAAGGTATGTTTTTGAGAGAAAAATTGAAAAAAATAATAAATTTTGAAGGATATTTGTGAATACCGAAGGCTGTTTGGGACATTACGTTACGTAAAAGGTTAACAAACAATTGCAGATTGGTTTGATTTTTATGCTGATAAACAGTTATAGAATGTCAAGTTAATAAGATGAAATAGCAAGTTTTGTAATTTTTACGCTATATTAACTGGAACTGTTATTCGGGGAACTTGGCATGAAATAGATGAGCGTAGCCGAGTATATCTGGGCCGCTACGGTCATGGTAAATACTTTTGTCAGCCAAAAATACGAGTTTTAAGTTCTTGTCACGTCTCCAGGTTTTGTTTGAAATATTAATTCGTGTTGTTGGCCATAATGTAAAGATCGCGCAAGAAAATCCGAATACAGAGGCAGCAATGGATCGTTGTTATTTATTTATTTAATTTATTTTGTTGTGTTTCAGGTCACATATTTCTGCACAATGGCTCATCGGGACCGCATCATGGATATAAAATCAAGTCTACTTAATCCAGTCAGAGGCAGCGGAAGCTCAAAAAAAGTGTGTGTGTGTGTGTGGGGGGGGGGGGGGGGGGGGGTTGTCTTACCAACTTGACGAGGTAACTAGACAAAAGAGTTTGCGTGTTTCGCCTTACCGAGGTACAAAAGACAAAAGAAACCCTTTACCTCGGTTGTTTTCCCAGAACTGTACCTGCAAAACGAGGTAGAAACCGTTAGTCCACACAAAGGACAAACAATGGGGTACCTCGGTATGTAGGGTAGACAAGACTCTCTCTGTGTGTGTGTGTGTGTGTGTGTGTGTGTGTGTGTGTGTGTGTGTGTGTGTGTGTGTGTGTGTGCGTGCGTGCGTGCGTGCGTGCGTGCGTGCGTGCGTGCGTGCGTGCGTGCGTGTGTGTGTGTGTGTGTGTGTGTGAGGGGGTGTGTGTGTGTGTGGGTCACACCTTTCTGGGTACCGCAAGGGTGTAGGATGGAAAATATGTTTTCTTCGGGTTGGGGGGGGGGGGGGTGTCAATGGTGGCGGGGCGGTGTATTCATGCAAAATATATGAATTTATATACGCTACCCCTCACCCTTGACCCCACTCTATTTAAGACACTAACCCCAGCGTATTTATTTTGTTTTTACTTAACCCTTAGAACCCTTGTGGTATCTTCCATATCAGTTCTCAGTGGCAGCAATAGGAAGAGGTCATATTCATTATTTGTGGGCAGACCAATTAATATTTTCAACGTGCAGCCTCAGGGCTGCACGTTGAAAATATTGATTGGTCTTCCCCACACTTTCACTTACCAGATATATCATACTAAATGAATTTATAAAGTATTATGTTCATGGGCCGGAAAAGCGGCCTCTCGGGTTCAAAGGGCAAATCATAACTTTGAAACCGTCGTTTGAAATATTACAACCCATTTGGAGCTTTTAATTTTTATTCCATAAAATCTTGAAAATCAATGTGGTCATATATACTATTCAAAAAAAGTAGGGGATATTTGATAAAAATGAGATATATGAAGAAATATATTTATATTTTCATCAAAAATACAGTTGAGGCATTGCACTGTGATATCTGGTGAATGATTTCAGCTATAGTTGGGTGTCTGAAAAGCACACATTCCACGCACTGAGCTGTAGAAGACATGGACGGTCAGTCAGAGAATTTACCACATTCACTCCAAGACCTCAATACCTTGGAAATCCTCCTATGAGCGAGACACAAGCGCGGATCCGACGTGGCATACTCCTCACCAAACGTCCAATATCTGCTTGACTGATGTTATTCCATTCTTCCTGCAGTGCTGCGGCGAGTTCCTGGACATTGGTAGGGGAATGTTGGGTGTTGTCGTGGGCGCCTGCCAAGCATATCCCAGACATGCTCGATTGGCCAAAAGTCTGTACTAAGTGCTGGCCAAGGAAATGTAGTGACGTTGTGTTCCTGGAGTAACTCTGTAGCGACACGGACCCTGTCTGCTCTTGCATTGTCATCTTGGAAAATGAATCAACGGCCGTGACGTCGAGCAAATGGAACAATAAGAGCTGCTAACATGTTGTCACGGCAGTACTGCCCTGTGATACGCCCTTGGATGACATGTAATGCTGTTCTGTTAGTCATGGCTATGCCTCCCCACACCATAACCGATCCACCACCAAAACGATCGTGCTGCCTGACGGTTACGTCATTGTATCGTTCGGTCAGCCGCCGCCACACTCTGTTTAGCCTGTCGTAGAAGTCGAGAGTGAACCTCGATTCATCGGAAAACATGACGTTGCTCCACCGACGATTGTCCCAGCGTTGTCGTGGTGACGTTCAGTCAAACGTGGAATTATTTGAGGTCGTCGAGCGTACAAATTCCAGCTGTGTGGGCGATTTCGGATAGGCTGACCATTGACTCTCACATTTGTCGCTCGGTGAGGCTGCTGTCCAATTTCTGAGGCACTTTGATGGCGGTTACGTAATGCTGTGGTTCGAATGAAACTATATCCTAGTTATCAGTTGTCGCCCTTGGACGACCTGACTGACGTCAGTCATCAACATTGTCTGTCTGACAGTGGCGTGGCCACAACCTGCTAATCAAACGTTGAGAATTTGGACCACTGCAGTCTGTTTGTTGCCAGCTTCCAACATGCCAACGGGCAACGGCACGTAAACGTTCGTCACGTGTCAGTCTTCGCATATCTCAAAAGTTACGTTTCGACCAGAAACTATTGATGAACGAGTTTATACCAAGAAAAGAACGACGAGACCCTCCGAAAAAGCCCGTCCAGTACAAATGAAAATTTCAAAACGTACACTACAGACATTAACGCGGCGCTCGTGCGAAAAACCTGCACGACGTTTTCGTGGGCCGGTGACATTCATGATCTGCACTAAACTTGGTAACATATTGATGTGTCTAATCACGCGTATCCAATACCATTTTCCGAAAACATCAAAATCAGTTTGGATATCTCCTACTTTTTAGAATAGTATATGTATAGGTGGTGTGTAGGGACCATATAGGGTTGTGTATGTTATGTCGGGAAATGCCGTTCTTGTACCTATAATTGGTGAAAAAAAGTGGGGCCTCCCCCCACCCCCGGCTCCACAGCCCCTGAGTCCAACCAAACGTAACGTTTAGTTACCGGGTCCTATTTATTTATTTATTTATTTATTTATTTATTTATTTATTTATTTATTGGTGTCTTTAAGGTCACATATTTATGCACAATGGCTAATCATGGTCGTGACAGTTTTACGGGGGGAGGAAGCCGGAGTACCCGGAGAGAACCACCGAGCAACGGCGAGCAACTGTCAGCTCCCCAACATACTAACTCCACACAAGCAGGGTTAGCATTGGTTGAAGACAAGTGCACCATCGACGTGCAGTACGCCTTAGTACACAACGCCACCGTGCCCCCACGCGGGCAATGGAGATGAGGTGTCTTGTCCAAGGACGCAACGCGGTTACCGCAGGTGGGATTCGAACCGAGGACCTCTCGGCTTGCAGTCTGCACCTCTAGCTAATGAGCCACCGCGCTCCCACCGGGTCCTATTTCATCAGTAAAACAAAACATGTTTAGCGCTGCTGATTGGTAGGGTTGGGGATTTTCCGCAAAACCCCACATGACTTAAGACCCCTCTCCACCCTCCTCCCTCATTATTGAATACGAGCTCAGCAAGCTCGTTCCAAATGGAGTGTCAGTATCTGGAGGCAAAACCTGGGAGAGAAAAAATTTAATGATGATTTTTGTGAATGAATTCTTAGTTACATGTACGTTAGACAAATGGTTAATGTACTGGGCTGTCTAATTCGTGAATCATGGTTGAATGAATGCGATGAAGATGCGGCGGAAGTACATATGTATTTATTTTCATATATTCAAAGTGTCAAACGGACGAGCGAATATATCAAAATGCCGTAATTATTAAACAGATATTAGAAACAGGATATTATTTGGGCTTTCAACGCTCTTGGTTTGAAAGACTATAACATTAACCCTAACTCTCAAACTGTTAACGCAGTGGCTCAGCGAACGATGCAATATATATATACGGTTGTCAACCATACACCTAGCAAGAATGTACATCCATGGATCATTACTAATGGCAACAATGTTCGTATATAGACAAGCGTGCCAGAAGTGTGTGTGTGTGTGTGGGTGGGGGGGGGGGGGGGGGGGCTTGCAAGGGGGGCTTGCAAGGAGGGAAGCGCGTACCCTTTTGCGTCAGAAGGGCACTAGTGGAAATGATATTAATGGCTTTCCATTCCAAGAACTGTAACTGAGAGAAGACAAAACAGTCCGAGTATACCCCTCCGGCTGATTACCAATAAAATTGCAATTATGGGTTGGTAAAAATACTGTTGGACTAAATTCCCCATCCCCTCCCTCTCTCTCGCCTTCTCCCGCTCTCGTAAGGTTCTCGCCTCTCTCTCTCTCTCTCTCTCTTTCTCTCTCTCTCTCTCTCTCTCGCAAGCTTCGCTATCTCTCTCAACAATTTCTGGGGAAAGTACGGGACACGTTTTGCCCCTCCCCCCACCCACCCCCGTTTTTACGTGCCTATTCTCTTGGGTTGTTTCAGTGAACATGCCCCCCCCCCCCCCATACCAACCTACTGACGTCTGTCGGTACCGGACAATCGTAGCTAGCTTGCTTGCTTACTTCACCCGCGATATCATGCGCCAGGTTTTTCAGCCTCTAAAGTGTCACCTAACTAGTGACTTATCAATCTGATGTGCATGCCTCCAGATCCAGTTGGCTTACCCCCCCCCCCCCCTCTCTCTCTCTCTCTCTCTCTCTCTCTCTCTCTCGCTCCCGTAAGCTCCTCCTCTCGTAAACTCCCCCCTCCCCCCCCCCCACACACATCTTTCGCAAGCTTCTCTCTCTTCCCCTCTCAGCAATTTCTGGAGAAAGTTCGGGGACACGTGCCCCTCTTCCCCCATTCCATCGTGGCTATTCCCTTGATTTTTCCAAGGAACTTGTCCCCACATCAACTTACCAACCCACTGACGTCTGTCGGTATCGGACAATCGTAACTTGCTTGCTTGCTACGCCACGAGATCATGCGCCTGGTTTTTCAGCCTCTAAAGTGTCACGGAACCGGTGACTTATTAATTTGATGTGCATGCCTCTAAAACACCTCTAATTTGGTTTCGAGTGAAATGTCAAAACACTTATCCCAAATTGGAGTCATCTGAACGTAAACATTAAGTTTATTCTTTTCCTATTTATTTATTCATTGGATGAAGTCCGTGTGGGAGACATAAACAAGGATGTATTTATAGAGGAAAAACGCCAAAAAAACCTCGAAAACGGCGGAGCGCTGTTCATGTATGCATGGCGCCATTCGAAATGATAAAAAGTGCATTGATAGCAAAAAAGGGTGGTCTCAAAAGTGTGATTCCTTCTTACAGATAATCTAGTATCGGTCATTGATAATTTTTGTAAAGCTCTCTGATATTGAATTGTTGAAAAGATCTCTTGAGCGGGGGCGTCGCGAAGATGACATACTGGAGGCGGTGTAAACCAGGGGCGTAGGAAGCTTATAATATTGGTGGGGTGGGAGGGGGGGGGGGGGGTATTGTAAATGGGGGGCTTGTAGGGGACAGCACAGACGCGTTTGGCGGCACCCTCGGCGTAGCAAGCCCGGGGCAGAGTGCAGGAGGGAGGGATATCCTTCACACAAAGGGAAAATAACAAATTTTAGATGAATGGATTGATTGTTGATTGATTGACTGACTGATTTTGGGTTTAACACCGCTTTCAACTACCAAAGCTACATCACAACGTCCAGTTGGGATGGTCTAGGAATGTCCCCGCATTGCAGCTATTTCATTCTGCCATTTATGTGCGCCTGTATGATGTAGAATATGCAGATGTATGTGGTTATCTTCGTGTAGATACTAGATATGATTTACAAAGTTTTGGAAATTCGGGGGGGGGGCGTAAATACCCCTCTTACCCCCCCCCCCCCCCCCCTGCTCCTACGCCACTGGCGTAAACCTTATTTGTCCCGACTGTGATAGCTCAAATGCCGACTTATCAAATATTGTATCTTCATCACCAAGGGATTTTAGTTACCCCCCCCCCCCCCCCCTTAAACCCAATTGTTTACGTGGGAGCGCGGTGGCATTGTGTACAAAGGCTTATTACACGTCGTCGGTGCTCCTATGGTCAACCAATGCTAACCGTGCATGTGTGGAATTAGTACGTTGGGGAGTCTGACAGTTGCTCGTGGTTGCTCGATGGTTCTCTCTGGCTTCCTCTACCGGTAAAACTGTCAGAAACGAGGCGACCCTGGCTGTCGAAAGTGTCGTTAAATTCCAATAAATGAATAGATTTTACTTAAATAGAAGCATACCGTTCAGGTTCTCCAAATTTGTCATCCTGCTTGGGTCTCCATGCCTCCATTTGTTTGACCGACTGGACGGCGTGTGTGACACGAGTCCAACTATAACCCCTTGAACCCCAGAGATCGTTTTCCGACCCAGAGACATCATACTTTCATTAAATAAGACAGCTGATAAGTGAATGTGTGGGGTAAACAATCAATATTTTTAACGTGCAGCCCGATGGCTGCACGTTAAAAATATTAATTGGTCTACCCACAAATGATGAAAATAGACTATTCCAATTGATGTCATTGAACTGACATGGAATATACCACTAGAGGTCAAAGGGTGAAACACAGTCTCGCAAGAAAGTACATGATGTCCAGGGGGAGGGGTTACCGCTCACCCCACGCACTCCACGCTTTTGAGAAGTATACCTGTTCTCGGGGAGCATTCCACGATTCAGCACCAGAGCTTGGTATTATGACATCAGAAAAAGAATTATTGTTTGTGTGGTGGTTAGCTTAACATTTCTGACTGGAAGAATATATTTATATTTATTTATTTATTTATTTATTTATTTATTTATTAGGGTTTAACGACACTTTAACAGCCAAGGTCATATTGTGTCGGTGACAGTTTCACGGGTTTTACGGGTGGAGTAAGGCGGAGTACCCGGAGAGAACCACCGAGCAACGATAAGCAGCTGCCAGCTCCCCAACATCGTAACTCCGCACTGCAGCACAGACAGGGTTAGATTGGTTGAAGGCATGCGCACCATCGACGCACAGTACGCCTTAGTACACGGCGTCATCGTGTCCCCTTGTGGACAATCCTGATCAAGTGCCTTGCCCAAGAACACAACGCGGAAGTCCGAATCGATCCCTCAGACGGTCACCCATCCTAGGACTAACCGGGTTCAACGTTGCTTAACTTCGGTGATCTGACGAGAACCGGTTACCGCAACGCCACCCCTCCCCCCTCCGACTGGAAGTGCAAGCCGCCATGAACATGTACAGTGAATCGGATTACGTATTCTCACCATCCTGTGTCGGTTGAGTCAGGAAGGCTCGACATTAAGATCCTATTGGGAAAATTTTCATCATGACTGTGTATCGGAATTCATAGAGGCTAAAATATCAGTTTTCTTTCAAAATTCGCTGGATCCTTGATATATAATTACTGAATTATGAAGTGAGAATGCAGGCTGAGACAGGCACAGTGGGTTGCCAATAAGAATATCATGATGCAGTGCAGGTATCAGCGTCCCAGGGATGCAATCTAATGTGGACGCATCTCGCCGAATCAGATCTTACACTCTAAACTCAGTTGGGTTAAAATCAACCAAAATCAACTGGGTTGAGTGAATATGAACCCATTTGAGTTCATATTCACTCAACCCAGCTGATTTGGGTTACGTTTTAACCTTACTGATTTTAGAGCGTACATGAATATTTCGACGAGAATCCATTCACGCAAAGATCCGCGTAACAAAGACAGCGATAATCCATGTGGATTCTCGTCGCACCTCTGCTAGGATTCGCGTGAAAATAATCAAGTCAATTTACCCCCCTTAGCTAACTTACCAGCAGCAAATTAACCAATACAATGCTAACATGACATGAAATATCCTGACACTTTGTCAATAAAATTGTATAAATACATGTATGGCTGTCATTGGAACCGGCTCAATGGACCGGTTGCAATGGCATCCATATTTGTAAGGTTTTATTGAAAAATATTGTGCATTTTTGAAATTTTTTTTAGCAAATTCAGTTTATATTTTAAAATTAAAAAGCTGTATTAGCAAAAGGGCTAACATGTATTATCAGAAAACAACAGGGGTTCAACAATGGTGGCCTTATGGGATCTTGGGACACTCGTAGCAGGTTTGGATTCTCGAAATCATTTTCGCGAGAATCCAAAATTTGGATGTAATATAAGCCCTGCCAAATATTATATTAAGTGCTTTGGGTCCATATTTGTACAAGTGTTTACTATGAGTGGACCTTTGGAATGTTGGGGGGCACATAATCCCTATTACACCCCTCCCCCGCCCAGCTACACTATAAATCTTCATGTTAGAACAAGCCGGGAAATAAGCAGACTGACATCTACAAAATGAGGTCCCCAGAGGGTGAATTTAGTGATGCTACCCTGCACAGCAAGGTAGCATCACTAAATTTACCCTCTGTGAACCTCAATCTGAATCAGGGTCTCATAACTAAACAGAAAGAGGTATCCAGAGGATAAATTGGCCCACTGTATGGGGTAGCATCATCAAATATTCACCCTCTGGGGACCTCATTCTGCAAATGTCAGGCTGCTTATTTTCAGGCCTGTGTTAGAAGTGTAGGAAAAATATCACGTGTCTCGACAGATCACGTGTCTCACTCCGTGATTATTGATAGTGTGATAATACTAATGACTTTCACAAAAAAGGTGTGTAACTTCCAAACAATCATTGTCGCTTCGATCAAACGGGTCAAGTGTGTCTCAATCAACCAGAAAAGACCTGCAGGGTGCATCTTTCTCCCACCGATGTATGAGGTATTGTAATGAAATATGATATTTTGCAAAACATGTAGCCTTGGGGGACAAAGCGCACCTGACTGTCAGAAAACACAATGCGATTTGTATTTTTGAGTTGTTTGAAGCCTCAAGGGGATTCATGCATGAACCAAAATAAAGTGGTTGTCAGAACACATTTGTGAAGAGAGACACACTCAGCTCAGTGCAGGCAAAAGATGCATTCGAAGTTTTCGAGAAGATCGAGGCCACGAAGTTGGCAATACGGAGGTCACCCAACGTAACCGCGGTATTGGGCCAAGCAGAGGAGTTAATACATGTGTAGAATTGTATAATCCTTGTAAAATAAGTAAGCTGCAAAAAAAAAAAAACTTTCTGCAAATTGGCGGATGATTCACATATTTATGGCACTGGATCACTCATTCTCCATTGGCATTAAATTGTGAATAACCCAATCCCAGGCCTGTCATTTTCTGGAGAGCGATTTATTCGCTCGCCTACTGCTCGCCTTAAAAAAATTAAGGAGGGCGAAAACTAGCCCTCCTGCCCTTAAAAATAATGATTACCATAACATCCTTTTCCTAAACCCCATTTTTTACAGATCTCTGCTTTGTTAGTGGTCTCTGTAAGACGGCTACACTGCACCTCCCATATCTCCGGGCCTTGCCGAGGCCCGGAGGTGTGGGAGGGGCAGTGTAGCCATCTCACAGAGTCTACCTCATTAGCCGCAGCAAATAAAATGTACAAAGCCCACTGGGCAAAATTTATCAAAAGTAAATCTTCATTTTGCCACTTTAACTTTTGTAAGCTTGAGGAGAGCTAAATGCCCCCTTAGACAATACGAGGGGAGCGATTTTAAGCCTCCTGCATTTTTAAGAATGCCAGGCCTGCAACCCACCTCTTTACTGTAATGAATAATTTCCACAATGGGTTCGTTCAAATCCACGAGGTGGCATGTACAGTACAGTCGCCGTGGACCGGTCGCAATCCACGCGTGGGCAGTGATGTCCACCCATACGTCTACCAGATAATAAAAATCATCAGCAATAGTTTAATTAATGAAGCACCGGGTTGTACCCGGAGCTTCGTTTATTAATTTTTTGATGATTATTCCTATAATTAGTGTTTGGAATCTAATATTATTGCATCCGTGAAAATATCGCCCACTCATGAAAAGTGACCAATCCATGGCTGCTGGACTGTATCAAACAATCACATTGGTATTTCAGTATCTTTTTTTTAACTTTTTTAGTTTCCAAGACAGTGGAGCTGGTTTCAAATGGGAATTAAACTAAAGGCTTTGTTTTCATGGTGGAAGAACCCTATCTCCAAGGGCGTGGATGCTCTTGATTAGCAGGGATAAGAGGGGGAGGGGGGGGGGGGGTCAGAGAATAACTACTTCTGATAAAATAAAAGCTTAATATCCCCACATTCTTGCCCTTTCAAATAGGGCTGTCACGATGTTTTAATTCAGGAATCGATTAATCGTCGCAAATAATCGATAATAATCGATTAATCGTTCCAAGAAGCCCCCCCCCCCCCTCCCCCACCCTCTAAATGAAGTTCAAGTTAGCTGACCAATCTCAAGTAAACAACGAAGACGATCCTCTTTTAGGTACATTCAAAGCTTTGATGTTCTGAACTTTTCAACCATCAGTGTAAAAATCAAGACTGGTCGTCAGTTGCGAACTTCGCAAGTTCGCAACTGCCGACCGGTCTTGATTATTACACTGACGGTTCAAAAGTTCAGAACGTCAAAGCTTTGATGTACCTGAAAGACAGATGCTTTTAACGGCTTCTTGAGGTTCAACGTCGACGTTCTTGACCTTTTATCTTTAGCAACAAAAGTTTTTTCATCCAATTTCTTTTAATTATAAAACGTCTAAAACGGGGTAAAATTTAGCGATTCGTCGACAACGAAAACTACTAATAGATTTCGTCGTGACCGATCGACAATCGATTAATCAATTAATCGTGACAGCCCTACTTTCAAACAGAACAATGCTGAAGAACAGTGGTTGGGGCAAAGCTGAACGGAGATGAGAGTGGGGTGAGGAGGAGGAGGGAATTTTTTTAAAGTTTTAGTCTCAACAGCAAAGCTCATGACCCCTCATAGGAACGAGCTCAATTTTAGTTACTTCAGAATTGTTTTAAAGGTTCCATCTGTTATTTGGCAGAAGGTTAAACAATAATAATAATAAATATTGATTAGAATACCTTCATGGGTGTTTTTTTTTATGTTATCAAATCTTGGGGAGAGGCAAAATAGATGAACTGAAAATGTGAGATGGTATGGCCTCCACAGCCCTCCACACCGACCCAACCCCACCTCGGTTTGTGCCGCCAACAAGGCTGTATATTATTGAAAATATTGATTGGTCTTCACCCAGGTAATGAATATACAGGAGTGGAGTCATCACCCCAAGCATCATTGTCACATTCTGTACATGTAGACAAAAACACAAGCAATGTTTTCAGTCAATGGACCTCCGGGTACAGAGAGAGAGAGAGAGAGAGAGAGAGAGAGAGCTGATCTCTCTGAACGAATAACAGTTACCCACATCTGTCGGTAGCTAGGGGGTGGGTGTTAAACTGCTCACTACATGTTCATGAATAAGTCAGGAGAGCAGCACAAACTCGCACCCCCACTTACCATTTGAGGACAGGAAATAGTACCAGAATTTCGGCCTCTTATTTCTATGCTCGCCTCTCCCACAGCAGTGGCGGCGCTACGGGGGGGGGGGGGCATGCCCCCCCCAAACGAAGGCGTTGCCCCCCCCCCCCAACCATCTCGCATGCATTTCCATCCACCCTCACACACAAACACATTCAGTCACTCTCTCTCTCTCTCTCTCTCTCACACACACACACACCCCTCTCTTTTTTTATTCCCAATAATTTCCCATACACACTTAGCCCAAAGCCTCAGTCTTGCTGATGAACACATCCAGGCAGTAGAGATTTAAAGACTCGGATGCAGATGCTTATAAGTTATAATTAAGTTATAAGCCAACAAAGGCATGTCTATCCATATCCCTTGTCTAAAAAAATTCATGGATTTCGCATGATGACAGACGGGCATTATGAGTCTCTCTCTCTCTCTCTCTCTCTCTCGCTCTCTCTCTCTCGCACAGACCCACCAGACGCGGATCCAGGATTTTTTGAAAGGAGGGCCGCTAATTACCATTACATTTAGTCGAAACTTGGACCCAAAGTCCGTAATATAATTTTTTGGTTTGGTACGTCCACAGGACGTACCAAACCAAAAAAGTATATTACGGACTTTGGGTCCAAGTTTGGACAACCTCATAACAAAGTAATGATATGATCCTTTACCTTTACGTATTTGCTCCCCTTCATGGGAGTCTGCCCCCCCCCCCCCTAGTTGCCCCCCCCCCACCCCACAAAAAAAATTCTGGCGCCGCCACTGTCCCTCAGTCTTGTTCACATCTCTCTCTCTCTCTCTCTCCATTCTCTCTCTTTCGCACCATACCTCTGAAAATCATTCATTCACCTTGAAAGACATTTTGAGACGTTCGACTTTTACAGGTGTTAGAAAAACTTCACAAACTGCTAAACCTATTTTCGTGTTTGAACTATCATTAAGATTGTTTTCAATCTGTTTCAACTGTATTTTATAAAAATGACGACGGATAGTTCTCCGTTCCAAACTTCATGTCATCGAATGAAAAGAATTTGTCAAGTGAAGCCGTACTCACCAGCGTAATTGTCAAATACTGTAGGAACATACTCCGTGGGAAACTTGTTTGTCGCGTAACTTATTAACATGCTCGTCTTCCCAACAGCTCCATCCCCGACAGCTACACATTTCAGAAAGTTTCGTTTTTCAACTTGATCGTACATATCGTCCGTATCTTCGTCTTGAACGAAATTCCTACAGTAGAACTTATAAAATTCCTCCAATGTTTTAGTTTCAGTGAATAAAAACTAATTGATTATATTCCACAGGTGTGTTGCATTCGCTTATTCACAACAGAAGCTTTTATAGTGAGGAATGATGATGTCATTGTCATGTTAAATTGACCAATCACATTTGAATGTTGCCTCCGTGACCTATTTTAAGCCACTGTATTTCTATTTTTATCTGTTGATATATATTCACTGGAATATCCCCATACTGAAGGCCATTCCGTTTTTTGATGTTGTCGATGATCAAGAATGATGGAGCTTCAAATCGTCTCAGTGGAGAAGAAATTGATTTTGTAACCTGTTGGAGGTGTTCCATGCCTGTGGAAAGAAATACTTTTCGAGATGTGCGCCCGAGACGCACGACAGTGAATAATGAGCTGCATGCATTTCGCGAATTTCCCTTAACCCAGAGTGGGCTGAGAAAAGTTTCCAGGAAATGCTTCAAGGTGGCCCCAAACCCGGCGACAATTTTGATTTGACGAACTGAATGAACGCGGCTTGCTTGCATCTAAGCGATCAATGACAGTCCACAGAGGACATATCGATGGTAGACCACCCCCTGCAGCTCCACTGTTTGAAGGGTCCCCCGCGCATAGTGAGAGCATGGGAAGCTCACAGGCCAAACACCTACTTCGGTGTGAATGGGGGTTGTGCTAAATTTACAGAGGTGCAGCGGGAAGGCATCAGGTGTATTTCCAGGAATAGGCTCCTGCTGGAAACAAATGCCCCTTACTTTGGTATGGGGCATGGGTCGGCCCTTATTGGAGAGATAACCAGGCTATTGGCGGCTATCCGTGGGGAACCGGTGGAGGAAGTGTTGACCTTTACAACTAGGAATGCCCGCTGGTTGTTTGGAATGTTGCCCCCATCACCCTAGACAGGAAATGGTGACTCACTATTTCCAGGGGGGTGGGGGTTGCAAGGGATGGAGGATAATCAAAAATTGTTAGGCTGGCGACCTGAGGATTAACCCTCAGGTCAATATTTATGAATTCTTTATCCATCCACTATCAAAGGGCAAAAATTGGTTAGGACAGTATGCATTGAGGGCTCCTCTCATCCACCGGGGAATTTCCCAGTGGTAGAGCGGATGTCATGATCTCTTTTGGGCATTTATCGGGATCTTTTATTGCTACATGTTTTGGTCACCCCATTTGGTATAGGGGATCAAAAGATCAAACTCTTAAAGTTTGAGCACACTCTTCTTTCGTGACTTCCCGGAAGTACTCCAGGTCAGTTGGGTTCCCGGCAGTTTTTTTTTTTGGCATGACAATCTGTGACTCTTTAAATTAAATGGGGAAGAGTGTTGTAGAATTGCTATATAATCCCTCTCGCGTGACGTCATCAGATACAGTCTGCGAACCAGGAAAGACTTCCAGAACTCTCCGGAACCTGTTCCAGCTGTGAAGATGAATACCACCACTCTGAGGCCTCATGTGACCGCGATTAACCAATTGGAATAAGAGAACAAAGAAGAAGACCAGCCTCTGTCTCTTTTCTTTCAGACCGCGAAAGCGACAGTTTGAAATTTATTTTCAGTTTCGAAGTAGGAGTGTTTGACAGGAATAATTGGTAAGAACCTTGGTATTTTACCCGCAAGTTTTATCCAAAGTAGAGATTTACCGAAACCCGAATCTACTTTATTGACGTCGCCACATTAGAACCAGTTTGCGGGGGTGACTTTGTAAACTTTTACCAAGTTTCCACAGGTCACGAGGTCGGGGTTTACCAATTCCATTGTTGACGATGGCAGCGGGAATTAATCCACTGACATCGTCAATTTTCTCTTATTGATGCAATACTAATAACCTTGAAAATCAATTGTTGGGTAATTTACCTAACATTGATTTCCAAATTTGTGATTTTTCTTCGCAGATTATGAATTCAAAAATGTTTGTTTTTTCGATCGGGCTGCGGTGACATACTGCAGTGATCGAAATTATCTGCGATTTCAGAAATTTCGTATTTCAGAGTTATTTGTGTACAAAATGAATTTTTATATTGGAAAATTACCGTTGCCGCAATTTTCAGTTTTTGCTGAGGCGGGGTTTGTGATATTTGAAAATTAAAATTAATTGTGTATTTTTGTTCTGTGACCGTGGATTAATTTCTTCGGATACAGATTTGATTGACTTAAAATTTTTGCTGTGGCTGTAGATTAATTTCTACAGATACAGGTTTGAATGAATTAAATTTTCTGTGGCTGCGGTCTGATTTCTGCAGATACAGTTTGATTTTTGAAATTTCTGTTGCTGTGAATTAAATTTCATAGATACAAGAAAATTTTGCTGCTGCTGTGGGATAGACTACAGAGTGTTATGTTATTGTAGATTACTGCGGAAGTTGTACAAAATTTAATTTGCTGTTGTGGTGGCATCAAATGCTACCAAGACAGTTTGTTTTGGGAAAGTTTGCTGTGGCAGTAGCACAGGCTACTGAGACTAAGATTGATTGAATTTGAATATTATTCATTGTTTCTGTAGATCTTCTAGAGATGCTACAGGAGCAACTTTGATTTGCATTATTTTGTAAAAATTGCAGTGACCATAGCATTCTGCTAAGGATACGGTTTGTATGTGGCAGTGAATTGATAGTATTGTTGTAATATTGTGAATTGTATTTTGGCTGTAGGCCACATTGTGCTCCCGTACCACAGGCCTAGGAAAGCTGAGGTTGGAAGGTTGACGAGAGTATTAGTCGGGATTAGTGAATTTGCGGATTATGTTGTGGATATACTGGCTGCGTGCAGTATATAGGTAGGCTCCAGAAGTACCTAAGGCCTAGGATAGCTGAGGTACTGAGCATACTAGTAGTGCTCAAACGACTAGTGAATTCCAAAGTCGACTAGTCCATACCCAAAAGTCAAGTCGACTTCGACTAGTCATTGGTGATAACCTGTCTCCTTAAAACAGTGTTGGTGTTCCGGTAGAGTGCTGAAGGTCCAAAGTTGGCTTCACTTGGGCATTCATCAGGGTCCTGCGAATATTCGAGATTCGATTCGATATCGATACCATACGTATGGTTCGAGATCGATCCCGAATCAGTCTCAGGATTCGATTTTTTCGAATCTCTCGTACTAACTTCAATTTGTTACATTTGCAACAAAAATAAGATAAAACTGTCATTAGAAAATTCATTCATGTGGGCTCAATTCCTATTTATTTGAGTAATTGACAATGTTTAATTGTTAGGTAAGGTGTGAATTTGCGCCGAGAAGATTATCCATAGTTTTGGTTTTTGAAGGCTTAACTTGTTACTATTCACGTTCTTAAGAACGTGAATAGTAACAAGTTAGGCCTTCAAAAATTAAAACTATGGACAATAGGCCTAGCTGTTTCAGCGACGGTGCTACAGAGAATATTTAGTTATTGGTGTTTAAGGTGTTCACTCCGTCGCGTAAGGGTCATCACAGTGTTCCGTAACTTCCGTTTGATGCAATATGAAATAACTTGTCTTTTAAGATTCGATTCGGGATTCGATTCGATGTCGATATCAGAGACACGATTCGATTCGAGATTCGATTCGACAAGTACTTTGTGATTCGCAGATCCCTAGCATTCATATACGGCAACTTACTGGAACATTATTCTGTTAATGTGCTTCTAATTATGCTAAGAGTAAAATTACATACATTATAGTCTTATTTAATTTGCCTTGTTGCGATTTATGGGAGAGTGCCTAGGCACTCTCCCATAAATTGCAACAAATCAAATTAATAACATTTTGAGTTTGAGTACTACAGACTAGTTCTTGTTAATTGTCAATTTGTCTTGAATTATATAAATTGAATTTCATTGAGTGAGAAATAGAAATATATGGCAGAAGAGAAGGTTAAAGTAAATTATGCCACATTTGGGGAATTGCAAAGAATACCCAACATAGGGCCGAAGATTGCCCTGGCAATAATAGAAAAAGGGCTCAGTATGGGACCCTTTCGAGAGAGGATCTCTCCTCGATACCCCATTTCAGAGGGTCAAAGGACCAGTGGGGGGTGATAGACTTCTCTAGGCCCCCACCTGGAATTATTGTGAGCAATGAGGTGGATGAGGGCTTAGTTAAGCAATTGAAGAGTCAGGTGTTGATGGATTTTTCGTCGCCAGGGCTGGGGGCAGCCTGGGGCATTTCCGGGCTGATTATCCCACCGCCAACGGAAACTGTAGTCGAAAAGCCGGTGTTACAGAAGAGGTGTAATCCATACAATCCGGAAAAATCCTTGTTGACAACGAACTCGTCGCCATCTGAGGGTGCCCATATACCCTTGCAGAGTGGGGTCTTGCTGCCCTTATTGGGTCGGATGGTGGTGACGGGAAGACGAGTGTAGACAAAGTAAATGTAGATCAGATCGGGTCACAGAGGGTCCAGTCTGGTTGGGATTATCCCAGTCGGCTGGTCCAGGATGGCCCAGGTTGTGATGAAAAGCAGCGACCAGTCAATTTGGTCAAGTCCGATTTCCGAGGGGCATCCCAGGATTTGAGGGAACCCCGGATACATGATAGAAAGTTAGCCAATACAGGTGAGAGTGAGTACCAGAGTGGTTGGAGAGGTGGTCCCCATTCCAATTACCATGACAGTGGGATCAGGCAGAAATCACGACATGTAATGGTAGAGGAGACAGTCGGGGTGTTAGAGGTGATGGTAACCTTTTCGGGGTCCCAGGGCAGACCACTGAGGGCGTACAAGCTGGGTATGGGAATCCAGGCATGATAGACCCCAACAGAGGCAGGGTAGGTGCATCCCCTGAAGTGTGGGAGAGGCCTCTACAGACTAACGTGGCCGGTTGGGAAATGCCTGGTTCGGGGGAGGTTTACCAGCAGGGTGCCCCCAATCCCTATGTAGTGTCAGACCTTAAGTCCAGGGGGAATGCAGTCCACAGTGGGGAACAAACCTACTGCCCGAGGACAGGGTCACCCGGGTACACAGACACCTTAGGGCCCAAAGCTTCGCCAAAGTTGAACTATCTGGTACAGTCAGTAGGTGAAAGTGATGGTGCTTTTCGCGAGAGGGTACGGATGTGTTCAGAAACACGTACCCCAGTCGTAAACACAAGACCAGTACGACTAACTGTGAATGAAGCCCGGAATGCAGATCAGGGGCCACGGGAGGCGTCGAATGCGCCAGGACTCGCTGGGGTATCGAACATTCAAAATCAGGAGTGGGGTCCTGTGGGGGATCAGCCGACTATGGGGGGGGGGGGGGGGGCAGGGCATGTGGCCTATGTCCGCTCAAGTCGGTCGGAACCCACAATGGCAAGCAGTGCCCCCCCCCCCCCCCCCCAACCGACTCTGCCGGTAGGTTACCAGCAGAGCCGAGCGGGGTACCAATCTTCCCCAGTGCAGTTTTTTAAACAGACAAGGGCCATATTGGAGGAAAACGCAGGTGCCCAAGTCTATGCAGTATGATGGGTCGGAACCGTGGCATTTATTTAAAAGGAGGTTTCAGGATTGGCTCCAGTATGAGGAGGTACTAGAGGAAAATGACTGGAAAATGAGTGGAAATGTCTGTTTGGGTTGTGTTTGAATGGCAGGGCAGCGGAGCACGCTAACCTGTTGGCAGAACGTACCCAAAACATGACGTGAGCCGAGTTGCTGCAGGGTATGGAGAGCCGATTCGGTTTCCATGACTTGCCAATAACTGCCTAGCTTCAGTTTCAACAGGCTAAGAAGGGGCAAACGGAGGGCCTAGAGGAATGGGCCGACACCATTTTGGCATTGGCTAATCGGGCTTTCCATGATTGCCCTGCACATTTCATATTAGAGCAGGTCATTATCAGATTTTGCCATGCCTGTAGTGACATACGAGCGGGGGAGGCAGCAGTAAATCAGCACCCCACCACCATTGAAGATGCCATAAATAAAATCAGGTGGTATCAACACAATCAGACAGCTATCCATGGGCAAAAGAGCGATCGAATCAGGCGTGAGGTCCGGGAAGTTAGTCCCTTCTTTGACGACTCGGATGAGGAGGAAGACCCTCCCCAACTTCGAGCGTTTAAGCCTCTGGGCGTGATAGGCCACCCAGGAGAGAGAAATACCCAGGAAATAGGTCAGAGTTCAATAAAGGGGAAGACTTTTCCAAACGACCCCCCTCACCAAACTATATGAACTATGCCACTGAAATAAAAGGTTTGAAAGCAGAGTCTTTCGCTATGAAGACACAGATCGAGGAAGTCGAAAAGAAAGTGACTGGGAACGAGGAGGGACTAACTAAGCTCACATCGATGGTAGAAAGGGTTTTAACCAAGTTGGATGGTCAGAAGGAGTCTTCCCCGGGAGAGAAGGTGCTGACCCAGGAACGCCCTAGGTCAAGGTCACCCTCACCTGGTATGACTCAGTGCTACTCCTGTTCACGGTATGAGCATTTCCAGCGGAACTGTCCATCAAAAAATTCCCGAAACCATTCGAATAGGGATCGGAAAGTGCGATTTTCCAATCAAAGAGTCAAACTACTAGGGCGGGGATCGCAAGGTCGGACCCCAGCCCATCATTACCGAAAAGACCTCCCACATAATAGCGTCCCTGATCCGAACGGGCTGATTACTATTCGGCACTGTAAACCGTCATTCTCTGTCCGGGTTGCTCTCCAGATAGGGACAGTGGAGACAACTGCGACCGTGGACTCTGGTGCCATGGCTACAGTCATGTCCGACAAACTATTTGAGAAAATGAGACCGACTCCACCCATAATTAGGGAAGTGGCTCTTCAGACTGCAGAGAGGGGAAATGGAAGGTTACTATGTGGGACCACTCGAGATTAAAATTGGGGATAGAGCGTTCAGTGAATGCCTTTATGTGGCACCAATCGGCGACGCGGTCCTGCTAGGGTGTGTTTTTCTGATTAAGCACGACGGACGAGCTTACTTCGGGGAGGAAGTTATCTCCCTGGGGGATTGGATCGTCCCCAAGATTTCTTCCGAATTTCAGAAATCAAGTGATCCTAAACTGATAGAGGTACCCGGAAAAGACTCTCAGGCAGCATCGGACTTGGGGGTGGGGGTGGGGGGCATCCAAAGAGTCTAAGACGATCCAGACTGAGGTTCAGGAAAGGTCCCCGTCACCTCCTAGGGTTGCCTGGGTGGTGCTGTGTGAAGATACCGTAATTCCGGCAAAATCCATTGCATTACTACAATGCAAGATGGAGCCTTCATAATCGAGCCGGTAGAAACTGAACCAGTGTTGGGGCTCCGGTCAGTGCATGCGAGAAACACACAGCCTGTCGTGTGTGTTAGTGTTGTGCGGTTTTATTTTTCTTGTTTCGGTTCGGTTTTTTTTAAAAAAACTCGGTTTATAGGTCGGTTTTCGGTTTTTTATAGTAAGACATCTGCAGTTTCCAACAGAAACTATGTAGTGTCAATATAATGCCCATAATGTCATATTTTCAATGATGATTTAATTGGCATTGTCTAGCATTTGTGCTAAGTGTATAAATGGCAGGCATTATCAAAACAAAATAATATAAAAGAAAATAAAATGTAACAGTGTTTGTAGAATATCACCACTCACCAATTCTAGGCACATGCCCCCCCCCCCCCCCCCCCCCCCCCCACACACACCTCTGGTCTTCAAGTTCAGGCATAAGCGAGTCTATGGTGAATTGATATTAACACATGGGTGTGAAACCAGCTAATTCACAATTTCCCAGGGCTCTGTTCAGTGCTCACTCCTGGGTGGGGCCCTGGGCAGCCTAACAAAGTGACCCTACCAGGCATTGCAAATAATAACAAGCGTTGCCAAGTGGGTCACCTAGACACCCATCCTAACATACCTGACAATGAACTGATGTGTGGACTCTTTTCCATACACTTTCCATCATTTCATGTCAGCCTGGAATGGGAAAGTCATATTGTTTGTAGCTAGGTGGGCTTCAAAAGAAACCTCTTTACCAAATACCTATTGCCTATGTACCTCCCCCCCCCCCCCCCCCCCCCCCGCCCGCGCACGCAATGGTATTAGCTCAACGGAATTGATTTCACAAATTCACTGGTGTACTGTTATATATTGCAACTTTTTGCGTTTGCCTCTTGCCATTCCACTTTCTATTTCTACCGCTGATTTGTTCCTTTGGTTGCCCCCCTTAAAGTTAGTTTTGTGGAAATGCAACCGTGGCACGTTGACAGCGATATTATGGAATGAAGCTTTTTCCCGTGGATATGGACGATTCGGTCTTGGGACGTTTCGGCCTCGGGACGTTTCGGTTCAAGACGTTTTGGCCTTCATATATTGAACTAAATAGAATGAGAACTTGCGGTTTCGTGTTTTTAGTTGGCTGAAATCTTCAGGACAAATCGTCTCGGGTCGGAACGTCCCAAGTTTGAACCGCAAGGAAACCTCTTCCCGGATAAGCACATCAAGGGAGGCAACAGACTACATACGAAACACGTGGTGGGGAAACCCGTGACAAATGCTATTTTCGAATACGACAATGAAATGCCAAGACCTTTTTCTGATATGATATTATTCACTGTCCAACAGATTGTAGATAAGTAATTTTAATTAAACTGATTGACTATGTCAGACAAACCTATTCAAAAACGAAGCCAATTGTGCAAGGTATTTCCTGTAATCAGTGAAATGTAGGCGTGTTGGCTGTCGGTTTTGTCATTCTCACAGAAAACACAACCCATTTTTACGTCAACGATGTGTGATTGACAACTTGTCATACATCATTCTCGAGTGATCTGGACATGCTGAAGTGGCCCCTTTACACCCAGAATGTGGCGTGCATTGACGACACTGTTATTTCCTGACAAAGCTTGACATTTCAGACATTGTTAGTGCAAACTGAATAAAGAAAACATCTCCTCCCGACATTTTAGGAAAAAACCGAAACCGTACTCATTTACCAGTTACACGGTTTCGGTTTTCAAGCAAAACCGAAACCGACTTATAAAACCGGTTAACCGTACAACACTAGTGTGTGTGTTCAACGTAAACAATCATAGTCTGTCATTGCATAGGTCTCAAATCATGACAGAAGCCCATGGGGTTGATGCCGTGCTAGACACGGAATTAAATTCACCAGTGAGTAGTGAAGATCGCGAGGAAACTTTCGCGCAAGCGGCATTAGGACTCGCTAAAAGTTTGACAGATGACACAATGCCCCGGGGTATTCATCAAGTGACCGCATGTCTGGCGGGAGATCAGAGTCATAGCAAAACAAAGCCAGAGTTGAGAAAACTGGCTCGGATTCCCCAACACCAGAAAGACTTGTACGAACGCTCTTCTAGGTTACTTAATGATTCCGAAGCTGAAGAGCTGGAGAGCTGGCGGATCTCCTGGTAGAATACCAGGGTGTATTCGCTAAAAATGAATACGACTTAGGCAGTTTGAAAGAGATTCAACATGGCATAAACACAGGCTCATCACCGCCCCTACGTCAACAAATGAGACGCACCCCAATGTGCTTTGTGGACGAGGAGGAGGGCCACCTTAAAAATGTTTTAGAAGCCGGAATAATCCAGCCTAGCATGTCAGAATGGGCCTCACCCCCAGTTCTCGTGAGGAAAAGGGACTCCATAGTGCGATGGTGTGTTGACTATTGACGGTTGAACGCCGTTACTCGGAAAGAGGTTTATCCCCTACCCCGTACAGACGAGTGCATGGACGCATTATCTGGAAACTTGTGGTTCGGGAAGGCCGATTGTATGAGTGCATACCATCAAGTCTGGGTAAAGGAGGCAGATAGAGCGAAGACTGCCTTCAGTACAAAGAACGGGAGTTGGGAGTTTAAGAAAATGCCTTTCGGGCTCTCGGGGTCACCATATACCTGGTCACGGGTAATAAATCTCGTCCTTCAAGGTTTAAATTGGTCAGTGGCATTATCTTTGGATGATGTAGTCATTGGAGGTTTATCTGTGCACGATCATCTTGGAAATCGCAGGAAGGTACTCCAGAGGTTTTCTCAATATGGTCTCAAACTTAAACCTAAGAAATGCGAGTTTTTTCAACAGAGCATAGAATTTCTTGGCCGGATAATCAGCAGAGAGGGTATTCAAATGAGTAACGAATCAAAGACCGTTATTGAAAACTGGCCCGTACCAACACGCACGCGTGAAGTAGAAAGTTTTTGTGGCTTTGTGAATTATCACAGGGCTTTCATAAAAAAATTATGCGGAACTGGCCAGGCCTCTTTATGCCATCACTGGTAAAGCTAAATTTGAATGGACCAATGCACAACAGGGGGCTTTCGAAGCCCTTAAAGAGGCCCTAATGAGTCCACCGCTACTCGCTATGCCGAATCAGAAAGATCCGTTCATATTGGACACGGACGCGTCAGATTTTGCAAAGGGGCGGAGCTATTGCAGATTCAGGAAGGTACGGAACATGTCGTGGCGTACGGGAGCTTCGTGCTAACACCGCAGCAAGCTCGTTACTGCACTACGAGGAAGGAATTGTTGGCAGTCGTAAGGTTTACGAGATAGTTTAGACACTAGCTCCTAGGAAAACCCTTTGTGGTTAGAACCGACCATAGTAGCCTGCGGTGGCTGATGGGCTTCCGAGCGCCACAGGGTCAATTGACCAGGTGGCTGGAAGAACTCAGCCAGTACGATATGATTATACAGCACCGCCCGGGTGCCAAACATTCAAACGCTTACGCCCTCCACGCTAAAAACTAAAGTGTTAAAAACTACACTTAAAGTGCTGTATTTAACACTTACTAAGTGCTGACCTAGCACTTTGTTCAAGTGTAGATATCCCAGAACTTGACAGGTGTTACAATAATACCACTTGACAAGTGTAATGTCGCGACACTTAAAAGGAAACAACGCAGATGACGCGGATCAGGCTCGAACTCTCGAGCCTGATCCGCGTCATCTGCGTTGTGTCCTTTTAATTATGTACCCACCAAGCGCAAATCAAATTAAAGACGATTCTGGAAGAACCACCAATACTAGACACATGGGAAGCGCCATCCATTCAAGTTTCAGATGTCTGACGATTGTAATGTCAAAGTGCTTAAATCAATGCACTTTGAGTGTTAAAATCAAACCCTAAGAGTTAGAATGGGTTTAACACCTTGAAAGTGTCAGTTTTAACACTTTAGTTTTTAGTGTGTCTCGAGAATCCCTGTTGGGGGAAATTGCCAGAGATATGCAGCAGGTTGTAACCCGCCGGAGTTACCCTGTGGTGGTTGTAGTTATTGTCAACGACTCCATAAATCATGGGCTAAATTCGAGGAAGAGGTTGATGATATCGGATATCGGGCCCCTAACCCAGGGGTCAATTCAGTTTGATAAAAATGAAGACACTAAAATCTGTGAAGTTCAGGAGGCCAAGGTAGAAACCATTTTAAAACAAAAACCAAAAAATCTGCAGAGTAAAGTGGTTAATGGTGCAGAACCTTGCAAAACCTTGAAAACATCCCAAGATTGGGTGCATGTTGCAGAACCAGATAGGCTGGGATCCAGGTGCTGCGGCACATCACCAGTCATTGGGTGCCAGAGCAATACCGCGAAACACACAGATGGAAATTCGCATCGAGGGCCGGGGTCTCTTGGGGAACATTGGGGCCCAGGTGGGTCCAAAATTGAGACAGATAAAATGAGATCGGACCGCAAGATAGGTCAGCTCAAACCCGGTGTCTCCGGAATACCCTGGGGCCCGGATACAGGGTGGGCCCATTCGAAGCTTGCAGTGGCTTACCCTATTTCTCAGATAACGGCTGATCAAAATGCATCTTCACCAACAGACAATAATGATTCGATAAAATTAGCAGATGTGTGCACACTGGCTGAGTTGGGAAATGTCCAGAGGGGCGACCCAGACTTGGCTCTGGTCATCTCGTGGTTGGAGAGCGGGATCGATCCGGACCAAGGGGAGTTATTCTTAGCCAGTGCAGCCACTAAGTACATTTGGATGAATAAAAAGCAATTTGTCTTGGAAAATACTCTTTTATACAAAATCAGGAAAACGGGGGTTAAAGTTCCGGTTATCCCGGGGAAGTTCTCCTCGGAGATATTAATACTGGCCCACGATATTCCCGCTTCCGGTCACCAGGGTAAGGACAAAACCGGTGAAAGAGTCAAACGAGATTTCTATTGGTATGGCATGACCCAGGACATTAACTCTTTTGTAGCGGCTTGTCCACAATGTAATCAGGGAAAGAAGGCCAACCGCAAGGCTAAGTACGAGTTAACCTCTTTCCATGCGGGAATTCCCATGGAGAGGGTCCATCTGGACTTCCTGGGACCCTTGCCCCAGAGTGACCGCGGGAATAAATACATACTTATGATGATTGACCAGTTTACTAAGTGGGTGGAATGCATTCCACTCCCTGGCCAAACTGCGGAAACGACTGCGCGGGCAGCTGTAGCCTGTAGATGAGTTTTTTGCCAGGTTTGGCTGCCCGTTAAGGTATTCTCAGATCAAGGTTCGTGTTTTGAAAGTAAGCTTTTCCGCGAAATGTGTGAACTCCTACGCATTCATAAAGCGCAAACCACTCCTTACAGGCCTTTCTTCAAACGGTCATGTGGAGAGGCAAAACCGAACTTTGATGAGCACAGTGCGTTGTTTCGTGGACAAGAATCAGAAAGACTGGGATAAGTTCTTACCGCAGCTCGCCAGAGCAATGCGATCATCAGTACACAGACAACCATGCTTTACCCCGAATAAGCTCATGCTAGGTCTGGAGGTGAATTACCCCTCAGCCCTAGTTCTTGGGTTTAAGGGTGAAACCAAACTGGGCGAGGACCTTTCCAAATACGTCTTGGACCAGGAACGCGAGACGAAAAAAAATCGCACGAAATAGCCCGAAAAAGTTTGAAGGCCGCATGTGAGGTGATGAAACGTGATTATGACTTGACGGCAGTAAAACATGCATATAAATTGGGCGATCCAGTTTATTTGCTAGATACAGCGGTCAAGAAAGGGAAGAACAGGAAATTATCACCTTTCTGGAGAGGGCCAGGTATCATTGCAGAAGTTATCACTCCATATCTTTATTCAGTACAATTTCGAAATGAGGCAAAGGCAGTACATCATGACCGATTAAAGGCCTGCAGGGATCGCACGTTCCCTCCGTGGCTGACAAAATGTTTGGAAAAGTTTGAAGAGATGGTAGAGGTAACCGCCTTAAAGCCCTCAGAGGTTTTATGTCTGTGTAGAAAGACCTACCTGGGCCAGTTCATGACTCTGTGACTTCTGCAATGAATGGTACCACGGGCAGTGTATCGAATTAACCGCGGGGGATGCCGAACAGATGGAGATTTATCGCTGTCCTAAGTGCTAGTTCTATGTTTCAGAACAATGGACAGACGTAGGGATACCGGAGAATGCTGTGATGAAACTGGGGAATGGACGGGTGCTGGCGAATCATCGGTACCCGTAACGGAAGAGGATATACTGGAGCTGACCATTCCGGAACCAGACCTGAGGCAGCTTCTGGATCCTGACAACGCCACCGAGGTGTGGTGGCATAAAGGTAAAGTCGAGGCCTCCTCGGGAGAAGACTCTCCTGGGTAACGAAGTGTGGGCCTCGACTATAGGTTAGAGGAGTTGAAGCAGGTGGAAGCGGCCGGGATTCCCCAGCTGCCAACACAACCCTCACCCTCCCAGTTAAAGACGGAGCAACAGTTGGAGGGGCTGAATGCAGCAGGTAAGCTTTGGCCTCTGCTCCGGATTTCATGGCCAAGTTGTTGGCAACGAGTTGGCCACAAGAGAGACAGATGTCCTTCCTTTTGGACCAGTACAAACTGGCCAAAGGGAGGGGCAACAGGAAGTGGATGACCGCCGTCACTTCACTGGCACTGGAAAACTGGCAGTGCGAGGATTGGGCCTTGAAGAACGTCGAGCCAATGCCGCAGCGTCAAGCCAGGGGAAGGAAGGCGGCATCGACCAAGAGTTTCTCTAGGGAGTCCCTGGAGAAATCTTGTACACGTGATGTGCGATTGAAGGATCCTGAGTTCGTGCATAGGGGTAACGTTGGACCCGCCGGAAAATTCCCAGCAGGTGCACCCACTCCTATGTCTGAGCGAACTGAGAAGCAAGATGAGGTTGCCGCTGAGGCTGGACCAACTCCGGTCCCAGCGGAGAAATCAAAGGGGACCGAGTCGGATAGTAAGCGGTGACCCTTTGAGGATTGCCAGGTAACGATCCTGTCAAAGTTAAGGACCCATCTGGACCATCACTTGCCAACTCATTTTGGACCCCTGACGCAGGAAGGGGACCAATCTCGGCAGAGTGGCGGGGAAGGGCCCATCATGGCCTATTGGTTTTTGCGGGGGAATTATCCCTGGCAGAAGACCAGGGGGAGGCGTCCGAGCTGGACCGCCTGGAGAATCTCCGGGCATTCTTGAACAGACACCCTAATCAACATGCAATATCCCTGAATGCAACAGTTTCGGAGGAGGCAGCAGTCACGGTATCTGCTTATGCTGAGGATCTGGGGGATATCCCAGCCCTCAGGGGGATTTACTGTTGCCCCAAGCATCAGTTCCGTGGCCTGTCTCATCCACAAACGAGTGGTAATACACATACTCAACTTGCTATCAAAGAGAGCCGAAATTCCGCACTAGAATGCAAGACGGAACGCTGGCAGATCCAGATTATGGGATCTAGTATCCGGAGGAACAATTGCAGGAGGCAAGCTTGGAGATTATTCCAGGCATGCGTCCTTAGGGTGGCTGACCATGCGATCACGGCAGCCTTAATTGTGGAGAATGCGTTTGTGGCTGGGGATATCTCGGGCCTAAGTGACGTGGAACGGATGGCGAGATAGTTGGAGAGGAAAAAGAAAAAAAAGCCTGTTCCAGCCACCAAGTCATCAGCCCGGACTAAGTCATGGGGAGAGCTAACAAAAGAGTCTGTTGTTGCCCCCATGCCAGTGAAATCCACTGGTAGCGGGGGAAGGAAACAACAGGGGAGTAACGAGACTGGTAGGTCAGAAGTGGAAGTTGTCGGGAATATCAGTGGAGCCACCCCCAAAGGCAAGAGCCACGTGGGAGCCTTTTGCTCCTATGGGCTCTCAAGTACGACCCATGGAAGGGGCCGGTCGGGGTTCGGTGGCAACAATACCTATTTTGCCCCTCCTGAGCTTGGCCACATTCGGCCATCACTGGCGCAGTTAGACCTGGCAGATGCCCTCCTGCATCTGGAGGCGCCCAGTGCGAGTCAGGGCCAGGAAAGAAGAGTGTTAGAGGGAATTGATTCACACTTTCACTCGAACAGAATGTGGCATGTTGGTTGGGGGACTTGTGCCGACAGGAACCACCCCGGGGAGCAAGGGGGCAGGGGCTTTTCATAGACCTCAGGAACCCTACGTGATCCGCACGGTGGGTGGAGTGGATGTGGCATGTGACCCAGAGGAGTATCTTTCCGCCGTCAATTATGACCCCTGCTGGAAAGTGGCCGTAGGGGTGCACCCAAGCAAGTACCACTTGCTTAGTCAACCCGGGGTTCTTCCCAGGTTCGAACAGCTGTTGAGAAGTCCAAGTGTGGTGGCGGTTGGGGAGATGGGTATTGACTGGACACTCACCCAAAATGCCCAGAGGGAGGCCAGACAGGATAACATTTCTGTGACATCCTGTCTCGGGTTAGGCACCTGAAAAAGCCAATTATCCTACATATGCGTGGCCCACGGGGAGATCCTATGGACCTTGACGCAGGATATGCGGCATTGGCACATGTAATAGGAGGTACGGAGTTAGATCAACCCCTGCAGCTCCACTGTTTCAAGGGTGCGCCGCGCATGGTGAAAGCCTGGGAAGCTCACAGGCCAAACACCTACTTCAATGTGAATGGGGGTTGTGCTAAATTTACGGAGGTGCAGCGGGAAGGCATCAGGTGTATTCTCAGGAATAGGCTCCTGCTGGAAACAGATGCCCCTTACTTTGGTATGGGGCATGGGCTGGCCCTTATTGGGGAGATAGCCAGGCCATTGGTGGCTATCCGTGGGGAACCGGTGGAGGAAGGGTTGGCCTTTACAACTAGGAATGCCCGCTGGTTGTTTGGAATGTTACCCCCATCACCCGAGACAGGAAATGGTGACTCACTATTTCCAGGGAGGGGGGGGGGTGCAAGGGGGTGGAGGATAATCAAAAATTGTTAGGCTGGTGACCTGAGGATTAACCCTCAGGTCAATATTTATGAATTCTTTATCCATCCACTATCAAAGGGCATAGTCAAAAATTGGTTAGGACAGTATTCATTGAGGGCTCCTCTCATCCACCGGGGAATTCCCCAGTGGTAGAGCGGATGTCATGATCTCTTTTAGGCATTTATCGGGATCTTTTATTGCTACATGTTTAGGTCACCCCATTTGGTATAGGGGATCAAAAGATAAAACTCTTAAAGTTTGAGCGCACTCTTCTTTCCTGACTTCCCGGAAGTACTCCAGGTCAGTTGGGTTCCCGACAGTTTTTTTCTTTGGCATGATAATCTTTGGCTTTTTAAATTAAACGGGGAAGAGTGTTGTAGAATTGCAATATAATCCCACTCGCGTGACGTCATCAGAGACAGTCTGCGAACCAGGAAAGACTTCCAGAACTCTCCGGAACCTGTTCCAGCTGTGAAGATGAATACCACCACTCTGAGGCCTCATGTGCCCGGGATTAATCAATTGGAATCAGAGAACAAAGAAGAAGCCCAGCCTCTGTCTCTTTTCTGCCAGACCGCGAAAGCGACAGTTTGAAATTTATTTTCACAGGTTTCGAAGTATAGGAGTGTTTGACAGGAATAATTGGTAAGAACCAAGGTATTTTACCCGCAAGTTTTATCCAAAGTAGAGATTTACCAAAACCCGAATCTACTTTCATATTTACAGTACGTGGAGAGTGTAATATCACTAAATCACCCGCATAGTGGAGATTCCACCCAAGCAATAATTGCAAATTTGTTGCAAAGCATAACCAGCACAGTCAAAGTTTCAGCCAATGGACCTCCGGGTTAAACCCGGAGGTCCATTGGCTGAAACATTGCTTGTGTTTTTTGTCGATATGTTCAAAATTTGAAAGTTATAGCTTGGGTGATAACTCCACTCCGCTGGTGATTTAGTTACAATCCACTCTCCACATACTGTATATCATCTTCATTGATCATTCGACAAAATGGTTCTACCGGGGACGGACCCATCGGAAAGACCCCAGTTCGGCCAAATCGAAGAAAATTTTGATTTTTGAAACTGAAGGAACACGGCTTCCTTTCATCTGAGCGATCTTTGGCAGACAAGACTGCTGATATAACGAAATGCCCTTTATGTGGACTGCGTGTCGGTCAACATGGAGAATATTTCGATATACATGTAGTCTCTACAACCAGATCCATTTCGCATTTTGGTCATTTTCACGAAATTGCACGTACCAAAAGGTGTTGGGCAGCATCAATTTTAGGGGCTCCGGGGGGGGGGGGGCAATAGTGGCCTTCTGGGTACTTTCCCCGTAGACCTTACTAGAGCTGTAGGTTAACCGAAATCGAACCGAGGTTTTTAGTTTTTTTAAAAACCGAACCGTCCCGTAATCTAAGGTTTTTCGTTTTTTATTAAATACTCTCTTGCTGCAGAAATTCACAGAATGTAGCCATCCCAGAGTAGTGAGAGTACCCAGACACTGCCAATGGCAGCGTCTGGGTACTCTCACCACTCTGGGAAGGCTACATTCTGTGAATTTCCGACATTTCAGTTTAGTTGTGTTTGCAGCTTTCCTCAAGTTGCGTGTAGGTGTCAGACCTCGAAAAATGGCCAAGCACAATAAAAGTTCTATATATTTAGGTAATTATTATATTGACCTTCCTGATTCTTCATGTATTATAGCTTATTTCGGGCATTCATTGAGTTTCACTCAATTTCACTACCATTCAGTTATGACTCCGGACATAAGAATGAGTTTTATTGAATTTTATTTGGCCTCCACCTGAAAAACCAAAACCGAAACCGAACAAGAAATTTACAAACCTACAGCTCTAGACCTTACGGCCAGTCCGCCCCTGCGAAGACAGGATCTCAAAATTATTTGACATGGTGGAGGTGGTGGGTAATTTTTTCCTACTCTGTTCCTGGTCAGTAGTATGTCTCGGGCTTTTCAGGGACAGGTTGGGGGATCTCATCGGGGGGTCTCATGTGACGTCATAGTCGCGTGACGTAGTGGCGCCATGTTGTGTTGTCATGGTAACCCGCGTGAGCGGCCATGTTGTGACGTCATCTCCATAGTGATACGTGGTGATAGTGCACATGCGCAGCGCGTGTTAGGGTGATACGTGTTTCCGTCGTCCATTTTGTATACTGGAGGCCGCCATCTTGGTTTCTATGGTAGCACGTGGTTGCTATGTCCAAATTTTACAGACTCGGCTAAGAATCTCAATTACGGAATGCTTTATATGTATACAGGGGAAATCTGATTCAATCTTGATCATTGTTATAGTCGAGACTGAGATAGGTATAGCTAGGAAGTAGTGATACAAGTCAATATTAATGGATGGTAGTTTATTTAGTCAATAGTACTGGTACAAGGCCGCAATGGAACAAGACTGTTGTAGAAGCTAATGATAGGACAGATAGACCATAGACCTGTAGTGGACTTGGAGCTTTGGCGACAAGATGGAAACGGAATCCCGTTTGTGGAATCCCTTTTTTTGGAATCCCATTTGTGGAATCCCATTTGTGGAATCCCTTTTTCGAAAACGCCTGTGGCTATGGAATCTCTTTTTTCTGAAATGAGTCGTCGAGTCGTTCGAGGAGTCACTCGATCGAGCAATTGCTCGTTGGCTCATTTGCTCAATGGGATTCGAGTCATTCGAGCAATAGTTGCGAGTCACTCGACATAAGACGGAATCCCACTTTTGGAATCCCATTTGTGGAATCCCTTTTTTGAAAACGCCTATGGCTATAGAATCCCTTTTTTCTGAAAAGAGTCGTTCGAGGAGTCACTCGAACGAGCAATTACTCGATAGCTCATTTGCTCGATGAGATTCGAGTCGTTCGAGCAATTGCTCATGGAGCAATTGCTCTTAGGCTCATTTGCTCGATGAGCTTCGAGTCGATCGAGCAATTGCTCATGGAGCAATTACTCTCTTGCTCTTTAGCTTATAAGGGATATTTGAGATAGGTATGCCTTGTGATATAGGTAATAGTATCCTCAGATAAGTATCCTATAAAAGGTATCCTCGATAGGTATCCTCAAATAATACAATGCCGGGCCATAGGTAGCTTCGAGTCGTTCGAGCAATGACTTATCAGTAACTGCTCGATAGCTTATTGGCTTTGGGAATGATATTGGCTTTGGGAATGATATTGGCTTTTGTTGTACAGAAGGGAGATAACTCTATACGATTAAGTACAGGTTATGGGAAATCAAGCAATCTGATTGGTTCTTTATATAAATGATCTAGATAAATGAAACAACAAGAGTATTTGGAATAGGGTCAGAACTAACAAGAATAGACTAGAAATTGCTAAATATAGCAATAATAAGGTATACTGTTCCAGTTGATAGGCTCTTCTACGCTACAGGAGTATACTCTAGAACAAAGGAACAGAGTCAGATAGACGATAACTATTGCATATATAGATAGAAGCAGAGAATTCTGGGTAAATATGTCCTATAGCACTACGTGCTATTCTTAATAGGGGAAAACGTCATGGGATAGGGATCCAAAAAGGGATTCTGGGAGAATTCAAAGCCAGAACATTACTCTTCTACAAAGGAACACACCCCGGTACTCCCTTAGTACTATGGCACTACGTGCTAAGCCGATCAATTGGGGAAATAAAGTCAATTTCGATGATTTGGGGGGGATTTTGGTGATTTGGAGGGATTGTCTGGTTGTTTGTGGTAATCAGATTTACTCTTCTACAAGGGAACACACCCCCGAACATACCCCTGTCTTGTTCGAAGCCATTGGTAACATAGCAACCACGTGCTACCATAGAAACCAAGAAGCGGCCTCCAGGAAACAAAATGGACGACGGAAACACGTATCACCCTAACAACACGCGCATGCGCACTATCACCACGTATCACTATGGAGATGACGTCACAACATGGCCGCTCACGCGGGTTACCATGACAACACAACATGGCGCCACTACGTCACGTGACTATGACGTCACATGAGATCCCCCAACCTGTCCCTCAAAAGCCCGAGACATACAACTCTGGTCTACTGACTGCCGGGATATGAACTTGAAACCTAACCGAATATACTTCCTTAACCCTTTACCTAACGATTCGGACGCATCCTCCCTTCTAATTTACAAATGAAGCAGCATGAAATTTCTTGACAAAGGCCAAAAAGCGATTGGAAATCTGATTGCACAGACTGCCGGTGTATCGAAATGTCCTCTTTGTGGACTGCCAGAGGACATTTCTATATACCAGCGGTCCAGTCTGCAGTTGATCGCTCAGATGCAAGGAAGCAGCATTCGTTCAGTTTGAAAAATAAAAAAAATTCTCCGGATCTGGGGCTCTTTTCGTGCTTTTTCCGTTAACTTTTCTTGGCCTAGTCCGCCCCTGTTCATTGAAAGGAGCTCGTTCCAATGAGGGGGTCACACGATATTGTTTTGTGGAATTTTTTGAATTTCTTGTTTTTAAACAATTGATATAACAAATGTGTGGTGAGTAAATGGTTAACTTTTTTAAAGTTAGCGGCTTTCAGAGAAATTGTTCTTATTCGCGCAACCAGAATTTTGTCCAACGGAAAACAAAATCTTCCGACAGACATGCACTTGGAGGGTGTGGGTGGGGATCGTCCTCGGCACCCCCATTAGCTCCGGGTGGGTTGACCCTTTCCCACACAGAAGGGGGACCCACCCCTTTTGGGGTACTTTTCTAAGAAAAAGTGCATACCTGCATGGCAGTATAAGGGTGTTTAATATTGGATTTAATTACAGTGAGTCCCACATATCCCCATCGTGTAATCGGTTCAGGTCACAGTAATTCCTTCTCAATCTCTTCATGCCCTGATTCTTGATTTGACTCATTTAAGGGCTGTTTTGAATACATAACCCTTTAATAACTAAAGGCAGTGTAATAAACAAACAAAATCAAAGAATACATGTGTAAAAAACGAGAAAGGATTATTCTTTCCTCGTACATTACTGGACCCACCCCCTAACTATGGTTCATAATTTTAAGCTGGAATTTGTGGTAAAGTTGGAAAAGTAACCCCCCCCCCCCCCCCCCCCCACCAACCCCTGTGAAATAATGTGCTGATATGTGCATGATTCTGGTTCTTATAATTAACCTTGGTGACTGAAATTTGTTTTTGTGAAACATTTACATGATTGTGGCAAAAACGTGCTTTGCCGCACAGAAAACCACCCACTCACCCGTACCTAGTACGGTAGTGCCCTGACACTTTCTTGCCCCCCCCCCCCCCCCACACCCCAATGGGAAATCAAATTTGTACTATTGGGTCTCCAAAAACTGAATAGGCCTAGTTAGCGAAAAGTCAGTCTCAAAACATAGGCCCAAGTTGTAGGTATTATGCCTATAGGGACCAAGACCTGCCTACCCATCAATTCTCTTTATACCTATTTTGACAAATGTGGTGCAGGCCAAGCCTACCAACAAAAGGCCAATAATATTTTTTTACGAATCAAAAATATTCCGGCAAAATGATTGGTGGGTCCGAGGCACTCCCCAGAGTCCCACCTACCCAAATCCTCCACCCCTGTATCGGTCACTGGTTCTTTAAAAATGTGTCAGTTTCATAACTGTTAGCGATTTCGTTTAGAAGTTACAGAACCGATTCCCCCATCAATGTTTTGATTCATTTTGGCGGGAGGTAATGATTTGTTCGGCTAGTTTATTTATCGACATGACTACCACAAAATGCAACCCCACAGCGCAGGTTAATAGCAAACGCTTTATTGTGCTAATCCTCACATTCAAAACAGTCGAACATCTGACATCTTCATGATTGCAGACACGAGCGGAAACAGATTTCATTTGGAAATCGGCTGTTTACAAGGGGAGATAATTGTTGACTACTAAAAAGAAAATTCTTTCTGCGTTTGTTTTTTCTTTCAATATAAAAAGATCATTTAAAACAGAGTTCATCCTTCAACTCATATATTCAATAAAACCAAATTCTTCGGATTCACATTCTTATAGAGTACAGTAAAAAAAAAAATAAGTTGCGTGAGAACTAGCTCATTGTAGCTGTATATTTTAGTTAATAAATTTGAGACTACCGCCGCTCAATATTAAAGATATTGATTTATAATCTGTCAACAACCAAAGAAAAGCATACTTACCTGGCTCGGAGGCTACCGTGATCCCCAAGGCGGTGCCTCCTGGATGAGGCCCTTCCATTGCACTACGGTTGGGTTGACTCCAGCGATTGCCTCAAATGTAGGCAACTCGAGTGCATAATTTATGCGTAAGGGGGTCTGCGTTCGCGCTCACCCCTGTATATTACTAAAAAAAAGTACAGATCTGATTCAACCCACGCTTCCGCCTTGAAAGTACAAATTTCTATTTTGACGAGAGAAAATAGTCAAAATCAGCGAGATGTCAAGACATTATTTACAATATTTATCTTCACACCCACTAATCGGTCTCACGCTGTGACGTCCAATTCGGCGCTGTGACATGTTTTTTTGTGTGTGAAAAGTCATCGCTGCGGCTGATTTTATCGATTTTCATTCAAATGGAGAGGTAAGAAACACAGCTTTTTATGTGTACCCATACTATGTATGGTACACATAATGCCGGCATCCGGGGTGACCATCCGTCGTTCGTCCATCCTTCGTCCGACCGCCCGGCGTCCGTATCCATTTCTTTGGCATTCGATAACTTGAAAAATATTGCTTGGATTGTCAAGTTACTTTATATCTGTGTTCAGGTTACTGATGAGCCGAGCTGTATAGTTTTTGGTGTAAATCGGATAATTTGATCCTGAGATATTAACCCTTTATCCTTCAAATTGAAAATTCCTCCAATCCATTTGGCATTCGATAACTTGAAAAATATTGCTTCGATTGATTGTCTTGTTGCTTTATATTTGTGTTCAGGTTACTGATTTGCCGATCTGTATAGTTTTTGGTGTAAATCTGATGATTTGATCCCGAGATATTAACCCTTTATCCTTCAAATTGAAAATTCCTAAAATCCCTTTGGCATTCGATAACTTGAAAAATATTGCTTGGATTGTCAAGTTACTTTATATTTGTGTTCAGGTTACTGATGTGCGGAGCTGTATAGTTTTTGGTGTAAATCTGTTATTTTGATTCTGAGATATTAACCCTTTATCCTTCAAATTGAAAATTTCTCCAATCCCTTTGGCATTCGATAACTTGAAAAATATTGCTTATATTGTCAAGTTACTTTATATTTCTGTTCAGGTTACTGATGTGCTGAGCTGTATAGTTTTCGGTGTAAATCAGATAATTTGATCCTGAGATATTAACCCTTTATCCTTCAAATTGAAAATTCCTCCAATTCCTTTGGCATTCAATAACTTGAAAAATATTGCTTGGATTGTCTAGTTACTTTACATTTGTGTTCAGGATACTGATGTGCCGAGCTGTATAGTTTTTGGTGTAAATCTGATGATTTGATCCCAAGATATTAACCCTTTATCCTTAAATTGAAAATTCCTCCAATCCCTTTGGCATTAGATAACTTGAAAAATATTACTGGGATTGTCAAGTTACTTTATATTTGTGTTCAGGTTACTGATGTGCCGAGCTGTATAGTTTTTGGTGTAAATCTGTTATTTTGATCCTGAGATATTAACCCTTTATCCTTCAAATTGAAAATTCCTCCAATCCCTTTGGCATTCGATAACTTGAAAAATATTGCTTGGATTGTCAAGTTACGTTATATTTGTGTTCAGGTTACTGATGTGCGAGCTGTATAGTTTTTGGTGTAAATCTGATAATTTGATCCTGAGATATTAACCCTTTATCCTTCAAATTGAAAATTCCTCCAATCCCTTTGGCATTCGATAACTTGAAAATTATTGCTTGGATTGTCAAGTTACTTTATATTTGTGTTCAGGTTACTGATGTACCGAGCTGTATAGTTTTTGGTGTAAATCTGTTATTTTAATCCTGAGATATTAACCCTTTATCCTTCAAATTGAAAATTCCTCTAATCCCTTTGGCATTTGATAACTTGAAAAATATTGCTTGGATTGTCAAGTTACTTTATAATTGTGTTCAGGTTACTGATGTGCTGAGCTGTATAGTTTTTGGTGTTAATCTGATAATTTGATCCGGAGATATTAACCCTTTATCCTTCAAATTGAAAATTCCTCCAATCCCTTTGGCATGAGATAACTCAAAAAATATCAATCCGATTGTCATGTTACTTTATATATTTATTCAGGTTACTGATGTGCTGTGCTGTATAGTTTTTTATGTAAATCTGATAATTCGATCCGGAGATATTAACCCTTTATCCATCAAATTAGACACTCCTCCAATCCATTTCTATATGTAGCCATACCTTGTATGGCGTACATAATGTCGGCATCCGTGGTGGCCCTCCGTCATACAGCTTTCTATTAGTTGCACGTATGGGTACACATCTGACGATTTCATTGGCCTATTTTTACTTTATCAGTTAGACTGATGTTTCCCAATCCCAACCAGCTTACTTTCACGTCGCAGATTTTATCTCTCTTCGAATAATAGAGCTCACAAAATGCCTGGGTACAACTTCTGTGCATCGCCACTCGACTCAAAATCACCCACCTAGGTGACACCCCATTGTTCTCACCTCAGGAAATTGCCCTCGTAGCCTAAAAAATATCCCTTCGATTTAAAAAACTTACCCCGCCAAATCCCGAATGCAGAATAATAACCCCAACACAGCCCGTCAAAGTGAACCACCCAGTTGTGAAAGGTGGCAACGGCGCTGTGACGTTAATGGCAACCATGCTGTGATGTTCATCATTTCTTAACCCAAATGAAAATTTGTAAGTAAAGCAGAGTAAAGGTTTTTTTTTTTTAAACGTCATTATACGTTTACCTTCAGTTTCATTAGTTGGTTCGTTCGTCGGTATCATCTACTTTGTTTTGTCATTGGTAACACACATGTTTTCGCTCACAAATCCACTGTTCCGATTGGCTACGAGTCAGGCCTTTTCGCATTTGCTGATTTTCCTTTTGTTGGACTTGCTGGTGACATGAAGGAACCGCTGACCCATTTTGGGGGGAGGGGGGGGGGGGCTCATCGCAACACGTCAAAGGGGACAGCACGAGAGGGGCCCTCTCGTGTTATCCCCATTCGGCGTCCGTCATTGTGAAGGAGCCCCACTACCAACACCCTTCTAAACGCCCGAAAAGGAGAAGGGTTATCTCTCATTGGTGGGAGTTTGGGTGGCTTCGGGGGAGGAAAATTGAATGTTCAAGCTCACAAGTTGCAATTTACATCATTATGAAGAAGAAAATGTTCCGCAGAAAGTGTTTGATACCACTGGGTAGAGGGAGAGCAAGAGTCGCATACCAGACGGCCAGAAGTTCCTGAGCTATGGGGAGGGTGCTATGTTTTGAATACATAAACCTTTGTTAACTAAAGGCAGTGTAATAAACAAACAAAATCAAAGAATACATGTGGAAAAAACGAGAAAGGATTTTTCTTTCCTCATACATTACTGGACCCACGTACCCCTAACTATGGTTCATAATTTTTAGCTGGAATTTTGTGGTAAAGTTGAAAACGCCCCCCCCCCCCCCCCCTCCCGGGAAATAATGTGCTGATATGTTCATGATTCAGATACTTATAATTAGCCTTGGTGGCTGAAATTTGTTTTGTTTTTGTGAAAGATTTACATAATTGTGGCAAAAGCGTGCTTCGCCGCACATAAATCCACCCACTCACCCGTACCTAGTACCCTGACACTTTCTTGCGCCCCCCCCCCCCCCCACACTCCAACTGGATAGGCCTAGTTAGCGGAACGTCAGTCTCAAAACATAGGCCTAAGTTGCAGGTATTATGCCTATAGGTACCCAGGCCTGCCTACCCATTCAATTTTGTTTCCTATTTTGATAAATGTGGTGTAGGCCAAGCCTACCAACAAAAGGCCAATAATATTTTCTTACGAACCAAAAATATTCCGACAAAATGATTGGTGGGTCCGAAGCACTCCCCCGAAACCCACCTATCCAAATTCTCCACCCATGTATCTTCGTCACTGGTTCTTTAACCCTTTCCTAACATGAAAAGCAGACGACACTTGCAAACAAAATTCTTAAATAACTATTTTTTTTTCATTTTTTGTTTCAAAAACATAGGTTATGACCCCTCATTGGAACGAGCTCACCGAGCTCGTTCCAATGAGGGGTCATAACCTATGTTTTTGGGATAAAAAATGAAAAAAATAATTGGCGATTTTTGAGAATAGCGCTGGCCGGTTTTGAACCTTTTACGTTGGGTAAAGGGTTAAACATGTGTCAGTTTCATAACTATTCGCGATTTCGTTTTGAAGTTGCATAACAGATTCCCCAATCAATGTTTTGATTCATTTTGGCGCGAGGTAATGCTTTGTTTGGCCAGTCTATTCATCAACATGACTACCACAAAATGCAACCCCACAGCACAGGTTAATCAACCGCTTTGTGCCAATCCACATTTTCAAAACAGTCGAATATCTGACAACTTCATGATTGCAGACACGAACGGGAACAGATTTCATTCAGAAATCGGCTGTTTACAAGGGGAGGTAATTGTTGGCTACTAAAAAGAAAATTCTTTTTTCGATTTTTTTTCTTTCAGTATAAAAAGATCATTTAAAACAGAGTCCATCCTTCAACTCATGTATTAAATAAAAACCAAATTCTTCGGATTCACATTCTTATACGGCATAGTTAAAAAAAACAAGTAGCATATAACTAGTTCATAGGTATCTGTATATTTTAGTTAACAAATATCAGACCACCGCCGCTCAATTTTAAAGATATCTATTTATAATCTGCTAACAACAAAACATAAGCATACTTACCTGGCTCGGAGGCTACCGTGATCCCCAAGGCGGTGCCTCCTGGATGAGGCCCTTCCATTGCACTACGGTTGGGTTGACTCCAGCGATTGCCTCAAATGTAGGCAACTCGAGTGCATAATTTATGCGTAAGGGGGTCTGCGTTCGCGCTCACCCCTGTAAATTACTTTAAAAAAAATATAAACTTGATTCTGCACCGTACTGCCGCCATGAAAGTACAAAGTTCTTTGATGACAAGAGAAAACTGCAAACAGTGGAGAGATGTCGGTATCATTGGCTATCTCATCACCGCAACTTGGGAATGGAGTCACGTTCAGACGATAGTTGATCTACACCACGTCCCTTGAGTTCTAATGTGTTCTATGTGCCAGTAGGCACATAGAACACATTGGAACTCGGGGGGGGGGGGGGGGGGGTCGACCAGGCGTTGCCTCCGGACCCTATGATTACCACAGACAAGAACTGCTCCACTTCCAGCGTTCCTATGGGGATATATTGGGTAAAGGGTAGTCCTAACTAGGGACAGAGTATCGACCGGACGATCCAAGTTTGGACAAGGGTAAAGGATTATTATTATTAATTATTATTATTATTATTATTATTATTATTATTATTTATTGGTGTTTAAGGTCACATATTTTTGCATAATGGCTAATCATGATCACAATATGGAGTTATTAAAGTCAAGTTTAGTACCCATGTTGCCCATTTCAGAGGACATCCACCCCAAGAACTGGTCCTATTTTACCAGTAGAACACAGCTTGTTTATGACAGCAACTGTCAGACTCCCCAACTACACACAAGCAGGGTTAGCGTTGGTTGAAGACAAGTGCACCATCGACGTGCACTGCTCCTTAGTACACAGTGCCACCGTGATCCCATAAGGGGAATATGGGAAATTGGGATTAAATGCCCTGTCCGGGGACACAACGCGGTTGCTCCTGGTGGAGATCTAGCCCTGGACCTTTCGGTGTGAAGTCCAATGCCGTAACCACGTAGCCACCGCGCTCCCAGGTTTCCTGGTTAGAAATATATCTCTATTATATAATATATCTGCACTATAATTCGAGCTATTCTGTTTGTCGTGAATTCTGTTTCTCGTGAGTGACGTGCCCTATTTCCCCAGCTTCTATGGGACCGTTTGACTTCAAATTCGACAGGTGCGCGCGTTTCTATTCGAAATAAAGAGCCCAGATATTATCCCAGGGACCTAATTTGAACAAACTTGAATCTGACCCCGATCCCCGTGGGAACCCCGGGAAGTAAGCAGCACTGGTTTACTGTGGTAAACCAGTTCCGCTTTACTAGAAAAATAGGACCCAGTCACCAATGCTTGGGGTGAAAGTCCTCTAAAATGGGCAACATGTTGATCAACGATTGACTAAACTTGACTTCATCTCCATGTTGTGTCACGATTAGCCATGGTGCATAAATATGTGACGTTAACCAACAAACAAACAAACAAACATCTGACCCCGACCCCCCCCCCCCCCCCCCCCCCCCCCCACCTCCCGAGATGTATACCAAATATGAAAGGATTTTGACCGGAGGATTTGAAGAAGATTTTTAAAGAAATTTCCTCATATTACACTAAGTTAAAATTCGGGCTTCCATAGGAGGCTCAAATATTAAAACAGGGACTCGATTTGAAAAAAACTGACCCCAGCCCCTAAAAATGTTTTATACTAAATATCAAAAGCATCAGACCGGTGGATCTGGAGAAGATTTTTAAAGATTATTCCCAATATTGCACCAAGTTAAAATTCTGGCTCCCATAGGAAGCCCAAATATCAACTGAGGGACTTGATTTCAACAAACTTGAATCTGACCCTCGTAACAATGAGGTATACCAAATAATGGAAGATTCTTACTAGTGGTTCTGGAGAGGATTTTTACAGCTTATTCCCATATCGCCTTAAGTTAAGATTCGGGCTCCTGTATTGAGCACAAATATGAACCGAGGGGCTTAATTTGAACAAACTAGTATCTTACCCTCCCTACCCCCCTATGGATGCTGTATACCAAATATAAAAAGATTCTGATCATTGGTTCTGAAGAAATTTTATTAAAATTTTGCAAATATGGTGACTCAGCATTTTTTCGATGCCCCTCCCAGAACACCCTGATACAACCGATGGCAATTTTTTACCATTCCATTCTACTGGTCATTAGAATGGTTTGATTTTTTTCTTCTATTTTTAGCTCCTGGGGTTCCCACTGGGCTGTGAAAATGTTTTTCTCGGGCATCAATCAAATACTTATGACCCAATTATACTACATGCCAAATTTGGTTCAAATCTGTCGATCGGTTCTTGAAATACAAATTTGGGGTGGAGCCCAAAGTGGGTATACTTCTACAGAGAACCCAAATACTGACCTGCAAACTTCCCTTGAACAAACTTTAATCTTCAGCACTAAAGGATGTTCCATACCAGATATCAATGCATTCTCTCTGGTGGTTCATGAGAAGAAGATTTTTAGGCTTTTTGGGCATTAACCTCATCCCGAAGATGGCAGCTGCCTGATTTGAACAAAATAGAAAGTGTATATTCCAAAGATGGTTTGTGCAATATATGTTTGAATTTGCCCCAGTGGTTTTGAAGAAGAAGGCAAGTTTCAAAAGTTAACGGACGACTGACGCCAAGTGATAGCTATAGCTCCCACTGACTTGCAGTCAGGTGAGCTAAAAGAAAATGTAAACCTTATTTTCCTGACATGCTCTGTTATCGCTATAGGGGTTGTTTTCTTCGTTTTTATGGTCACTTATGTGAGAGGGGGGGGGGGGGGGGGGGCGTGGTGACTCAGTGACTAGAGTATCGGACGTCAAACCGAGAGGTCGACGGTTCGATCCTGACCAAGCGTAACAGCGTTCTGTCCTTGGGCAAGGCACTTATTCCCGATTGCCCGCTTGGGTCACGATTGGCGTCGTATACTAAGGTATACTGCACGTCGATGGTGCACTTGCCTTCTAGTACTGAAATGGTTAACTAGATAACCGGTATCCGAAATATCAATAGTGATCGTCATTCCACGGTTACAACGTAGTAAATCTGCCGTTTTTCCTTTGGGGTAGTTTACACCCCGAAGCAGCGGTGTATATATTGAGAAATAATCGACTTTGGCTTCAAGACGCCGTAGTACTGAGTAACCGCAGACCCTATTCCGTAGTATGTATACAAACGAACGTTGTCGAGTACTCGACAACGTTCGTTTGTTTGCACACTACGGAATAGTTTCTGAGAATACTGCTTTCCAATTCCTATAGTTTTAATCCCAGATTCGGTGAAATAATGGCTACGGATAACCGGATATTAACCGGTTATAGCTCTCGGTTAATCGGTTGTGAAAATGAGCCATCCGTTTCAGCCCTATTGCCTTCAAGTGATAACCCTGCGAAGTTAGTGTATTGGGGAGTCTAACAGAGGCTCGCCGCTGTTCGGTGTTCTCTCTTGGTAAACCGGCCTCCACAAACCCGTAAAACTGTCCGACACGAGGTGACACTGACTGTTAAACCCCAATAAATAAATAAATAAATGAATAAATGTTGAAACCTGTTACTACATGGCATTGCGAGTTGAGCAATGTATATTCTCTGTATAAAATGAGTACCGTAAGCTCCTCCTCTTGATGTTTCTAAAAGTGTTTAAATTGGGAGTGAATGGTAGACGTGGAATTTATAAGAGCCGAAGATATTTCTACTTCCGTTCTAAATCCCAACCTTCAATTAAACAGGTAAAATACTCCACCACCTCCCCTTTCAGCATACATGTCGCCCGATATTGAACTAAACCGGGTATTAACGCCATGAAAGGAGACCTTTATAACCGTCAGAAATAGTATAAATGGGCTGTGACCAAAACACTCACAAGTCCACTGAGGAGACCAAAAAGAAGTCGAAACTAAACTGGACAAATCGTAGATCGTTCTCGAAATGATTAGAGCTGAAAGGGTTAATCGATTAATCAATCATCAACATCTTGACCAATCCAAAACGTAATTGTTCGATTAACCGTTACTTTTCAAACAGAGGGACAAACTTGCTCGAAAACAGGCAAACATTGTCACACTGACTCGCATCAATTACATGAGACAGAGTAAAGCATGCAAGTTCCGCGATGACATACTTGTTCACTTGCATGATCACCATACTGTATCAGTAGCTGGAAATGGTCATTCTTAACCCTTTACCCATTGCGGGAAACGGACGATACTTGCAAAATAAATTCAAGAATTACTGAAAACTTTCAATGTTTGTCTCAAAAACATAGCTTATGACCCCTCAATGGAACGAGCTCGTTCCAATGAGGGGTCATAAGCTATGTTTTTGAGACAAAAATTGAAAGCATAATAAATTGGAATGGAGATTTTTGTATATGGGCCTAGTCGATTTTGTTGGGTAAAGGATTCATGCTGTAAATCATCAACGGTATGGCAGTTATTCAGATATCTATTTGGACAAGTGATTAATCTGTTAACCCAGGTTAATCCACGTGATTAATCGATCAAGAAAACCCTTTAACCGTTTCAGCTCTAGAAATGATCTCTCAACTTCACACACACATATATATAGGTGGTAGAAAGTGGTGGAAAAAGAGTGAGTGAGTTGAGGGAGGGAGGGAGGGGTTTTTTGCACTAGCCTCTTCAGAAATTTATAGGCCACATACACAAAATTCTGGAACAGTTGTTTTCTTTTGGCTCCCGATAAATAAAAGAGAAGCAAGGGTATAGGTTATTACTGCTGGAAAAATGAAGACCAGTAAAATACATGTTTGTGAGGAAGTTTAATCAAATTTGTGACACACTTGTAACTCTAATTTTTGGAAAAAGCTCTCGGAGTTCTTTCCAACAATGAATCATAATTTGCGCATGCCTGGACAACACAATACGATAGGCGATAGTTGTCGTGATTGACAGCCTGACTGTTTCAGAGAGTATTACTGAATATCTGATACGAATGCGGTAGCAGAATTCCAGGAACCAATGGTGCCTGCTATCAACTCTATGAGTTGGTAACATATATTTTTCGTGTTCCATACAACACAAGCTTCATTTTAATGTATAATTTGTGTACATATAGCCCTTTACCCAACGCAGACGATATCAAACTTTATTATTTTAAATATCATTTTTTAATCTTTTTCAAAAAATTTCAACAAAACCATATCATGTGACCCCTCATTGGAACGAGCTCAATGAGCTCGTTCCAATGAGGGGTCACATGATATGGTTTTGTTGAAATATTTTGAAAAATTTAATTTTTTCAACTGCTCAATTTGCATATTACGCGGGCGGATGCGGGCGATTCGTTAGGTAAAGGGTTAATTTGAATTTATGGAATATCAGAGGTGGGAATTTCAAAGTAAACAAATTTCTCTTACTTATATAGCACGTTAATTAAGGTGACTTCCAGCATCTATTGACATTTTATTTATTTAGGGTTTTTAAGGTAAAAGCCCGCAACTCGCACTTTTAGGATCGATTTGAAATACGAATCAAATCAAAAAGATGATTTCGAGTCGAATCGATTCGAATCTCCAACTGAATCTCCCCATTCTTTAAATTGTAAATATTGCACCTCGCCGTCATAATTATTTTCAGACGAAAAGGGGCATAACTCTGGCAAAAAAGTCCGATCGAAACTATAATCGCAGGTGCACAGGTTCCCATGGCAGTAAACATCCATACCAAATTTCAAGGGAATCGACCCATAAACATCTCTATGATCGGAGAAAATCTCCGAACCAAAAACTCGTTGCTGGAGGGAGGAGAGTGGAAGGGGGGGGGGTATAAAAATAATCAGTCTCCACTCATTATGTAACGGTGACTTTTCATTTTACACAAATTAATAAACAAGAGGCCCCAAGGGTCCTTAATCGCTCACCTGACAAAGTGGTTAGAAGTATTTTGGATCACATTCAGTTAGTCATGGTTCATCAACACTACAGAGAAAGACACGAATTTATTCATAACTCTAGTTATGTGTCAGAGGTCGTATCACGGGTCTCTCTCTGCTTCCAATTCTATCAGCTGTAGACAAGCACTGCCAAACCTCCAAGGGTTGTTATGTCACTGCGGTTTGAAAGGACAATTCTATGGAAAAACACTATTGAACAACCTTGAACCTAAAATGCACCCTTCCTGCCCCCACCCCATAGAGAGTCCAAATATTAAACCATGGAGTTGAATTGAACAAACTTGAATCTGATCCCCCTAAAGATGTTAAATACCAAATATGAACGGATTCTGACTGGTGGATCTGAAGAAAATTACAAAACCGGACGTACGGAAGTACGGACGTACGGACGGAGATCAAGACAATATCCCCGCATTTTTATTTATTTTTTGTCATGATCTCCGTCCGTACGTCCGGTTTTGTAATTCGAAACGCTGTAACTTTCTACAGTTGTTCGATAGGGTCTGTGCAACCCAAAAATACAACTTTTAAATTTTTGTGCCATCAGGTGGCTTCTGTGGAGCCACTTAAAAAATGCGCTATTTTTTCACTTTTTTGCTGAATAGTCCCAACCTATGTAATTCGGAGTTCTAAAATTACACTAGGGTGTTGCTAAATGATCTGTAGATATGTAGGAAGGTTTCGGATTTTTCGGGTGCCACGTGGCTGTGCCACCGTAGCCACTTTTGTGTTTTCTTAGACCGTTTCCGGCAAAAGGCTCGTAGGATATGTAATTCGAAATGCTAAATCCATGCTCAGATGTTGCAGTAGGGTCTATAGATGCGCACGAAGGTTTCGGATTTTTTGGGTGCCACGTGGCTGTGCCACCGTAGCCACTTTTGTGTTTTCTTAGACCGTTTCCGGCAAAAGGCTCGTAGGATATGTAATTCGAAACGCTAAATCCATGCTCAGAAGTTGCAGTAGGGGCTATAGATGCGCAGGAAGGTTTCGAATTTTTCAGGTGCCACGTGGCCGTGCCACCGTAGCCACTTTTGTGTTTTCTTGAACCGTTTCCGGCAAAAGGCTCGTAGGGTATGTAATTCGAAACGCTAAAACCATGCTCATATGTTGCAGTAGGGTCTATTGATGCACACGAAGGTTTCAGATTTTTCGGGTGCCACGTGGCTGTGCCACCGTAGCCACTTTCGTGTTTTCTTAGATCGTTTCCGGCGAAAGGCTCGTAGGGAATGTAATTCGAAATGCTAAAACCATGCTCATATCTTGCAGTAGGGACTATAGATGCGCACAAAGGTTTCGGATTTTTCGGGTGCCACGTGGCTGTGCCATCGTAGCCACTTTTGTGTTTTCTTAGACCGTTTCCGGCAAAAGGCTCGTAGGGTATGTAATTCGAAATGCTAAAACCATGCTCAAATGTTGCAGTGGGGTCTGTAGATGCGCACGAAGGTTTCAGATTTTTCAGCTGCCATGTGGCTGCGCCACCATTGCCACTTTCGTGTTTTCTTAGACCGTTTCCGGCGAAAGGCTCCTAGGGTATGTAATTGGAAATGCTAAAAGCACGCTCAAATATTGCAGTAAGGTCTGTAGATGCGCACAAAGGTTTCGGATTTTTCAGGTGCCACATGGCTGTGCCACCGTTGCCACTTTTGTGTTTTCTTAGACCGTTTCCGGCGAAAGGCTCCTAGGGTATGTAATTCGAAACGCTAAAACCATGCTCAAATGTTGCAGTGGGGTCTAGATGCGCATGGAGGTTTCGGATTTTTCAGCTGCCACGTGGCTGTGCCACCGTTGCCACTTTTGTGTTTTCTTAGACCGTTTCCGGCGAAAGGCTCCTAGAGTATGTAATTCGAAACGCTAAAACCATGCTGAGATGTTGCAGTAGAGTCTGTAAATGCGTAGGAAGGTCCAGAAAACTTATCTTAAATAGGTGCCAGTGTTCCGACCAGTGCTGGAAATGAGACGGGTGCGAGTGCAATTGCTCCCGTCAGCACCCGTGTTTTATATTTTACAAGAGCTAAAAAATGCACTCGTTGAAAAATTTGAATCAGCTCTCCATAGACAATGGGACCTCGAATTATTTTTAATAAATAGGAGAATTTTCGCTCGTAACCCACTTTTCACTGAACAGTTATCTTGTCTGACTAAATGTTTTTCGGCCTTTTCTGCGACTTCTCCTAGTTATCACGAACAACCCTAGAACACCCAACGGTCGTGTAATTCACCACTGAGAAGCTTATTCATTCCCCTTTCCACTGACACCGGTACATGATGCATCGGAGTGGTGGAATTCGACTGCACGACTGGAACAGGTTCCGGAGAGTTCTGCAGGTCTTTCCTGGTTCACAGACAGTCTCGGATGACATCACACGATTGAGATTATATTGCAATTCTACTACAAGTCTAACAACTTGATTGATGCCTCCATTTTGAGGCACCTCACTCACTCTCTCTCTCTCTCTCTCTATGTACACAAGAAATCCCCACAAGTGGAGGTAAATGACATTGCCATTAGACCCACTGGTGCAGCGAGGACAAGTATCCCCTGCTCTCCTATTGAAACTGGGACAAGCGGTGCCAACTACTTTCTGAGTCAGGGTCGGCGGTAACTCGTTGCATTGATATGCTCAACACACCTACTACACTGTGATACTGGTATCTTTTTAACATTTTCGTTCGCCCTGATAGTGGCTTCTAGCACTCAACCAGTTAAGGGCTGTTTTGAATATGAAATAACTCTCTAATGACTAAACGCAGTGTAGGGGGCGCGGTGGCGTTGTGGTAACCGGTTCTCGTCAGATCACCAAAGTTAAGCAAAGTCGAGCCCGGTTAGTCCTTGGATGGGTGATCGTCTGAGCGATCGATTCGGACTACCGCGTTGTGTCCCTGGACAAGGTACTTAACCCCAATTGTCCACATGGGGGCACGATGACGCCGTGCACTAAGGCGTACTGCACGTCGATGGTGCGCATATTTTCAACCAGTCTAACCCTGTCTGTGCTGCAGTGCGGAGTTACGATGTTGGAGAGCTGGTAGCTGCTCGTCGTTGCTCGGTAGTTCTCTCCGGGTACTCCGGCTTCCTCCACCTGTAAAACTGTCACCGACACGATGTGATCTTGGCTGTTAAAGTGTCGTTAAACCTTAATTAATAAATAAATAAATAAATAAATAAATAAATAAATAAATAAAGGCAGTGAAATAAACAAACAAAAACAAAGAATACATGTGGAAAAAATGAGAAAAGACTTTTCTTTCCTCATACATTACTGGACCCACTCCCCAATTATGGCTCAGAAAAGCTGGAATTTTGTAGTAGATCCAAAGTTAGCGAAGTAACCCCACCCACCCCACCCCACTGTGAAATAATGCGCTGATATGTCTAAGTTCATGATTCTGATGCTTATAATTAACCTTAGTAGCTTAAATTTGTGTTCATAGAGTTTTTGTGAAAAATTTACATGATTGTGGCAAAAACGTGCTTCGTCGCACGGAAACCACCCACTCAACCGGACCTAGTACCCTGGCACTTTCTTGCGCTCCACCCCCGAATGGGAAATCAAATTTGTACTATTTGGACATCCAAAATTCGTTAGGCCTAGAAGCGAAACTTCAACCTAAAAACTTTGGCCAGAGCTGAAGGCATTATAGGGACCCAGACCTTCCCATAAATTCACTTTCTATTTTGATAAATGCCCACCAAGAAAAGATCAATAACATTTTCTTACGAACCAAAAATATTCCGACAAAATGTTTAGAGGCGGCCGAAGGACTCCCCCAAATCCCACTCACCCTAATCCCATACCACTGTATCTTCGTCACCAGTTCTTCAATAATGTGTCAGATTCACAACTATTCGCGATTTCGCTTCTGATTCCCCGATTGTGTTAATCAACTTTTGATTCATTTTTGCGCGAGGTAATGCTTTGCTCAGCCAGTTTGTTTATTGATCTGTCTACTGACTACGACATGTGACCTCAGAGCACAGGTTAATCAACCGTTTTATGCTAATCTTCACATTCAAAACAGTCGAACATCTGATATCTTAATGATTGCACATCCGTCACATCTTGAATGTGATTTCATTTGGAAATCGGCTGGTTACGAGGGGAGGTAATTGTTGGCTACTAAAAAGAAAATTCTTATTGCTTTTCTTCTGTATAAAAAGATCATTTAAAACAGAGTTCATCTTTCAACTCATATATTCAATAAAACCAAATTCTTCGGATTCACATTCTTATAGAGTACAGTAAAAAAAAAATAAGTTGCCTGAGAACTAGTTCATTGTAGCTGTATATTTTAGTTAACAAATATGAGACTACCGCCGCTCAATATTAAAGATATTGATTTATAATCTGTCAACAACCAAACAAAAGCATACTTACCTGGCTCGGAGGCTACCGTGATCCCCAAGGCGGTGCCTCCTGGATGAGGCCCTTCCATTGCACTACGGTTGGGTTGACTCCAGCGATTGCCTCAAATGTAGGCAACTCGAGTGCATAATTTATGCGTAAGGGGGTCTGCGTTCGCGCTCACCCCTGTAAATTAAAACAAAAACAGTTCCTGAACGTTGACGCGAGAAAAGGGCCAGAGACTGCGAGATCTCGCTCGGGATCTCGAGAACCTATCTCAAGATCACGAGATAATATCTTGTCGGGAAATGGTCACTTTGGGGGACAGGGAATAGCAAAAAGGGAGGTGGGTGTGGTTTTGCATATTCGCTGTTGGGTCAAACATTTTTTGTGGCAGGGATAGATCAAACCGGCCGGTATGTTCACGGGTTTGGGTTTCGACTATCATTTAATGTTGATTCACAGTTTTGAGGGGTTATCGTTGGGAGTCCCACTGGTGTTGTGTAAAAAGTGTATTGATGGTTGGGTGTTATCGGACAAATCAACGGTGTGCTTAAAGGGCCAGCGCATGTTCATGTGTCAATCGCATGCCATTCACAGGGCCAAAATACCTCTGTAAAATCTTGAGGTCATACACTAAATGCTTAGAAGAGCTAGGAAATCATCCTCGACGACGCAATTTTTGCCACATAAATGAGCCTCAAATAGTTTTTTGGTCCCAAGAAAAAACTATTTTAGCTCATTTTTTGGTACACATTGCATTGTGAAGGACCGTTTTCTAGCACTTCTGGGCATTTCGTATGTGACCCCGAGAATTTACATAGGTATTTTGACACGGGGATTGTCACTGAGTTGGTTTTATAAAAAAAAACATTTTTGAAACACGAACCTGCTTTACCGTTTAAATGTTATATATATTCTCACATTTCGTCCCTGATGAGTAGTTTGTTCAGACTTAAGGAAAATATTCGAAGCGCACATTCTGAAATGGCCGACTCACCTTCCCAACACCAGTTGGCATTAGTTCTGAACGCATTTATGCGTTTTCTGCACCAATAGGACTGGCATAGTCGCTATATGACCTGGCAGGGAGAATGCTTTTAAACCCCAATCATTAATTCAAATATGACAGTGGAGATTGGGAAGAATCTTATGTGAAAATTGCAAACATTTCTGGGCACAAAGGCCGGCATCTAACAGATACCTACCACATGCAGCATTTTGGATGAGAGTTTTCCAGAATTTTCAGTTTTTAGACTCAGATTACAAAAGGAGGTGGTGATGCACTTCAAGCTGGGCAGAAATCTCCGGGGGTGGGGGGGTGGGGGTGGGGGGCATATAGGGACAGGAGGCATCAGATTGTCGATAAATCGGGGATCTATGGAGCTACTCGGGTCTGTCGGGAAAGGGGCCCTTTGTGGGAGAGGGAGTAGCGAAAAGGAGGGGGTGGATGACTAGATGCGTTATAACCTGGTAGGGAAGGCGATGCTCTCGTGTCATGAGAGCATCTTTCCCTTATATGATTGGCAGGATTCAATCCTCTGGAGGAGGGTTCCCCTTACCTTAGGGTACTAGGAGGAAGGGTAATTGTTGTTGTGCCCTCAGAGGGGTTTATTTGATATATAGGGTGAAGGCAGGCACCAAATGGCCAGTAAATCTAGGGTTGGAATGCTACTGTGGGTACATTTGGGAGGGAAACCCTTTATGGGACCGGAATTAGCAAAATAGAAAGTGGTGTGCTATTTGTTGTTTCAAATACCGCGGGAACATCTTTTCAGCATAACATTGCGGGGTTCACTGTTAGGCTGGGGGGGGGGGGGGGGGGGGCAACTATGCTCTCTTGGATGGCGAAATTAAGATTTCCCAGGTTGGAATGGGTTTCATATGGGACCAATCAATCTTATGGGACGGGATGTCCTGTATCCCTGTCGGTTCATGAGTTGACGTTGAGGGTGGGGATTACAAGTACTGGATTTTTCTGCTGTGACCGGGTGAAAGTATGTTATCACGGAGGATCGTATTGTAAATTGGGGTGCCATGTTGTAGCTGGTTAAGGGCGGCAGTAAACGAAGTTGAGTGGTCTTCATCTTGTTCGGAGATACTGGGAATCGGGTTGAAGCTGCCTTTTATATGCGCAGGACTGGATACTTCACCATGGGAGTTGTCATTTTTGGGTATCTCCCTGGAGGAGTGTGAAAGGTGTATGGACCGATGAGACTTGTCGGGCGACAGGTCAATCTTTTCATTACTACATGTAATTGGGTTTTATGGAAACAATGTTAGTCATGCCCATCCTGCCATGTTTGGGATTCACAGGAGGGGGTGGAGATTCTATTCGCCTCTTGGGCTCAGGGTTATGGGTTTCAATTTGGGTGTGTAATTGTGAGAACGGCTCCTGGGGGACAGGAGATTGCTGGGTATTGACCATAAATGTACGGTTTTGTCTAGCAAATGCAGGCATGTACTGGGCAAGCCCTTTGGTAACACTGACGTTGGTAATAAGTGGGGCGTGGGGTCTTGAATCACTCGTCCGGAAGCAATATCCGCATGGAGTAGCTAGTTACGCCTAATCCAGACGTTTCAAACCAACGAGAGGAAAGGAAATCCTAGGTAGGTCTATAGCTGTCGCTGATGTAGGGTTATTATACATTGGGTAACACCGTCGATTTGCTCTCTTAAAATGGACACGAGAATGGGGTTAAAGTTATGCTGTATGACGGGTCCGTGGAATAGCAGCGCCTCATGCAGAGACGTTGTGTCTCGGTCAGCAAAGTGGAAAGTAGGTGAAAAATCCACCAAGGGTGTGGGTGATTCATTTCACTGTGGGGATGAAACCTTTCAGCGTGGAGCTGGGGAGATATTTGGTATTTACGGGTCTGTGTCTTGTAAACTAGTGAGTAAACTCTGTGAGTTGTGGTAAAAATCACTCCATTCACTGTGGAGCTGGAAGGGAATATTTGGTATTTATGGGCGTGTGTCTTGTAAAGTAGTGAGTAAACTTTGTGTTTTAGGGTAAAAATCACTACGATCAGCGTGAAGCTGGAAGGAAAAGAAGTGACAAAAAGTTTTAGGGTAAAAAACACTACAGTATGCACTAGGAAGTACCGGGTACTGTATCAACACTTTGGATGTGGAGTGGCAGACAGACACAAACTTTTCATCTTGTAAAGTAGTGAGAAAACGTTGAGTTATAGGGTAAAGGGCACTACAGTGTGTACTGGGAGGTACCGGGTGCTGGGTTGGCACCTTGGGATTGGAGTGGGAACAACACACCAGCAAGTGCAACTGTGCAAGCCCGGATGACGGGACTCGGTTTATATCAGTGCTGGACTGAGATTTGGTGGGCTCTCATAACTAATACGCAACAAGGTGACTGGTTGATAAGTTATTGACTTTTCTGAGTGACAGGAGTCATGGGGGTACGAATATGTTGCAGTCAGAAAAGATGCAACAAGTAAATAAACAGTTTGAGTGACAGGAGTGAATTCATGCAAATGATCAAAGGGTGACACCGATTATATATGCTTATCTCGCGATCTCGAGAGATACTTTCTCCAGATCTGAAGATAGTTTCTCGAGATGTCGAGATAAAAAAAAGTATTGAGGGTGGCCTAAATCAGCCACCGTACACCGGCATTATGAATATTTTTTTATTTATTGATCTTTATTGCTGGCCATCTTATTACTGCAACATGGGGATGGAGTCAAGTTCAGACGATAATTTATCCACCCCAGGAGTTGTCTCCGGGTCCCCTGTTTACAATAGGTTTATTACAGACAAGATTTGCTCCACTTCCCGCGTTCCTACAGGGATACATTGGGTAAAGGGTAGTCTTAACAGGGGATTAGGGTAAAGAGTATTTATTATTATTTATTGGTGTTCAATGTCACATATTTTGCATAACCGCAACGTGGAGTTAAAGTTAGTTTTAACCCTTTGATACTTTTGTACCTCTTATGACGTACGAAATCAGCGCGTTAATACTTTGTAGTCATTTGTGTTGTTATTATTTTTCGATTTTTTTTTAAATTTTAACCTCATCACTATTTTCTCCTGAATAGTGCTCAGTGACAACCGTTGAGCCAAATGTTATGGCAGCTTAAAATACTACTATAATCCTGCTGTCAAGACGTCTTAATTGGTTGAGTGCTAGATGCCACTATCAGGGCTTTCAAAAAATGAGGATACCAGGACAAAAGCCAACCATTTCCTTGCTTATATTTTATATATTCAGTCAAACACAAATAATATTTTGTTTATATAAATTTGTTTTATTCCAAATTATTGGAGAGTGCCTGTCGGCACTCTCCAATAATTTGTAATAAAACAAGTTTTGAATAACAAATTCAGACCACCAAAAATAATCTAGCCCTCAACCAGATAATCACTAATGTGAAAATTATCTTGTTATTTGTACTTTCCGACGTTTGACGTCGCATTTTGAAAAACGTTGAATAAACTGAATTCCCAATGACTTTGGAAAGTCAGGATAATTAAAGCCTCAAAGGGTTAAAGAATCGATTATACCAATGTTGCCCAATTTAGAGGACTTCCACCCCAAGCATTGGTGACTAGGTCCTATTTTACCAGTAAAACAGAGCATGTTTATGATAGTAAACAAACACTGCTTCACTCCCGGGGTTCGCACGGGGTGAGGGGGTGGGGGGCAGTAAAGGATTAAACTATAGGAAGTAAAAATAGAAAGGTCGCATTTAGTAAAGTTTACAATCTACACCCAAAAGTTACATCTTAATCACATTATAATTCGCGAAAAACTTTTATCTTGAAGTAACCCTAAAATAGACTCGCGTGTATTTTGAGCTCCTTATTTCTCACCAGGTCTTAAATTTACGTGTTTATGATTTTAGCCAATGATTATTGACGTCTGTGGGGCATGACATTTAAATTATGCACGTTCCGGTCACTTCTAGCTACAGACATAAATTGACGCCTCGTGTCGGAAACCTTTGTGGCTGGTGGATGCCAGAGTATCCGGAGAGAACAGCCTAGCAACTGCCGGACTCCCTCAACTCCACACAAGCAGGGTTAGCATTGGTTGAAGAGAAGAACACCATCGACGTGCAGTACGCCTTAGTACACAACACCACCGTGCCCCCATATGGGTAATCGGGATTAAGTGCCTTGCTCTAGGATACAACGCGGTTGTTCCTGTTGGGGGGTCGAACCCTGGGCAGTTGGGTTTGAAGTCCAAATCCGTAACCACTGAGCCACCGTGCTCCCAGGTTTCCCGGTTAGAATTTTTCTATACTATATAATATATCTGCACTATCAATGGGAACATAATAAAGTGAACGAAGATCGATCGAATTAGTTGGATCGAACACAACCAAGATCGAAGTCAATAGAACATAACAAGCTTTATCACAGTTTTTGCAATGAATTATAACCCTAATGAAAATATAACCCTCTTAACCTGAACAAAACGGAATGAACCAAAGGTGTTTTAAATATAACCAGGGACCGACCTGGGCATGCGCCTGTGCGTATTTGGTTCTGAAACATCAGGACCTGGCTCTTAAATCTCAGAAATAGGCTTCTCAGTTGGCGCGTAACTTCTCAGATCATATTTTTATATTCTTTCGATGGATAATCGAGAGAGACACTCTTACATGTATTATATATATGATTATCATTGCTGTAGAGTGCTTAAGTTAATACTTCAAGTCTTAATTACCAAGCATTAATCTTCACTGTGGTTTCTGATAAAGTCTTGGCTGCCTAAATAGGCAGCCAAGATTTGATCAGAAACCACAGTGAAGATTAATGTTTGCTATAGTGTACTAAATGAAAATGATGAGAGCTATTACATACTTGCAGTGTGTGTTACAAACAGCAGTGTGACTCTGTAAATTGAAATCTGGCGAATGAATTGAAATGAAAGTGTCAATAACACTGTAGCTCAACTTGTCAAGACAAAGACATGTACATGTATAGTATGTGACACAGCAATGACAAACATCTAGGTAATGACCTGATAACAAAGGTACATATAAAGTATTGTAACGGTCTGTACATGAATACTGACCGTTGCCCATAACAAATGTATAGGTAAAGTTTTGTAAATGTGGGTGACAGTCAGATGCTGAACTACAAAAAATCTTTGAGTCCCAGAGTGGGTCTGACTGAACCCCAAAATATTTGTTCTCATAGCACAGTGATAACAAAGGCACCCCAAAACACACTCGTTCCTGTCCCAAGGTGAAAACAAAAGTACTCAAGAAGTTTTGTGAAGATCAGTTCATAAATACGAGCTGTATAGAACTTGTGACAAAAAACTGATTGGACCTAATTTCGGTACAAAATGGCCACTGGCAGCCATCTTGAATTTTGGACCGTACCCAGAAACACTCATTCTCATCCCAAGGAGATAACAAAGGTACCCAAGAAGTTTTGTGAAGATCGGTTCATAAATACAGCCTCTACCCTGAGCCGTATTGACATGTGTGCTTACATTGTGTAAGTAGCACTGAATAAATCAAAGTTCATCTAATTTGCATAATTTCGGCACGAAAAAAAACCCCTTACAATATGTGATGTATTCCATGTTACTAAACATTCATACAAAAATTTATTCAAATCAGAACTTTCATACAGAAGTTCTATACAAAAGACTGATTGCACTAATTTTGGTACAAAATGGCTGCTGGTGGCCATCTTGAATTTCGGACCACACCCCAAAACACTCGCTCTCATCCCACGGTGATAACAAAGGTACCCAAGAAGTTTCGTAAAGATTGGTTCATAAATATGGCCTCTATTCTGAGCTGTATAGAAGATGTGTACAAAAAACTGATTAGACCTAATTTCGGTACAAAATGGCCACTGGCAGCCATCTTGAATTTTAGACCGCACCCAGAAACACTCGTTCTCGTCCCAAGGTGATAACAAAGGTACCCAAGACATTTCGTGAAGATCAGTTCATAAATACAGACTCTAGTCTGAGCCGTATTGACATGTGTACTTACTGTGTGTAAGTCGCACTGAAAAAATCAAAGTTCATCTAATTTGCATAATTTCTGCACGAGAAAAAAACCCGTATTATATGTGATGCACCCCATGGTACTAATCATTCACACAAAATAATTATTCAAATCAGGGCTTTCATATGGAAGTTCTGTGCAAAAATCTGATTGCACCTAATTTTGTACAAAATGGCTGCCATCGGCCATCTTGAATTTCGGACCGGACCCAAAAACACTCGTTCTCGTCCCACGGTGATACCAAAGGTACCCAAGAAGTTTCGTAAAGATCGGTTCATAAATACGGCCTCTAGCCCGAGCCGTATTGGCATTTGCACTTACAGTGCTGAAAGTAACCCCAAAAAACATCAAAATTAGTCTAATTTGCACAATTTACGTACGAGAAAAAAACCCGTATTATATGTGATGTATCCCATGGTACTAAACATTCATACAAAAAATTATTCAAATCAGAGCTTTCATATGGAAGTTCTGTACAAAAAACAGATTTCTGCATCGTCGGTACAAAATGGCGGCTGGCAGCCATCTTGAATTTCGGACCAAACCCAAAAACACTCATTCTCGTCCCACGGTCATAACAAAGGTACCCAAGAAGTTTCGTAAAGATCGGTTCATAAATACGGCCTCTAGCCCGAGCCATAGCAGCTTGGCACTTACAGCTCTGAAAGTAACACTAAATAAATCAAAGTCAGTCTAATTTGCATAATTTACGCACGAGAAAAAAACCCGTATTATATGTGATGTATCCCATGGTACTAAACATTTATACAAAACTTTATTCAAATCAGAACTTTCATACAGAAGTTCTGTACAAAAAACTGATTTTTGCATCATCGGTACAAAATGGCCACTGGCAGCCATCTTGAATTTTGGACCACATCTAAAAACACTCGTTCCCGTCCCAGGGTCATAACAAAGGTACACAAGAAGTTTCGTAAAGATCGGTTCATAAATACGACCTCTAGCCCGAGCCATAGCCAATTGTTGACGTACGGACAGACGGACAGACGGACGACGGGCCATGACAATAGCTCAAATTTGACTTCGTCAAAGTTGAGCTAAAAATAGGCTCCGAGGCTAGAGCGTATTTTAAATAGTCCTGATCGGTCCCTGCTATACCCCTAATGAAAATAGAACCCAGTGTTAACCCCTTTCAACTGTTTGAATGAACTATATATAAATAATATTAAAACCCTTGTGAACTATTCTGGACTGAATGAATTTTTGAACTACAGCCCATTGAACTGAATTCTTTCAACTGGAAAGGTGAAAACCCTCGAGTGTTGATGTCAAATCACGGAATCGGATAAGAATCTCAAATACGGAATGCTTTATATAGCCTGTTTCTGTGTATACGGGTGAAGTGAAGCAATCAGATTCAACCTTGATCGATGTTATAGTCGAGACTGAGATAGGTATAGCTAGGAAGTAGTGTTATAAGTCAATATTAATGGATGATAGTATAGCCAATAGTACTGGTACAAGGCCGTAATGGCACAATACTGCTGTAGAAGCTGATGATAGGACAGATAAACCATAGACAAGTAGTGGCCTTGGAGCTTTGGAAATAAGATGGAAGCCTTTGATAAGACTACATTAGACCTCACTGAGGGATTTCTTATGGCCTCATACGACAAAAAGGGATTCTCCGATAGGTATCCTCAAATACAATACCAGGCCCTAGGTATCCTCAAATACCGAAATGAGGCTAAGAGTGATAGTATATGAGGCCTCATTGAGGGATTTTTTATGACCCTCATACCCTCAAAAGAAATGAGGCTAAGAGGGATACTAAATGATGCCTCATTGAGGGATTTCTCGACAAAAAAGGGTTCTCCAGAAAGTATCCTCAAATAACACAATATCAGGCCATAGGTATCCCCAAAAAGGCATGCTAGCAGATGGAGCGTCCATGGAACTGGCACAATCCACACGAAATTACTCGGTATCCCCAGAATTAGTTGTTTATACTGCTAGCATGCTTTTTGGGGGACTTGTCGGTAGTCGAGTAGTCTATGGCGCTGGTCCAGTTTCGCTAGGCGATTGGTGCCGCAGAAGTGTACTCTCACCAAGGCAGTGGTTCGATCCCCATCGGCGTCAGAGTATTTCATCCTAAAAAATGCATAACACAAGTGCCGAATTCTGTATTCTGTACCTTAAGCAGGAAATTTGAAAAAGAGATTGATTCTCACTGATTTCATCTGCATTACATGGTATAATTCATTATATATATATATATATATATATATATATATATCTATCAGAAGTTTATAAACAAATCCTTGTTATAAGAAAAAATGATTCAAGTTCAAAACAAATACGACATTACTGAATATATTCCTGCTGGAGCTTTCACCGCTCTCTCTCTCTCTCTCTCTCTCTCTCTCTCTTCTCTGCGGATATTCAGGCATTTTACTGTTATAAAATTTACAAAATAACGTTATGACGTAAACCACTGGGTGTGGTGTAGATCGATTTTGGAGACGTTGTTCCAGAAATTGCATATACAAGAATTATTTAATACATTTGAACAGTAGCGTGTTGATCCTTTATCGAAAGAAATTATAACGAAATTAACATAACAAATAAAATAATGATGTTTCTTTTATCCTAGAAATTAAGTTATAAAGGTTGTGTGTGGGCTCCGAAAAAAACCGGTATATTTGTATCTCACAAATGCTTCCCACGCTAACTCTCTGAATATTACTATGTTGGTAATACCCATATTTCTGCATAATGTTAGGGAATGAACTCCTTATTCCGACTCGAACCCCTGAGAATGTTTGTCACTCTCGAGGAGTCGAGCCGGACTCGGGGCAAGCGCCATTGTACATACGACTCTCTGGCTAAGGGAGAAGGAAAGGTTGGGTAAGTAGGGGGCTATACACAGAGTCACTGTGCCAATCGTGTTATTTCTATGAAACATAACATATAAAACTATGATGTTGCCTTCATACTAGAAGTAATGTTTATGAACTCTGAATATATGTGTTTTTCCACGAATGTTTCCTATGTTAACCATCTATTTATATTCATCTTCACGAAACCAATATTTCCGCATAATTTAAATTCATGAACATCACTTTGATATGGAGTGTAAGGAATATGAAGGGCTCCGAACTGATTCATTTGGCAAAATAAGCAGAGAATACCCGCACTTCGTCAACATGGACTGCTCGGAGAAATTAAACCTTTCTTTTGAAAAATGAAATCCCACCATTATGCAATATCATCTGTAATATGATCCTTCAATTCTTCAAGAGCAGAAGAATGCTATGGCTACTTAATGGAGTGACACACTGTATAAACTTTCCACATTACATGTTAATAACCAATTATTATTAATTCAGTATCTTCAAGACATAACATTATTGTTCTGTACTGTTAGTTGTGTAACATGTAATCTGCTTTGTTTTTGGGGTTTTTGCAATAAACTTTCTACCTACATGTATCTATCTATCTCTCTGTGAGCGCCTCACTCAGACTCCAGCTCGACACCACGAGATTGTTTACTTCCCTCGTGGAGTCGAGCTGGACTCGGTGCAAGCGTTCGTGTAGAGAGAACTAATCCGACGCAATTATATCACCAAATCTGACAAAAGAAAAAGCGAGATATAATGTCAAATGTCTAATGATAGATGAAATCAGTGGCTGTCATAAGAACAATCATTTCTACTTGGATGTGGTAGACGCCCTGATAACAGTGTCAATATCGTCAAAAATATCAAATTTTATACGCCGACCTGTATCTTGCTTCCCCCAGATGTATCCGTTCCTGTGATACGCAAGTTCTACATTGTGGTGGTTGTAAAGTCTGTTGATTAGATTAAGATTTTCTTTAGTGAGATCATCTTTAACAAGAAGTGGTTTAGAGTTCTTACTGCTCGAGTTATTCTGAAATTTTTTCCTATGCACAAACATCAGGTTTCTTGTTTCACTGTGCGCGAACTTCACAATGCACGGTCTGGTGCCCCCTTTCACGTTTGACGGCAAACGATGAGCACCTGGAATATCATCTCGCCTCAGTGTAAATTCTTTTTGACTGCTATTTACAATATCACATATCTTTTCAGTGATGTTTTCATTTTCACTTTCTTCAAGTTGTATTGTGCACACATTAGTTTTCATCGAATATTGCTCACTTTTGTTACTTGAAGATTTGAGGAGCTTTATGTCACATTGCAGTCTTTGAATGCCACCCTTCATTTCATCAGATTCGGCCTTGTAGAATTCAATTTCTTCCCTTAAAAGACTGTTTCTATATTTGCTGATTCTATCTTGTTCCAAGCTTTCGAACTTTTTATCAAAACTTGCAGTTATTTCGTTCAGGAATTCACTTAACGTTTCAGTTACAGTTTGATTTATTATAACGTAAACGTCATTTTTTAGCGGCGAGTGTTTCAAGAGAAGTGTAAATGTGACGTATCTGCTCAATGAGCTCGCTGATCGATGAATCGCTACTCATTTCGAGAGAATGTGGTACTTCAAAAGACTCCTCAGTACGAATACGTTTCACTGCAGCCTTTCTGACAGGGATCCTAGAGTTATCAGTTTTTGATTTATTAACCCTTTACCCAACGTAACGGCCAAAACCGGCCAGCGCTATTCTCAAAAATCGCCAATTAATTTTCAATATTTTTTCATTTTTGTCTCAAAAACATAGGTTATGACCCCTCGTTGGAACGAGCTCGTTCCAACGAGGGGTCATAACCTATGTTTTTGAGACAAAAAATGAAAAAAGTAGTTATTCAAGAATGTTTTTTTTGCGAGTGTCGTCTGCTTTTCATGTTAGGTAAAGGGTTAACTGACGTTCTGTTACATGTACTCTTTTGTGATGATGGAGATGCTACTGGAATCTGAAAAGTATCTGACATTCCGAGAACAACAAAGGGTTAAGGGCCTATATAAGTAATGAAATTTTGTTTATTTTGAAAATTCTCACCTCTGATATTCCTTCAATTCAAATTAAATATACACAAAATGTACATCAAACTAAAGATTGGGATGTATAGAACACGAAACACTTAAGTAATCAACTCATTGAGTCGACTGTAGGCACCACTGGTTCCTGGAAGTCTGCTGCCGTATTCGCACCAGAACTGATAATTTAATAATATTTCACGAAAACAACTTGTGGCCAAATGTGCTTTATATATCCAAGAACAAAGCTAGGGGATAAAAATTCTTCAAAACACGGCGACAGAGCACCATTGGGGAAAATTCCAAAGCCCTTGCTTTTGTTTACGTATGAGTCTACTTTCGATTTCCGGTCGACGTCATCGGACAGAAAAAGCATGTAAAAACAACGCCGTCTAAAATCAAATAATGAAAAAGTTCGCCTTCAACAGTATACTGTTATTAGATAGAGATTGCATAGTTGCCATATTCAGTGCAAGGTATCATGATACCTGTTGAAATTTCTTAGAATTACGCTTTTGTTTTTGGATGGAAATTCGTGGTAACGAGTGATTTGCGCATGTCTGTCGAGCATGGAAACCATCTTCAATAAAAAATGCAGACAGTGTTGTCCTTTTCCAAAATGCAGTCCTGCCAGTGTATTCGAAAGTGTTTTGAATGCCTAGCTTTGTTCTTGGATATATGAAGCACATTTGGCCACAAGTTGTTCTGATGAAATATTATTTTATTATCAGTTCTGGTGCGAATACGGTAGCAGACTTCCAGGAACCAGTGGTGCCTACAGCCGACTCTATGAGTTGATTACATATGTGTTTCGTGTGCTATACATCCCAACCTTCATTTTGATGTATAATTTGTGTATATTTAATCTGAATTTAAGGAATATGAGAGGTGAGAATTTCAAAATAAACAAAATTCCATTACTTATATAGGCCCTTAATGACACAGACAATTTACATCAAAAAAAAAAAAATCAGGGGTCACTGTACAACAACCAAAACCAACAACGACATGTGAGAATGCAAAAGATCGACTTACTCAGCCAAACATGTCAAGCCGTCAAATTATTGACCAACAGTGTGTGCTTTTACATTGGCAGACTGAGTTCTTATCACCTAGATTCGCTTGAATGGGAACACGAGCAGCTGAAAATCACTTTCTACCTCGAATTATAGGATATGCCTCATATTCAAATTTTTATCAGAAAGGAGTCAACAGTTCACAAAACGAATCACCACATCCTTTCCTCGAAGTAGCACCATCTCATGCCCAAATAGAAAATCCAGATCACATGTAAAATCCAAACGTCCAAATAAAAATGAAGTCCGACTTTACCGTTTGTTTACATGCCTCCGGAGACAAACATGTTGTATTCCTTTTATAACACGATACAGATGAATGTTGTGCAGAAGGAAGCATTCTTGTCAATAGCACAATGAGCGCTCTACATTCCTAGGCCCAATGTTTGATTTCCAGGGAGTCTAGCAGGGGCATAACCACGCTAAATAAAGTGAGGAGAACATTTTGGCTGCATGAAAGTATTTTCCCCCTCTTCATTTTACCTCGTGCTGTTTTAAGAGCGTGTATTCAACATACAATATGGCCGCAGTGGTCTTTCCACGGGTGGGCAATATTTCCACGGACGCAATAATATTAGATTCCATACACTAATTATAAGAACAATCATCAAAAAATTAATGAAGCACCGGGTAAAACCCAGGTAAAACCCGGTGCTTCTTTAAGGGCCTATATCAGTAATGAAATTTTGTTTATTTTGAAAATTCTCACCTCTGATATTCCTTCAATTCAAATTAAATATACACAAAATGTACACCAAAATGAAGGTTGGGATGAAAAGAACACGAAACACATATGTAATCAACTCATAGAGTCGACTGTAGGCACCACTGGTTCCTGGAAGTCTGCTGCCGTATTCGCACCAGAACTGATAATTTAATATTTCACGAAAACAACTTGTGGCCAAATGTGCTTTACATATCCAAGAACAAAGCTAGGGGATAAAAATTCTTCAAAACACGGCGACAGAGCTGCATTGGGGAAAATTCCAAAGCCTTTGCTTTTGTTTCCGTATGAGTATACTTTCGATTTCCGGTCGACGTCATCGGACAGAAAAAGCATGTGAAAACAACGTCGTCTAAAATCAAATAATGAAAAAGATCGCCTTCATACAGTAGGCCTATACTGTCATTAGATTGAGATTGTACAGTTGCCATATTCAGTGCAAGGTATCATGATACCTGTTGAAATATCTTAGAATTACCATTTTGTTTTTCGATGGAAATTCGTGGTAACGAGTGATTTGCGCATGTCTGTCGAGCATGGAAACCATCTTCAATAAAAAATGCAGACAGTGTTGTCCTTTTCCAAAATGCAGACCTATCGCTGTATTCGAAAGTGTTTTGAATGTCTAGCTTTGTTCTTGGATATATGAAGCACATTTGGCCACAAGTTGTTCTGATGAAATATTATTTTATTATCAGTTCTGGTGCGAATACGGTAGCAGACTTCCAGGAACCAGTGGTGCCTACAGTCGACCCTATGAGTTGATTACATATGTGTTTCGTGTTCTATACATCCTAACCTGCATTTTGATGTATAATTTGTGCATATTTAATCGGAATTTAAGGAATGTGAGAGGTGAGAATTTCAAAATAAACAAAATTCCATTACTTATATAGGCCCTTAATTAAAATTTTGATGCTGATGATTTGTATTACCTGGTAAGCCTACGTGTTGATTACGGCCAGTCCACGGCGACTGCATTGTAGGTGAAGGACCCAAGGTCCAGAGTCTTCCGCAGGGAAAAATAACCTTTCACGCCAAATGGGGCACCCTGAGTACGTTTCAAACCAAATGGAGGGACCATCTTGAGAACGTTTTGAAGCCCAAGTTGCCAGAAAATGAAGGAATAACAAAAGTAAAAGAAATATCCTAGGAAAATAACACGAACTTGTTTTATGAATTTCAGTCCTGCATGTATATAAGGTTAACATTTTTCAGGACAATTCTCAGGAAAGGTGTGGGTGGGGGTGGGGTCACCCCAAGACTACACGTCTGGAGTCTGGCATCAACAAATCTCTGATAAGAGAATTATTCCCATTTGTAGAGGTATACTTTATAAAGAGCCAGAATAAACCTGTACTAAATTTATTTAGAGCTTAACCCTTTACCTAACACAAAAAGAAGACGACTCTTGCAAACAAAATTCTTGAATAACTTAATATTTTCATTTTTTTTGTCTCAAAAACATAGCTTATGACCCCTCATTGGAACGAGCTCGTTCCAATGAGGGGTCATAAACTATGTTTTGAGACAAATTTTTTTTTTTAAATAATGAAAATTGAATGGCGATTTTTGTAAATAGTGCCGACCGATTTTGGCCCTTATGTTGGGTAAAGGGTTAACGACACTTCTTACTGCCAGGGTACTATCGTGTGGGTCGCATATATGGGTGGAAGAAACCATAGTACCTGGAGAGAACCAATGAGTAGCAACGGATAACTGTCAGACATCCCAACTTACCCCACACAAGCTGTTCAGCATCAGTTAAAGGGATGTGTTCCATTGACGTGTAATATGCCTAAGAACACTGCACCACCAAGCAACAGCTTGGGATTGAGTGTACCTCCACTCCATAAGAGGGTATTTCTGTACATGGCAGGTTAACCCGCCTACTGATATCTTTTTATTAATTTAATTATTGTGGTTTTATGACACTTTCAACAACCAGGGTCATATCGTGTCAGAAATCCGCCTTCAAAAGGCAAAGAGTTAACCATTTTGTCTTGAACAACAGTAATATGATCACCTGTAATTTCTGTGATTTATGTATTTATTGGTGTTTAAGGTCACTTCCAGCATCTTTGGCTATCTCTTGACCACAACACAGGGATGAAGTTAAATTTAGCCAATTGTTTGTATATAAACTGCCTACTTTAAAGGATTTCCACTCCAGGCGTTGATTCTGGATCCTATTTTATCATTTATTTATTTATTGGGGTTTAACGACACTTTCAACAGTCAAGACCACCTCGGGTCGGCCAGTTTTACGGGTGGAGAAAGCCGGAGTACCCGGAGAGGACCACCGAGCAACGACGAACAACTGTCAGGCTCCCCAACAATACTAACTCCACACAAGCAGGGTTAGCATGGTAGAAGACAAGTGCACCGTAGACGTGCAGTACGTCTTGGTGTACAACGCCATCGTGGGCAATGGGGGTAATGTGTCTTGCCCAAGGACACAACCCGGTTGCCGCCGGTGGGGTTCAAAGCGAGCAAATGTGCGAGTCACTCGAGGTAAGACGGAATCCCACTTATGGAACCCCATTTTTTAATCCCTTTTTGCAAAAAGTCTGACCTTCGGCACCCCTTTTTCTGAAATGAGGCTAAGAGTCGTATGTGCGGTCACTCGAACGAGCAATTGCTCTATGGGTATCACAGAACTAAATATTTTCCCATAGGTGACCATTATAACGTTCAGGTGGAAAAAAATATGATCGCATCACTTTAATTTTGGCATTCAAATATCTCTGTCAAGTATAGCCCTTCAGACAACTTTTTCTGATCTGAAAACAGGGGGGTCATGCAACAAATAAGAGAGAAAAACTTACACAAAGGGAAGTTCCGGTCACGTGCACATATTTTTCAGGGAATTCCCTACAAAAACACACAAGGAGGGGGTTGGAATATTTGGAATTCTCCCTGCCCCTAGTAATATGAGAAACCATTGTTTAAATAAATATATTAATAGGGTTAGATAGGCTGTTAGTTAGCAGCTGCCAGAGGTTATAGTGAGCTCCTGGGGAATACACTTGCTCAAGATGTGAATTTTCTTGCATGAACAGCCTTAGTTTTGGAAATATATAGCTTTTATTGCTGAGTGTGACTAAAATGTAAAATGGTTTGGTAAGGTGTATGGTCTCCAAATAAATATTTAAATGTGAAATAACCCCCCAAAATAATAACTGAATCTGGTCTGGAAGCCAAAAAACATATTTCCAAAAGGTATCACAGAACTAAATATTTTCCCATAGGCGACCACTATAACGTTCAGGTGGAAAAAATATGATGGCATCACTTTAATTTTGGCATTCAAATATCTCTGTCAAGTATAGCCCTTCAGACAACTTTTTCTGATCTGAAAACGGGGTCATGCAACAAATAAGAAAGAAAAACGGACACAAAGGGAAGTACCGGTCACGTGCACATATTTTTCAGGGAATTCCCTACAAAAACACACAAAAAGTAAATTGTATTTTTTAGGTCCAAAAGTCATCAAATCACACTCTTTTTTATCAGGAATATTCAACAATAATGCAAGATGTCAATAGAATGTTTCAAACTTTTATTGAAACAATGGATTTTCCCAAGGCTGTTTATTATTAGAGATTGCGTCATTTCCGAGTGCAACATTTTAAGGCGGTTTACTCTAATTTCAATATTTAGTTCCGCGATACCAAAAGCACATTTGCACGATGTGATTCGAGTCGTTCGGGCAATAACATATCAGTAACTACTCGATAGGTTCTTGGTTTTAGGAATCAAATTGGCTACTGTTGTACACAAGGGAGATAACTCCATACAGGTTATGGGAAACCAAGCATTGGTGGTTATAAGACTTGGACGAGGGAACTGGAGATAGCTGGGACTAGATAGACTGTTAGTGTGAGAGTAGTATCTGTAATAGGCAGAAAAAATGGAATTCTGGGGAAATCCGAGCCAGAAAAACTACTCTAGTTCAATCGAACTTACCCACGGGGGGCCCCTTCGGTACTATAGAACTACGTGCTACTATTAAAATCTACGGTATAGGGGTCTTAAAAGGTTTCTGGGAGAAATCCGTACTAAATAAAGTCAATTTCGGTAGTTTGGGGTGGATTTTGGTGATTTGGCGGGATTGTCGGGTTGTTTGTGGTAATTAGATTTACTCTTGTACAAAGGAACACACCCTCGAACATAGTGTGTCGTGGGGGAAGCCTTTGGGTCACATAGCAATCACGTGCTACCATAGAAACCAAGGTGGCGGCCCCAGTATACAAAATGGACGACGGAAACACGTATCACCCCAACACGCTCTGCGCATGCGCTCTAACACCATGTAACACTATGGGGAAGACGTCACATGGCCGCTCACGCGGGTTACCATGACAACACAACATGGCGCCACTGCGTCACGTAACCATGGCGTCACATGAGGTCCCCCAAATATGGGATGAGACATACTACTTGGGTCTGTGCACGCCCTTCCTGCTAATTCCAAATGTGATTGTAATAAATGATTGGTAAAAATTATGTGAGCCTAAATTCTCTCTCTTTCCCGGTTTCCTCTCTCTTTAACAATATTTAAGGGGGGGGGGGGGGGTTGCCCCACCCCCGTGTTGCTAACTCAGCTCAGTAAGTTGGATATTTTGCCAGCTGCTCGATGCTCTCTCCTGATATTCTGGCTTTCTTCAACCAAAGCTTAAAATTAAGAAATCTCTCATTTGTTGAAAGAACCCCCTCCAACCCCCGAGGGTGGATTTGCTGATGCTATACCATACAGTGGGCCAATTTATCCTGTGGGATACCTCTTTCTCTTTAGGCCTGAGACCGTGATTCAGACTGAGGTCCACAGAGGGTTAATTTATACCCTGTGCAGGGTAGCATCACCACATACACCCTCTGGGAACCTCATTCTGCAGATGACAGTCTGCTTATTTCCTGGCTTATCTTCTCCTGTAAAACAGACACGATGTGACCTTGGTTCTTGAAATTGTCATTAAAGCCCAATAACCAAAAAAAAATATGCAGTGTATGCGCCATCAACAACACTGCAGCTTATTTGATCCAACTAACAACACTGCAGTTTATTTGCTCCAACCAACAACACTGCAGCTTATTTGCTCCAACCAACAATACTGCAGCTTATTTGATCCAACCAACAATACTGCAGCTTATTTGATCCAACCAACAACACACACTGCAGCTTATTTGCTCCAACCAACAACACTGCAGCTTCTTTGCTCCCACCAGCAACACTGCAGCGTATTTGCTCCAACCAATAACACTGCAGCTTATTTGCTCCAACCAACACCACCGCAGCTAATTTGCTCCAACCAACACCACCGCAGCTAATTTGCTCCAACCAACAACACTGCAGTTTATTTGTTCCAACCAACACTGCAGCTTATTTGATCCAACCAACAATACTGCAGCTTATTTGATCCAACCAACAATACTGCAGCTTATTTGATCCAACCAACAATACTGCATGCAGCTTACTTGATCCAACCAACAACACACACTGCAGCTTATTTGCTCCAACCAATAACACTGCAGCTTATTTGCTCCAACCAACACCACCGCAGCTAATTTGCTCCAACCAACAACACTGCAGTTTATTTGTTCCAACCAACACTGCAGGTCTGCAGCTTATTTGATCCAACCAACAATACTGCAGTTTATTTGCTCCAAACAATAACACTGCAGCTTATTTGCTCCAACCAACAACACTGCAGCTTATTTGCTCCAACCAATAACACTGCAGTTTATTTGCTCCAACAACACTGCAGCTTATTTGCTCCAACCAACAACACTTCAGCATATTTGCTCCAACCAACAACACTACAGCCTATTTGCTCCAACCAACAACACTGCAGCTTAATTGCTCCAACCAACACTGCAGCTTATTTGCTCCAACCAACAACACTGCAGCTTATTTGATCCAACAACACTGCAGCTTATTTGCTCCAACCAACAACACTGCAGCTAATGTGCCCCAACCAACACTGCAGCTTATTTGCTCCAACCAATAACACAGCAGCTTATTTGCTCCAATCAACACTGCAGCTTATTTGCTCCAACCAACAACACTGCAGCGTATTTGCACCAACCAACAACACTGCAGCGTATTTGCACCAACCAACAACACTGCAGCTTATTTGCTCCAACCAACAACACTGCAGCTTATATGTACCAACCAACAAGATTGCAGCTTATTTGCTCCAACCAACAACACTGCAGCTTATTTGCTCCAACCAACAACACTGCAGCTTATTTGCTCCAACCAATAACACTGCAGCTTATTTGCTCCAACCAATAACACTGCAGCTTATTTGCTCCAACAACAGTGCAGATTATTTGCACCAACCAACAACACTGAAGCTTATTTACACCGAATGACCTTTGGATGTACCCATCAACATGTTTACATATACTGTTACACAGAATCTATTTTTAGCTCACAGATTGTTTATTTGAGTCACACTTTTTACTTGAAATAAGACCGTCATGTAGAAACCCGATGAGGTGATTTAATTCAACCAATCAGCAATTGGTAGATTGAAAGAACACTGGACAAGTTTCTCGTTCTGGAACTTTCAATTTGAAGACTATATATATATAATAACCTCTGTCAACAGACTTCCGACATTCTGTTAACCACAAAGCATTGATAAGTCATTCAGCATTCATTGAACATTGAAGATTATTATTACAGGTCTGTGCATTATTATTGGGTACCAGCTGAGATTTATATATTCTGCGGAATATTATTTTGACATCTCTGCATTTTTTTTTGTATTGGAAAGGAGTTTCTAAATCTTTGAAGTGAATTTATACTAGTTGTGAACTTGAATTTACTTTTGTGAAAAGCCAGGATTCTACTGGATTATTTTAACACTCTGCACTCTGATGTCAAAATACCAAAGTTTCTAGCAGCAATTGTTTTCCAAAATGAAACTGACAATTTAATAAATTTTATCTATTAAATATTATGATTTGAACAAACTTAAATCTCACCCCACTTAAGATGCGACATACCCAATATCAAAATATTCTGACTGATGGGTCCAAAGAAGATTTTAAAGAATATTGGGCTCCCCCTTCTTTTGACTGGTAGATCTGAAGATTTTTAAATGAATTTTCTTATATTGCACAAGTTAAAATCCGGGTTGCCATAGGGAGCCAGCCCAAATATGAAACAAGGGACTTGATTTGAACAAATTTGAATCTGAACCTCACAAGGATGCTGCATATCAAATATCAAAAGATTCTCACTGGTAGATCTGAAGGAGATTTTAAAATAATATTCCTCAGATTCACTGTGGTAAAGTTAAGAGTTCCCACAGGGAGTCCAATTATGACCCCCAAGCTTGGACTTATTTGAACAAACTTGAATCTGCTCCCACCGAAGGATGCTCTATACTAACCATCAAAAGATTCTGACAGATGGATCTGAAGAAGAGTTTTAAAAGCAATTTGTTGTAAAATTCCAAATTAAGCACAAAATGGAACCCAGGAACAAGACTTGAACAAACTTGAATCTGAATTCCACTAAGGATGTTACATACCCAATATCAAAATATTTATGCTGACGGATCTGAAGATTTTTAAAAGAGATACAGATACACAAAATATCAAGTGATTTTGACTGGTAGATCTGAAGAGGATTTTTAAATACATTTCCTCATATTGACAAGGTTAAAATTTGGATTTCTATAGGGAGCCCAAATATTAACCCAGGGACATTGTATCGACAAACCTAAATCTGACCCCTTTAAGGGTGTTATGTTCCAAGTATCAAAAGATTCTGATTGGTTGTTTTGGTGAAGAAGATTTTTTAATGTTTAAAAAACGTTTTGTGGGGTGCTAACAGATTTATGCCCCTTTTGGTGCCCCCATGAGTATGCCAACTTTATTTGAACAAATTTGAATTGACATATGATAAGGAACATCAAATTGGTTCAATTCGGCAAAGTGGTTTAATAGGAGAAATTGATAATGTAAAGTTCACACCAGACAGATGACAGATGATGGATGACGGACAGAAAGTGATCAATTAAGCTCCCCTTGACTTTCAGTCAGGTGAGCTAATAATAAAATTGTTATGTGGCAGACTTTGTATTTGTGTGGCCTTCACCTTTGAGCTATGACTTTGGGTCAAGGTTATGACACACCATTGTGTCATAAACAATAACTGTGTGAAGTATGAATGAATACGACTGACTGACTGGTCCCTTGAATAATTTTTTATGAACCAAATCAGAATGGATGAACAAACAAAAGATATGTGACCTTCACCTTGCATCAGGGTCATGACACACCATTAAGCCAAAAGCAAACATTGCATAAGGCATGAACAAGATTGGTACCTTGAGTAAGTTTTTATGCAATGGCCAGAGTAAGAATGGGGAAACAAATGAACAGTCTGGAGCCTTGACCATGGAGCTATGACCTTGGGTCAGGATCATAAACCACCCTTAAGTCATAAGCTATCATTGTGTAAAGCATGAACAAAATTTCTCCCAGGAATTTTTTTTATGAACCGTACAATGAGAATGTATGAACCAACAAATGAACAGTCTGAGACCCTGACACTGGACATGACACTCCCCAGAGCCACAAGCAATCATTGTGTGAAGCATGAGCAAGATCGCTGAAGTGGAATGTTAGAATGGTCTAATGGACAGACAAAGTAGCAACCAATATTTTCGGGAACATAAAATTTCAGCACCTTGATCATCAATTTGCTGAATCAGCCAACTTGCTGAACTTTCTCATGACTGTATATAGAAAAATAAAATCTGAGGACAGAACAAAATGAACTCCTTAACCCTTTATCTAATGAATCGCCTACATCCGTCCACCTAATTTTCAAATTGAGCAGTTAAAAAAAATACATTTTTCAAAATATTTCAACAAGACCATATCATGTGACCCCTCATTCAAATGAGCTCAATGAGATCGTTCCAATGAGGGGTCACATTATATGGGTTTGTTGAAATTTGTTTGAAAAATTTAAAAAAATAGTAATTAAAATAATAAATAGAGGATATGAAATGAGTGTTTTTCTCATATAATATTTATGAAACGAGTCTAAGATTTCCGTTTTGGCGAGACTCTGGCAAGCGCAAAAGGAAAATTCGGACGAGTTTCATAAATATTATATGAGAAAAACACTCATTTCCTATTCTATTTATCATATGACACACACACAGTCACACACGCACAAATTAGCCACTTAGTATGACTTTTTAACCCATCACCTAACTTGAGTTGCAGACAGCACTTGAAAAAAACATCCTCGAATAACTAAAAATTTTCATTTTTTGCTTCCAAAACATAGGTTATGACCCCTCATTGGAACGAGCTCGTCGAGCTCGTTCCAATGAGGGGTCATAACCTATGTTTTGGAAGCAAAAGTGAAAATATAAAAAAAATGAATGGCGTTTTTCTTGTAGGTAAAAGATTAATACAATATAACCCACCCTAAATAGGACAGATAACGTAAATTCTCCCTACTGAAATTATGCAAATGTCACCCAGTTGTATTTTGTTTAGCCAATCAAATTGTCCAGTTTTGAAATTGACCAATGAAAGCTCCCAACTCGAATTATGCAAATTATGAAAATGTGGCCCAGTTGTATTTTGTTCAGCCAATCAAATTGTCTAGTTTTGAAATTGACCAATGAAATTGACGGAAGGCTTTATTTATCACTGATTAATATGAAAACAAAATATCAAATGTTTTAAAGTGAACAAAACGGACGAGTCGGATGATATATTATTGATATTTTCTGCATTGGTTAAAGGGTTAACCCTTTACCTAACACGAAAAGCAGACGACACTTGCAAAAAAATTTCTTCAACAACTAATTTTTTTCATTTTTTGTCTCAAAAACAAAGGTTATGACCCCTCATTGGAACGAGCTCGACGAGCTCGTTCCAATGAGGGGTCATAACCAATGTTTTTGAGGCAAAAAATGAAAAAAATAATGAAAATTAACAGACGATTTTTGAGAATAGCGCTGGCCGGTTTTGGCCGTTACGTTGGGTAAAGGGTTAATCAAATTGATAGATATATACAACTTTTTTATTTATTGGCATTTAAGGTCACATATTTTGGCACAATGTCTAACCGTGACCACAACATGGATATAAAGTCAACTCAAATCAATCCTTTATATCCATATTGCTCATTTTAGAGGATTTCTACCTCGGGCATTGGTGACCAGGTCGTATTTTACGAGTAAAAAAACAGTATATTTACTAGAGTAAACAAGCACTGCTTTACTTGCCAGGGTTCCCACATGGAATTTATTGGTGTCTGAGGTCACATATTTCTGCACAATGGCTAATCGTGACATGGAGATTAAGTCAAGTTTATTCAATTGTTTACACTCAGCATTGGTGACTGAGTCCTATTTTACCAGTAAAAGAGTGCTTGTTTACCACAGTAAACAAGCAGTGCTTCACTTACAGGGGTTCTCATGGGGATTAAACTTGATAAAATCTGCAGTCATAGCTATACTAAAATAAATATATTAAAATATTATTTTAATATGGTGAGCAATATTTGAGCTGATAAACCTCTTGGCAGGAGATCATTCAGCATAACTCTTTACATGCAGCTGGCAGATATTTCGCCAGGGCAGAATTTCTCTTGTCATTGACATAAGTATAATTACCCCACAATTAATCAAATTTTCTCCCTATAAATTGAATGGATTTTTTCACCAATGATTTCTCAGAGTTAAATTTATAAGAATTTTTCACTAAAATCTAGTCATGGCTGCTACACAGCAGCCATGACCTGATTTAATGAAAAATACCTGGAAAACACTCAGATGGTTGAGTTAAAGTGTACTTATGTTACTTATACTTTTCCACAAAATATAAATTACTCTTTCAACAGAAACTCTTTTGACTAAATTAATTCACACTTAAGATGTTGAATTCAATGCTGAAAGAATGTGACTAGTAACTCCTCCCCAACCACTCCAAAATTCCACCGTTTGGAGTGGGGGGGGGGGGGGGGGGGGTTCATAAGCTGCATTCCTAAGACGGGTGATGATAAATTATCAGTTTATGAGAATTGTCCTTGATAATATCGTCTTACTCGTGCCAACTCTGCATATATATCTAATTAGTGAATCGTCGTAATCTGCAGAATTTGATATCAGTATAAACTGTAGGAGTCGGCAGGAAGACGGTCATAGTCGAGTTGTGACAGCACAAAAATTAGTTTAATCATTATCATCTTTTTACATTTTACTGTATGAAGGGTCACTGTGACCTTCACCTAGAGATTCCAAAATAGATAGGGCTCTTTCTTGCATCAATGCCAACCTACCTATGAAGTTTCATGAATGTGGGTGGAACCATTGTAAAATTATCGTCTGGAAACAAATTGTTCATGATTTATTATGTTCAAGGTCAATGTGACCTTGACCTTTGGACTAACAAGCCCAAAATAAAGGGTCTTCCACTCACGTAGGTCAACCTACCTGTGAAGTTTCATGAATGTGGGTCAAACCATTATTAAGTTTACAATTCACTATGTAGAAGGTCACTGTAACCTTGACCTTTCACCTAGCGAGTCCAAAATAAATAGGGCTCTTCCTCTCACTGATGCCAACCTACCTATGAAGGCTCAAGTTATCTGGAAGCCAATTGTTAGGATTTACTATATTCAGGGTCACTGTGACCTTGACCTTTGACATAGTGAGTCCAAAATAAATAGGGTTCTTCCTCTCAAGAAGGCCAACCTTCTTATGAAGTGTCATGAATTTGGGTTCAACCACAGTCAATTTACCATCCAGAAACAATTGTTTACGATTTACTATGTTCAAAGTCGATGCGACCTTGACCTTTGACCTAATGAGTCCAAAATGAATAGGGTTCTTCCTCTCACCGATGCCAACCTACCTATGAAGTTTCATGAATGTGGGTCAAACCATTATCAAGTTATCATCCGGAAACCAATTGTTTACTATGTTGAAGGTCACTGTGACCTTGACCTTTCACCTAGCGAGTCCAAAATATATAGGGTTCTTTCTCTCACTGATGCCAAACAATCTATGAAGTTTCATGAATGTGGGTCGAGCCATTACCAAGTTATCATCCAGAAACCAATTGTTTTCATTTACTATGTTCATGGTCACTGTGACCTTGACCTTTGATCTAGCGAGTCTAAAATAAACAAAGTTCTTCCTCTCACGAAGGCCAACCTACAAATGAAGTTTCAGGAATGTGGTTTCAACCATAGTCAAGTTTAATCATCCAGAAACCAATTGTTTATGATTTAGTATGTTCAAGGTCACTGTGACCTTCACTGTTGACCTAGTGAGGTCAAAATAAATAGGGTTCTTCCTCTCACCGAGACAAACCTACCTATGAAGTTTCATGAATGTGAGTCGAACCCTTATCAAGTTATCTTCCAGAAACCAATTGTTTATGCCCACCCGCACGCCCAACATTCATCAAACTATAAGTCGAGTTTGACTTCGTCACAATTCGACTAAAAATAAGAGCAAAAAAATACATTTTCTCATCTCAAAATGACAAAAATATTTTCAACAAAACTATATCAGTATATGACGTGACCCCTCACTGGAATGAGCGCCTTTCAGTAAAGTCTAGGGAGTCAGGGAGTCACATCATATGGCTTTGTTGGATTAATGAGAAGTTTTTCAAACTGCTGAGTGAGCCGCTTTCTGTAAATTATGAGGGTACATACAGCTGTCTCGTTAAAAAATGTTTAACAGGTATAGTACGTGGAGAGTGTATTATCACTAAATCACCCGCAGAGTGGAGATTCCACCCAACAATAATTGCAAATTTGTTGTAAAGCATAACAAGCACAGGCAAAGTTTCAACCAATGGACCTCCGGGTTAAACCCGGAGGTCCATTGGCTGAAACATTGCTTGTGTTTTTTATCCATATGTATAAAATTATAAAGTTATAGTTTGGGTGATAACTTCACTCTGTGGGCGATTTAGTAACAATCCACTCTCCACGTACTGTATGTTGGGGTCATGAAATCTATGAAAATGACCGGCAATAGAAAAACGGGACAATAACAAATTTGTCAGAAAAAAAGGTACCTCATAAACGAAGGAAATTACAAAATTGAGTGATGCGATGCTGTCATTGCTGTGCTCAATATTCAGGTTTTGTTGAAAATTGGAAACCAATAATTAGGCACAAATACATAATTATTTCAAAACCTCCTAAATAAATAATCATTTCTTGTTCTTTAATATTATTTTATTACAATTCATTGGAGAGTACATATTTGTGACCCCTAATGAGGTCTGAGAAGATAATGTCTCAATAACTGGCCGATACTGTAAATTAAAATTTGTGCCAATAGACACTCTCCCATAAATTGTAACATTAGGCAAATCCTACCAGACTAAAAAATTTTATTTATTTATTTATTTATTGGTGTTCAAGGTCATATACTTATGCACAATGGCGAGAACCACTAGCAACGACGAGCAGCTGCCAGCTCTCCCCATCGTAACTCCGCACTGCAGCACAGACAGGGTTAGATTGGTTGAAGACATGCGCACCATCGACGTGCAGTACGCCTTAGTACACGTCGTCATCGTGCCTCCATGTGGAGAATCGGGGTTAAGTGTCTTGCCCATGGACACAACGAGGGAGTCCGAATCGATCGCTCAGACGGTCACCCATCCAAGGATTAACCAGGCTCGACGTTGCTTAACTTCGGTGATCTGATGAGAACAATAATTTCACTTCAAGGGTGATATGTAGCACTGAATATGAATCCTTCAAGTTGTGGTACAGTGGAACCCTGTTAATTGAATAGTCACTTTGCCAATGAAAATTATTCAATTAACCGGAGTATTCAATTAACAAGGATTGTGTTACTTTCCTGTATTCTAGAGATAAACTTAGCATTTATTCTATTATATCTTGTTTGACAGAGCTCCATGAGCTCTGTCAAACAAGATATAATAGATTAAATGCCTGCATTGGATGTACTGAAGCCAAATAGGTCTATAAACAGAGAAAAACTGGGGAGAGTCAGGGTGATTTCTCAACAGGTTACCAGATTTTTTATTCAATTTACAGGGGTTTACTCTATAACCTTTATTCCATCAACAGGTCAAATTTGTACTGGACGTATGGTAAATTGGTTTTGTGTTTGGAAATTCTATTCAATTAACAGAGTTATTCAGTTAAGAGATATCCAATAAAGTGGGCTCCACTGTATTGAAATTTCAGCACAGAGCATAAATATGGGCTTCCAATACAACCAGTTAATAAAATTATGATATATCATGTTCCTGGGCTGGAAAAGCAGGCCCACAGTTTCAAAGGGCTCAGTGTATATTACATGCTAACAGAGAATTTAAAAAAAAATTTCATTTGTATATATATTAAACTGAATAATTCAACAATTTGAAAAATAACATAAAATAAATACATTTAGTGGAAATGTGTTTTAGCTGTAGAGCTGCTTCATTCCCTGAGGCAGAGCTTATAAAAAAGAAATTTATTGCAGCAATTAACATAAATACACATAAATAATTACATGACAAATTAGATAAAGCTATATTAAGGAAAGATAACAGAAAAAAAACTTTCATGATAAATAGTATTGAAAAACGATAGTGATGAAGTGATTAATCGGTATACAATCGGCCAACAGTTGATAAGTACCCATGGGTTGACAGTCGGTAGTCGGGGGTGTGGGATCAGGTCACACGTAAATAAAATTGTCGAGATTTTCTCAATACATCAACCAGATTTAAGACTTTTATTGAAATAATTCTTGAGTAATTTGTAGTTCTATTTGATCTTGTAAAATTTAGCTGCGCACCAGTCGCAACTGAGAGACAACCGTGTTCACTCAAGCGATGAGTGTCGACTAGATATCAAACAAATCCGAAAATGACAGCAAGAAATTGCAGGAACTTGCTTGCGACATTGTGTAGTACTGAGCAAACAAAATTTTGGACACTGTTATGGTTCTCATTTTTATTTTCTATGAATTTACTCATATTCAAAATGTTTCTGTGTATGTTTTATTTAACCAACAACCTCACTGTCGGATGACATTAATGCCCAGAAGAATTGGAGGCAAATCTTCTTCTTCATGACATCAAAGTTATCGGGTTTTTAGCTCACCTGACTGAAAGTCAGGGTGAGCTTTTCTTATCACTCTTCATCTGCCGTCCGTCGTCCTGCGAGAAGGTGGTGTTTGAGCCTCTTTCTCCTAAACCACTGGCCACATTTTAATTAAATTTCATGTAAGTAGTGGTTATATAGGGGCATTTTCATTTTTGTGCAAATTAGGTTTCAGCTCATATTGAGCAGAGGGGTGGAGGAAAAATGGCCAATTTTTTTTGAAAATCTTCTTCTAATGAACCACCAGTAGCAGAGACTTGATATGTGGTATACAGAGTCCTTTTGAGGTTTAAAATCAAGTTTGTTCAAGAGAAGTTTGTCGGGCACCATTTGTCTTCGGTATGGGAGGGGCAAACATTTTGGCCACGCCTAAAATTTCTATTTTCAGAACCGTGAGGTCGATTTGAACCAAATTTGATATGAGATGATAATAGTTCATAATTAGTTGATTGATGCAAAAAAAAAAATTTTCTCATTGCCCCGTGGGAACCTCGGGAGCTAAAAATAGGAAAAACCTTAAAACTGCCATATCTCCAAAACTACACGGCACAGAGACTTCTTATTTTGTATAAAGCTTAATTTTATCCAGTAGAATAGAATGGTTAAACAAAATCCCTATCGGTTTGATCACAAGGTACTTTTTTCGGGACTTTTGAAAAAGTGCTGAGTCAGCACTTTTTAACACTGTAGGCAATGGGAAAAAACATTAAAAAAAAATCTTCTTCTCCAGATCCAGCAGGCAGAATCTTTTGATATTTGGTATGCAACATTGTGGGGATGGATCTGATGCAAGTTTGTTCAAATTGGCCCCCTGGATTCATATTTGGACTCACTACAGAAGCCCGAATTCGAACTTGGTGCATTTCAGGTAAATTTCTTTAAAAAAAATCTTCTTCTCCAGATCCAGCAGGCAGAATCTTTTGATATTTGGTATGCAACATTGTGGGGGTAGATCTGATTCAAGTTTGTTCAAATCGGCCCCATGAGTTTATATTTGGGCTCAGTATAGGAGCCCAAATTTGAACTTAGTGCATTTCAGGCAAATTTCTTTGAAAATCTTCTTCTCAAGATCCAGCAGGCAGAATCTTTTGATATTGGGTATGCACCATGCTTAGGAGGGTGAGATTCAAGTTTGTTCAAGCCAAGTCCCTGGGTTCATATTTGGGCTCACTGTGGTAGCCCGAATTATAACTTAGTTCAAAATGAGGAATTTTCTTTAAAAATCTTCTTCTTCAGATCCAGCAGTCGGAATGTTTGATATTTGGTGTGCAGCATCCTTGGGGAGGGGGGGGGGGGGGGGATGAGATTCAAGTCTGTTAAAGCCAAGTCACTGGGTTCATACATAAGCACCCTGTGGGAGCCCGAATTATAACTTAGTTCAATATGAGGAATATTCTTTAAAAATCTTTTTTTTAGATCTACTGGTCAAAATCTTAGGATATTTGGTTTTAGCTTTTCTTTGGAGGAGCAGATGCAACTTGTTGAAATCAATTCTCTGGGTTGATATTTAGGCAACCATGTCAGATGAGCGCCCTCAGGCCCCCTGGGGCCTCTTGTTCTTATTCCAGCGTGGCAAAGTCAATGTTTCCATCTGCCACAAATATCACAGTCAATCCCATGCTGTCGTCGTGTGATATAATCGGCTTCAACAAACATATCTTAAGCAATACAAACATTATCAGCAAAAAATATTTTTCAACATGAAAATTACATATTAAATATTTAGCATTTCCAATAAAACATATAAGAAAACAAAAAACAACATATATTTGCAAATAAAAAGAATAAAAAATATCAAATTTTAACAGAAAAAAAATGCCCCTAAATGTGCCGAAGTGAGAAGATTAGGCCATTTTTGGGGTTGAATCTTCTCGGCCGAACATTCCAGAGGTCGAATCTTCCTGTACCCAATTGTTTGATATAGCTGAACGTGCCCCTGAATTACTTTTGATGATGTCCGACTGTTTATTATCCCTGATGGGGGCGGGTGTTGGATGGGGAAATCTCACCCTTGGGACAAGATATTTGATCCAGACACTCAGCAAGCCTCGTGTCTGGCCCAAATATCTTGCCCTCTAGTGAGATTTCTCCATCTCACACCCTCACCCTCACACCCTCACCCAACAGGGATAATAATAATATCGGGAGAAAGGGTTGAAAATCGACATCGAGGTATTAAATCTTGTTGCCTGAGATAACTTATAATATTTAACTGGTGGAGTTCTAAATTATTTTTCAAAGGTATTTTTTTTAAAAGTTACCATGATACCAGCAAGGATACCATGCTACTAGCAAGGATACCATGCTACCAGAAAGGATACCACACTACCAGCAAGGATACCACGCTAACAGCAAGGATACCACTCTACCAGAAAGGATACCATGCTACCAGCAAGGATACCACACTACCAGCAAGGATACCACGCTACCAGCAAGGATACCACGCTACCAGAAAGGATACCACGCTACCAGCAAGGATACCACGCTACCAGCAAAGATACCATTCTACCAGCAAGGATACCATTCTACCAGCAAGGATACCATGCTACCAGCAAGGATACCATGCTACCAGCAAGGATACCACGCTACCTGAAAAGATGCCATGCTACCAGCAAGAGGAGGTTTAGTTTACAAACATATTCTTCATGAATAATTGTTTTATTGCCATTTATTGGAGAGTGTCTGTTGGCTGTCTGTTGGCACTCTTCAATAAATGGGAACAAAAAAAATTTCTACTAATGAGCAAAACCAGAAGCTACTGTGTACAATGTAAAGCCACAATTGTGGTTTTCAGAAATTTACAGTTTATTCATTCATTGGTGTTTTAAGGTCACATATTTCTGCACAATGGCTAATCATGACCATGACAGTTTTACGTGTGGAGGAAGCCGGAGTACCCGGAAAGAACCACCAAGCAATGGCGAGCAACTGTCAGCTCCCCATAGTACCAACTCCATGCAAGCAGAGTTAGCATTGGTTGAAGACTGGTGCACCATCGACGTGCAGTACGCCTTAGTAGACAATGCCACCGTGCGACCACTTGGGCAATGGGGGTGAAGTGTTTTGCCCAATGACACAATGTGGTTGTCACAGGTGGGATTCGAATTGAGGACCTCTTGGCTTGCAGCCTGCACCTCTACTGTTAAAACTAGAAGTCCTGTCATGAAATGCGCACAAATAGCACGTCAATCTGCGCGTTAATCTATGCATTATGACCACAGTAAGGCTATCAAATTATGTATATATGGTCTGTGCACGAGCAATGTTTCAGCCAATGGACCTCCGGGTAACCCGGAGGTCCATTGGCAGAAACATTGCCTGTGATTGCTATTAGTAACCAGGAGAACCTGCCATGCTTTGTATGTCATTTGATATGGCAATTGCGCACAATTCCTATGCGCAATTAAACCTAGATAAGTGCAAAGTTCATGACAGGACTTCTAGTTTTAACTGTACCTACTGAGCCACCTCAGCACTTTATTACAGAGCCATGATAGTGGCTTCTGGCACTCCACCAGTGAAAATAATAAATGTTGATATCAGCATTGGGTAAATGGTCTACATTTCAGTGAAAAATGCTGAAATCAGATGATCAGCTGAACCTTCACATCCCTGTTAAAAGGCATTTCCGTTATGTGGAGACATCAAGGTAAGGGTTTGCTGTCGAATGAGGTTTTTAGGTAACTTTCAACATCAATGACTATACTGCCACCACTGAAACACAATTATAAAGTCAAATTTATCTAATTGTTTATAATTATAGACCCCACTCTAGAGGACTCACACTCCAAGCACTGGTTACCAGTTTCTATTATAACAGGAAGGCCTAAAAAGGTTAAAAATCTGTTTCTCAGGCCCTTCCACATGGTCCTTTTGGCTGCCGCATGATCTCTTTTTATAACCAATGTAAACTTGAAAAAAATACAAATTTAATGATTTATGTCTGATATTTTATCCAAGTGAATAAAATTGATAAATTTGTCCCTTGAGTTCAAGAAGGCTTGTCCCTTGAGTTCAAGAAGGCTTTGCTAAGGCATTGCAAAGCCTTCTTGAACTCAAGGGACAAAATACACTCCCACCCATGCTATTTTGTAGATTATGAGGCATTGGACATGAACTTTTGATGGCAAAGAAATAATTTCAAAAATAAAAAATAAAATAAAAACCTGCAAAAAATGGCCTGAGAAACAGATCTACTTTGTGGGGCCTAAAGCAGAATATGTCTACAGTAATCCCTTCTAAGGTTGCCATGGGGACAGTCAAAATTAATAACATGAATTTTACTTGATAACATCCTCTTGCAATCACAGTGAATGTGAATGCCAGTTAACTCCCCTGATGCTCAAATCTCCTCAGATTGTACAAATTAATGACCAACTGCACCAATACCAGGTCTAAAAAAATCTTTAGTTTTAGAGAGGCATCAAGGTATAGGACGGGGGAGAGTTAAACTATCTAGCAACTGATTTATCTGCACAAAGATTATTTATATTTTAAAAGTCAATTCAACACACAATGAGCCATATTCATTAACTTTTCATCCACTTTCTCTTTCTTACAAGCGTTTACTTCTGAATTTACACAATTTTTTTCTGAGCTTATTGATTTTACAGTAAAACCTGTCTTGAGAGACCACTATCTTGAGAGACCACCTGTCTTGAGAGACCACATCTACCAGGCACCGATTGGTTTTACTCTATAATGGACCTGCCATGGGAGACCACCTGTCTTGAGAGACCACCTGTCTTGAGAGACCACTGCCATAATAGACCTGTCTTGTGAGACCGCCCCTTTGAAGACTGAAACCATGACAAAAACTTTCTACCTGTTCTGGAATTGGAAAATCCATTGTGGTTATACTAACATAATTAAAAGTATTAAAAGCTGTGTGAAAAGATTAGGATTACTGCTGAATAAACAATTTCATACACACCTGAAATGTGACAGATAGAAATAAAAATAAATTTGTGTTGAAAATCTTTTTGTAACAAATTGAAATGACTGTTATAAAAATAAATTAGTGTTGAAAATCTTCAATGAAGATTTTCAACACTAATTTATTTTTATAATTTTTATAACAGTCCATTTCAATTTGTTACAAAAACTTCATAAAAAAGAACAACTACAAAGTAATTACAAAAATCCATTCTTCTCCATTTCTGAATTTTGTTGTTGGTTATTCACTGACTTGAGAAAACCTGAAACCTGTTATGAGAGACCACCTGTCTTGAGAGACCACTTTTGTGTGGCCCAAAGGGTGGTCTCTCAAGACAGGTTCTACTGTACAAGGATTGGCGTCAATTTGGCGAGTAAGTTATTAAAATTATATTAACATCTCTTCTAGACCTAATGGTGTGGGTATGTGGGGGTGACCTTCATAGAGTCAACTTTGTAAAATTAAAGGCCACTCGGCCACACGACCACTGAAAAAAATTGAATTTTGCGAAGTCGAAAAAGGGACATGGCTCTGGTAAAAAATGTTGGACCAAACCCCGATTTGAACTTGACCTGTATTTTACGCTGATACATCTACGCAAAAAATTTTATTTGATTCGATCAATTACAGCTGAAATTATTGGTTGAAAACTAAAAAAAAAATAGAGTTTTCAAATTCAAAAAGGGGACTCAGGTAGTTTATTAGAGTTCAAGGGGACCTGTGCGTAGGAATCCCGTAAATGAGTCTGATTGGTACGCCTAACCGGTTTCGTTCTGATTGGAGAACTCGTCAGAGGCAAAGGTAACTACTTGTGGCTCAGCCTTATATACTATCTCGGCTCAGTGTGGCGGATGCAGAGTGATGAAGTGTTTGGCAAAAGCATGGGGTGTTTGTGTGGGTCTGTAATGAGTTTGGTGAGAGGTACATACAAAATCGATATATCGAATGACCTGATTCCCCTTTATCATTTTGAAAACTCTATTTTTTTAGTCGAATTAGTGAAGTACATTGGATCTTCACACTAAAAACACTACTACCATTTGGCCTGAACAGAAAGGACTTTTAATTAAGTGCTACATATTTATTTGTTTATTATTACACCAGTCATGCATGAACAAGAGAGTGTGTTGTGAATATAGGTATCACAATTTTAGCATACAACAGCTTTCAAAAAGGGGATCGGTGTGTGTGTGAAGTATAGGATTAAGCTTTTTTTTTGCAAGCCGAGGATCCTATTTGTGGCTGCAGAGTGTCCCCACACTTAGACCCTATATATTAAGTGACTTAGGATCAGAGAGAAGCACAAGATTTTTGGAGCTACTTGGGAAAGGATTTCTTTTGCCCCATAAATGGCAAAAGTAGCCCTGTCTATTTTCAATCAAACGACAGAGATGTGCAGGGGTGGCGGAGCCGGGGCACAGGGGGGCACTTGCCCTACACTTTTTTCACCAATTATAGGTACTCGAATGGCATTTTCGGACATAACATACACAACCCCTAGAATACATTTAGTAATATAACATGTACCTGTATAAACATATACAATACAATTAATAGGGAATGTAATATACATAGTTCTTAACCCTTTACCCAACGCAGACGATATCAAACTTTATTATTTTAACTCCCAGCACACTGATGTCGAAATATCTAAAGTTCAGTGTGCAAATATTTCCCATAATGCAACTAGAAATTTAACCAATTCAATCTTGTATGACAGAGCTCAATGAGCTCTGTCAAACAAGATTGAATTGGTTAAATTCCCAGTTGCATTATGGGAAAAATGGCTACTTCATATCTGGATATTTTGACATCAGTGTGCAGGGAGTTAAATATCATTTTTTGAAATTTTTCAAAAAATTTCAACAAAACCATATCATGTGACCCCTCGTTGGAATGAGCTCGACAATCGACATCAAGGTATTAAATCTTGTTGCCTGAGATAACTTATAATATTTAACTGGTGGAGTGCTAAATTATTTTTCACAGGTATTTTTTTTTAAAGATACCATGATGCTACCAGCAAGGATACCATGCTTCTAGCAAGGATACCACGCTACCAGCAAGGATACCACACTACCAGCAAGGATACCACACTAACAGCAAGGATACCACTCTACCAGAAAGAATACCACGGATACCACGCTCGATGAGCTCGTTCCAATATTTTTTGAACTGCTGAATTTGCATATTACGCGGGCGAATGTGGGCGATTCATTGGGTGAAGGGTTAAATACATGATTACAATACAGCGAGATGGTATAGCCACGAGGGCTGTCTTCCTGCCATTCCCAATATAAAAAAAAACGAAAAAAAACAGATGAATACATATCAATACTGATACCAGCGTGTTTTCAGAAGTGAAGGGGTTATAGCTTAACTCAATACAATGGATTGTTGGGCGGGGTCTTTCCATTAGAAGCCAGTACCTTTCTACCTCTTTTTAGAGTGTGTAAACCCTTTATGTACAAGGATATAATTTTGATGGGATTATTTGATGATGATGAGATGACAGAACTTCTTTCGCAATAATGTTTAACCCTTTACCCATTGTAATGTTCAAAACCGGCCAGCGCTATTCAAAAAAATCACCATCCAATTTTCATTATTTTTTCACTTTTTGTCTCAAAAACATAGCTTATGACCCCTCACTGGAACGAGCTCCACAAGCTCGTTCCAATGAGGGACTCATAAGCTACGTTTTTTCTGCAAAAAATGAAAAAAATGAGTTATTCAAGAATTGTATTTGCAAGTGTCATCTGCCTTTCGTGTTAGGTAAAGGGTTAATAACACAACTAAGACCTACAGTCAGGACAAACTGGATTGTTAAGGTCGATATGTTGTGGAATTTATCAGTTAGAGTCTTTTTGAATAATGATCTGGGGTAGTTTTGAATTGATGGTTCAACAGATATCCACATCCCAGGAGGGGGGTAATTTATTTCAGAAGTACAAATGTAAGCGGCAAGTTTCATATAGAATACCTGGCGGCTAGTGTTAAGGTAACAATCAGAGGACAGCGCCGACAGGACACCAACAAACTGTGTTTGAGGAGAAGATTACGTACTAACATATCCTATTATTTCCTAATTAGGAGATACTATGTCCTAATTAAGAGTTATTGTCTCCTAATTAGGGCTATTATCCCCTAATAAGAACTTATTTTCTCCTAGTTGGGGCTTATTATCTCCTAAATAGAAGATACTAGGTCCTAATTAGAAGTATTGTCCCCTAATTAGGACATAATTACTCATCAGTAGAAGTCATTATCTCCCAAGTTAGAGATCATATGTCCTAACTAGGAGTTATTATTTCTTAATTAGGACTTAGTAACTCCTAATCATGAGTTATTATCTCCCAATTTGGACTTAGTATCAGGCATTTTTTTTATATGTGGCACATGTTTGCTTCCATACAATCCAACTGAACTCAATCCAGCCCGGACAAAGTCGAGCACTCCATGTTGCACATCTATCTATATTATATATATATATATATATATATATATATATATACTAGCTGGGGCCCGACTTCGTCCGAGAACGAATTAAATGGGTACAGGTGTGTTGAACATGCACAACTTGAGTGCCCCAGAAGACTACTTGATGAAAATTATACATAATGCAACGTTTCATCCAAACTACCGAGTAGTTTCATTGGTCATCACCGCGCATGCACGAAGACGGGAACACACCTCACACCCGACGATGGCAAATCACTACTCGATGGACCCTACATACAAATCCTAAGTTTCGTCCGGATCGGCCCAGCAGTTTCCGAGAACGTCACTGCGCATGCGCGAAGATGCCCCCCCCTCCCCGGTCCGATGGGTGGAAAACCTTCTCGGGGCCGAACTACATTCGCACGCCAAGTTTCGTTCCGATCGGCCGAGTCGATTTTGAGTCTATGGCGAACAGACAGACAGACAGACAGACAGACAGACAGACAGACAGACAGACAGACAGACAGACAGACAGACAGACAGACAGACAGACAGACAGACAAACAAGCTCAAATATATAGCAGACTAGACGGGGTGCCCGACTTCGTCCGGGCTACAAAGATCATCACAGCGCATGCACGAAGACGGGCACCCACCCCACAACCAACGATGGCAAATCACTACTGATGGTCCCTATATACAAATCCCAACTTTTGTCCCGATCGGCCCAGTAGTTTCCGAGAACTTTACTGCGCATGCGCGAAGATGCCCCCACCCCACCCCCAGTCCGATGGATGGTAAGACTTTCCTGGACCGAACTACATACGCATGCCAAGTTTCGTCACGATCGGCCCAGCCGTTTTCGAGTCTATAGCGAAAAGACAGACGCACACACAAACAAACTCAAATACATAGTAGACTAGATCAGTGCCCGACTTCGTCCGGGCTTTTGTCACTGCGCATGCACAAAGATTGGCTCCCACCCCTGCAAATCATTACCCGATTGACCGTACACACACCCGAAGATGGCGAATGAGTTTTTGTCACTGCACATGCGCAAAGATTAGCTCCCACCCCCATACCCTATAATGGCAAATGATTACCTGATGGACCATACATACAAATCCCAGGTTTCGTCCCGATCGGCAAAGTAGTTTCCGAGATTGCCATTGCGCATGCGCAAAGACGGCCCCCACCCCATATCTGACGGGGGAAAATCACTACCCGATGGACCCTACATACAAATCCCAAGTTTCGTTTCGTCCCGATCAGTTTAGTAGTTTCCGAGATCGTCACTGCGCATGCGCGAAGACATGCCCCCCCCCCCCCCCCCCCCCACACCCCCACCCCGATTTCGAATAGCCCCCAAAACCTTCCCGGACGCGAACCATACACCCGTGCCAAATTTCGTCTCGATCGGCCATGCCGTTTTCGCGTCTATAGAGAACAAATAAACAGACAAACAGACAGACAAGATTACTCAAATATATATATAGATTAGCTGGGTGCTCGACTTCGTTCCGGCTTCTGTGCCTGTGCATGCACAAAGATTGGTTTCCACCCCATAGCCGACGTTGACGAAGGACCGTAAATATACTCGCCCAAAAAAGAAAGTGTGCATTGCAGAAATTGATCAAACCCCCAAAAAATAATTTCGTAGGTGTAAAGAGTGTTAACCTGTTCATGAATAAGTTATATTGAACACAAAAACAGCTTTCCCCGTTAAAATTGCATTAACGTTAAATGACGTGCTGCACGTTTGTGAAAAGGCATGTTTTGCACGTGGAGAGTCTGAAAATTCATGCAGCAGTGTGAATCCTTGGGTATTTAAACACTAAAGTAAGGCCTTCCTATCGTTCACATTCAAACTTGCGCTGCTGTTAAAACGACTCCACATTAGCATGCCAAGATTGGCAATGAATCAATGTCTCCTTGCCCTGGGTATGATTAGAGCTGGCAGAACACACAGAGAGGTTGCCCAGCATTTGAACTGCCACTGTAACACTGTAGACAGGCTAGTCCATCGACATGCACAACATGATGATGTTCGAGACCGACCCCGCTCCGGGAGACCCCAAGTTACCACCCCTGCACAAGATCGGTATATCCGTGTCGTCCATCTCCGGAACCGGCAACAAATGGCAACGACGATAGCCAGGAACATCCCTAACCTGAGACGGATACATCCTCAAACAGTAATCAACCAGCTGAGAGAATACGGCTTACGTCCTCGAAGACCTGCAATTCGTCCGATTTTGACAGTACGTCATCGTCGTGCTCGACTGCAGTGGTGTAGACAACATCTCAAGCATCCCTTACACTGGTGGCGACGTGTTTTATTCACAGATGAATGTCGTTTCCATCTTTCATCATCAGATGGCCGCCAGAGAGTGTACAGACGTCGAAACGAACGCTACGCAGATCCATGTTGTTATGGGGGAGGGTCTCTCATGGTGTGGGGTGGCATCACTGCCCGTAATAGAACTGAGCTGGTCATTATTGATGGCAATCTCAATGCAGCCAGATATCGTGATGAAGTGCTTACACCTGTTGTTGTCCCATTTCTGCAACGTCACGGCCCCGGCGTCATTCTACATCAGGACAACGCCCGACCACACGCAGCTCGTGTTGTTCAACAGTATCTGCAGCAACAACAAGTGGATGTTCTTCGCTGACCCGCAAATTCGCCCGATATTTCACCCATTGAGCACGTATGGGACGAAATGAAACATCAGCTACGCCGGCTTCCCCATGCACCGTCAATGCTTGTGGAACTCCAAAGACAGCTTATCAGAATATGGAACAACATCCCACAACACTTCCATGCTAACTTGTTCACTTCCATGAGGCGTAGATGCACAGCAGTAGTCGATGCAGACAGAGGTCATACCAGATATTGAGTGTGTGACTTTTGTGTTTGACCCTTAGTGTCTTTGACTCTCCAAGGCACCAAGAGTATTCGTCGTAGCGTAATGAAATTTCTCGTGTTGATCACAAATTGATTCATCTGTGATTGAATAAAATTTCCATGAATGAAAATGATATATATCTTTTTTGAGTGTTATTTTTTAGCATGCACACTTTCTTTTTTGGGTGAGTATATATAAACCCAAGTTCTGTCCCGATCGGCCCAGTAGTTTCCAATATAGTCTCAGCGCATGCGCGAAGACGGGCCCCACCCACATCTGAGTAGCCTAAAACCTCCCCGGACCCAAACCACACACCCATGACAAATTTCGTCCCGATCGGCCCAGCCGTTTTTGAGTCTATAGAGAACAAACAAACAAACAAACAGGCAAACAAACAGACAAGATTACTCAAATATATATATAGACTAGCTGGGTGCCCGACTTCGTCCGGGCTTTTGTCACTGCGCATGTGCAAATATTAGCCCCCAATGGGTGGAAGACCTTCCCAGGACCGAACTACATACGCATGCCAAGTTTCATCCAGATCGGTCCAGCCGTTTTCGAGTCTATAGTGAAGACAGACAGACAGACAGACAGACAGACAGACAGACAGACAGACAGACAGACAGACAGACAGCAGACAAGCTCAAAGTACACTAGCTGGGTGCCCGACTTTGTCCGGGCTTTTGTCACTGCGCATCTGTGCATGCGCAAAGATTGGCTCCCACCCCATAGCCGAAAGACCATACACACAAATGCCAGTTTTCATCCTGATCGGTCCAGTGGTTTTCGAGATAGTCACTGCACATGCGCGAAGCCGGGCACCACCCCATACCCGACAATGGCAAATGATTACACGGTGGGCCTACATACAAATCCAAGGTTTCGTCCCGATCGGCCCAGTAGTTTCCGAGATCGTCTGTGCGCATGAGCAAAGACGGGCCCCCACCCCACGTCCGAGTCGCGTAGAACCTTCCCGGGCCCGAACCACACACCCATGCCAAATTTCTTCCCAGATCAACCCGGACATTTTCGAGTCTATACCTACAGACAGACAAATTGACAAGCAAGATTACTCAAATATATAGATAGACTAGATGGGGGCCCGAAATTGTCACTGCGAATGCGCAAATATTGGCTAACACCCCATAGCTGACGGTGGCAAATCACTACCTGGTGGAACGTACATACAAATCCCAGGTTTTGTCCGGATCGCAAAAGTAGTTCCGAGATTGTCACTGCCCCCACCCTGGATCCGATGGGTGGAAAAGCTTCCCGGGACCGGAATATATACGCCTGCCAAGTTCCGTCCCAATCAACCCATTCGATTTCGAGTCTATAGCAAACACACAGGCAGACAGACAGATATGTGAAGACGGGCCCCCACCCCAGGTCCAATGGGTGGAAACCTTCCCAGGACCAAACTACATGTGCATGCCAAGTTTCGTCCCGATATGTCCAGACGTTTTCGAGTCTATAGCAAACCCACAGACAGACACACACACACACAGACACAGACAAATAAACTCAAATGTTTAATAGACTAGCTCGAGGCCCTACTTCATACAGGAATGATTTACATTGACAGCTGAGCCGAGCATGAGCAATTTGAGTGGCCCAGGACACTGCCGGATGGAACTTACATACAAATCTCAGGTTTTGAGACAATCGGCACAGTCGTTTTCGTGATTGTCACTGCGCATGCGCTAAGATGGCCCCACCCACATGTCCGAATAGATTAAAACCTTCCCGGGTTGTGGTGGGGGCCATCTTCGTGCATGCACAGTATTGATCGTGAAAACTACTGGGCCGATCGGCACAAAACTTGGTGTTTGTATGTAGGGTCATCGGTTAATTATTTGCCACCGTCGGGTATGGGGTGGGGACCTGTCTTCGTGCATGCGCAGTAACGATCTCGGAAACTACTGGGCCGATCAGGACAAAACTTGGGATTTGTATGTATGGTCTATTGGGTAGTGATTTGCCACCATCTGCTCTGGAGTGGGGGACCTATCCTCGCGTATGCGCTATGACGATTTCGGTAACTACTGGCCCGATTTGAGCGAAACATGGGATTTGTATGTCGGGAATTAACTGGCCTCTGTCGGCTATGAGGGGACAGCCTATCTTTGTGCATGCGCAGTGATGATCTCAGAAACTACAAATCCGATTGGGACAAAACCTAGAATTTGTACGTACGTTCCACCGGGTAGTGATTTGCCACCGTCGGCTATGGCGTGTTAGCCCATCTTTGCGCATGCCCAGTGACGATCTCTGTAGTCCGGACGAAGTCGGGCACCCCAGCTAGTCTACTATATATTTGAGCTTGTGTGTCTCTGTGTGAGTGTGTGAGTGTGTGTGTGTGTCAGGGTGAGGGTGTGTGTGTGTGTCAGGGTGAGGGTGTGTGTGTGTCAGGGTGTGTGTGTGTGTGTGTGTGTGTGTGTGTGTGTGTGTGTGTGTCAGGGTGAGGGTGTGTGTGTGTGTGTGTGTGTCAGGGTGTGTGTGTGTGTGTGTGTGTGTGTGTGTGTGTGTGTGTGTGTGTGTGTGTGTGTGTCAGGGTGAGGGTGTGTGTGTGTGTCAGGGTGAGGGTGTGTGTGTGTGTGTGTGTGTGTGTGTGTGTGTCAGGGTGAGGGTGTGTGTGTGTGTCAGGGTGAGGGTGTGTGTGTGTGTCAGGGTGAGGGTGTGTGTGTGTCAGGGTGTGTGTGTGTGTGTGTGTGTGTGTGTGTGTGTGTGTGTGTGTGTGTGTGTGTGGGGGGGGGGGGGGTTTGTCTTACCGAATGGATGAGGTTAGTAGACAAAATAGTTTGCGTGTTTCGCCTTACCGAGGTACAAAAGACAAAAGAAACCCTTTGCCTCGGTTGTTTTCCCAGAACTGTACCGGAAAAACAAGGTAGAAACCGTTAGTCCACACAAAGGACAAACAATGGGGTACCTCTGTATGTAGGGTAGACAAGACTGTGTGCGCGTGTGTGTGTGTGTGTGTGTGTTTGAGGTTAAAAGATCGCACTGGCACAGACATTTCCTACTGAAACGTTTTTTTTCTTTTAATATGCCGCCGTAAAATTGTTTTCATTTACTGAACCCTGATTGGTTTCAAACATGACAAAAAAGTACATAAAATTGATTTAAACTAAGTGATGAGCTTAGGAACTGGTTAAACTGACTGGCAAAAATTGATGTTATTCATTGATGGGCTCTAATTTAGTCCTTACAAGGATGTTACGCAAGCTTTTGTTTTTCTTATAGGCGATGACAGGTCGAAGATTCAAAGGTTCATTTAATTTAGCATTTGTAAAATTGAATTCATCTTTTAACATTTTTGCTATTTCGATATTCATTCTGTTGTACGTTAAAGTGAAAGGAATGATGGACCTCCTTTCGCATTCACCCTCTGATATGTTCATACCAAATGGCCAGAGGGTTTGAAGCGTATTGATCCAAAAAGCTTCACGTTTTTTTCTAAATTCATCCGTTTCTTCTAATGTGTCTTTAATTGGTGGTTGTTCAATAGGATGGATTTCGAAATCATCCAAAGAATGGGCAGGAAGGTTAAAATGTTGTGCTACTGGGGCATCAGCATTATGTTTTATATCCTGTTTGTGTCTAGTAGCACGTTCTCGGAAAGGATTTTGACTTTGACCAACATACTGTTTCCGACATCGCTTACAAGTGATAAGGTAAATAATGTTTGGTGAATCACAGTGGAGGGGGTTACGGATCTGATAATGATTTTTCGTTTGTTCGGAGGAAAATTCCTCTTTCTGATCAGGCATAAAAGTATGCAGTCTACAACGAGACTTTTTGCAATTAAATACTGCGCCACTACCATTTTTCAACGGTCTGTTGTGTTCAATCGTCAGTGGTTCGAAATCGGTAGTTTCAACTGGACTTTCGAGCTTTTTCAGGGTTTGGGATTTCAGGCTACGCAAAAGGCGCAGCGAGTACCCTCTCGATCTGAGGGCGCCAAATAGAGTAGAACAAGCCTCATTGAAATTTATCTTATCACTTGAATTGCGGTGGAAATGAATGAGCTGTGATTTGATGATACCTTTAAATGTATGTTGAGGATGAAATGATTTTGTTTGCAACAATTGATGTGAATCAGTTGGTTTAAAATATACTTTATAATCTAAATGACCGGACGCCTGAAATTGCTTGCCTTTATACACGGTCACATCGAGAAAATCAACAGAATTTTCACTGATAGTAACTTTCAATTTAATATTTGGATTGTAATTGTTCAAGATTTCTAAAAATTCATCAAAATCTTCTTTTGAATGTTCCCAAATAATAAAAATATCATCTAAATACCTGAGATATACGAGAGGATGCTTTGCACATTTGCTTAAGGCATTTTCCTCCCATTCTGCTACATAAATGCTTGCAAAATTAGGACTGAATCTTTTGCCCATAGGACAACCCATTATTTGTAGAAAATATTCTCCATTGAATTGAAAGTCATTACCTTTTAAGCTCAGCTCTAAAAGATCCAAAATTTGTTCATCCGGGCGTTTCGCATCCGGATATTTTTCAAATGCATTTTTAACTGATTTAACACCTTTATCAATATCAATGTTCGTATACATACTGTCGATGTCCAAAGTAGCCAGAATTGCATTTTTCGATATTTTCAATTTCGAAATTTTTGACAGGAAATTAAAATTTTTTAGTAAATTTTGTTTCTTAACATACCTACCACAATTGTTTACAATTGGCTGTAACATAAGTGCAAGCCCTACTTCGGAACTAACTCAAGCTTTTAGAATCTTTTCCAAACGAGTTGGAAAAGTACTAGAGTGCAAAAGCACGAAAAAGATCGAAAAAAGGGTCGAGCGAGACCAGCGCTCGAAATTACAGGTACTCTCTCTGCACACCTCTTGCGTTTACCGAGCGCATGTGCAACAAACCGTGACGTCAATTCCGTATTTCCGTCAACGAGAAGTTTGTGATTTAGCGGGGAGGCATCGATATCAAAGATATCCCCAAGGAGGGTGGGCCTCCGGTAAACAATTGTGGTAGGTATATTAAGAAACAAAATTTACTAAAAAATTTTAATTTCTTTTCAACCTACTCACAATTGTTTACAATTGGCTGAATAAACAATAGGAGGAGGTGAATCACATAACCAATACCAACAAGAGTAGCAGAACGAAAGCAAGGATGGCAGAGAACAAAAACTAAAACCTGTAATGAAGAAAGAGAGAAGGCACCTGAAAAGAACAAGGCTGAGAGAAGCGCAACCTCGACAAAAACAATTTAACGAGGGTGCACCACAGCCTGAGCAGCCACGAGAGGGCCTAAAGAATAAAGGTCCTCAGATTGCTGCTGAAGGTGGCGGAGATAAAAAGAGGAGAAGGTAGAAGCATTCCTCCAGTAAGCCGCATTCATAACATCACGGAGCGAAACAGAATTGGAGAACGCCCAGGATGTAGAAATGGCACGAACCTCGTGAGCATTAAGCCGGTTCGAAACAAGATCCGATGCAGACAAGCGAGAATAAGCCAGCTTGATTGCAAGACAGATCCACCTGGAAATAGAATGGGAAGAGATAGACTGCCGCTTAGGAATGAGAGACAGAAAAAATCTCTTCCGATCCCTCCTAATGAACTGAGTGCGAGTAATGTATGTCTTGACCGCACGAACAGGACAAAGAAGAGGCCTCCGTCCATCTACAGCAGGGAGAGCCCGAATGCAGATGGGAGGAGGTACCGAATCGGGGAGTTGATTCTTAGCCAGAAAAGAGCAATCAGTAGTGAATGTGACACTGTTAGCCTCATTTCGGAAGAAGGCAGAATCAACAGATAGCGCATGAAGCTCACTGACTCGACGAGCAGAAGCAAACGCTAGAAGAAAAGCCGTCTTATAGGTGAGAAAACGCATGTCGGTCTCAGATAAAGGCTCGAAAGGCGCCCCCTCCAAACAGTGCAACACCCATGCCAAGTTCCACTTGGGTGTAAGACGCAAAACTCGAGGCCTCTTCAAAGAAAAGTGCCGAATAAGTTTGGAGAGGAAAAGATTACGACCGATACACCGCTTTCCCACATAAGAGAAAGTATCAGACAGCATAGACCGATAGCCCTTAATCGTAATAGGCTGGAGGCCCTTGGAGTCAAAAAGAAAAACCAGAAAATCCGCAATTTGAGCGATAGACGGATCACGGTAATTCACATTGTGATCTGAACACCAGCGGCAGAAAACCTTCCACTTGGCGGCATAAGTCATTCCAGTGGAAGGTCGCCGCGATGCAGAAATGCACTCCACTGATCGTCTCGAAAAACCTCTACGTCGGAGACTGGACCTGATAAAAGACAGGCGTGAAGGGACAGGCTCGCCAGGTTGTTGTGATACTTCCTGGGATGACCCTGTGAAAGAAGATCGCGACGTAGAGGTAGACGAATCGGTCGATCGGCCAATAGAGGCCGCAGCAGATTGATCCACACCCTCTGTGGAGACAGAATGATCCTGCAACTGCAAGCACGAATCTTCGCTAAAACTTGAGGAAGAATCGGTGCAGGAGGAAAGGCATAGCCGACCCAGCCTGTCCAGTCCAGAGACAGAGCGTCTACTGCAAATGCCAGAGGATCTGGACAAGGGGAGACAAAAGTCTCTACCTGATGATTCCAGTGAGTAGCGAAAAGGTCGACCTGAGGACGACCCCACTGCTTGCAAATCGCCTGAAACACCGACCGATGTAGCATCCATTCGGTTGGAAGGACACTGTCGCGTCGGGACAGGGAGTCTGCTAGGACGTTGAGACGCCCGGGAATGTGTCGAATGGACACCCGAGCGTTCACATCCCGTGCCAACAGAAGAAGATCCCGAGACAGCCGATACATAGGAATCGAATGAGTGCCTCCCTGATTCCGTATGTAGGCCACTACTGTCGAATTGTCCGAAAGAAGTAGGACAACATGGTCCGACAGATGAGGGATCCAAAGCCGAAAACTCAACAGAAGAGCAAGGAGCTCCTTCTGGTTGATATGAAGGCCCACCTGCTCGCTGTCCCACTCTCCGTGAGTAGACAGACCGAGAGGGTCCAACGTCGCACCCCAGCCCCGATCGCTGGCATCCGCAGTAAGGATGCGATCGGCCAAAGGAAGATCCAACGGAACACCCTGTGTCAGCCAGGGAATATTTGCCCAAGGGCGGAGGTGACAAAGCAGAGACCGAGGAATAGTGAGTTCCAGGTCCAGCGGCTCTACATTCGGACGCCAATGATCCAACAGGAAGTGTTGGAGAGGTCGGACAAACAAGCGACCGAGCGGAATGAGATCGGTCACCGAACCGCAAAGGCCCAGCATCCGAAGGAAAGTCCTGGCCGAGACCGAGGAAGATTGAAGCAGGTCCCGAGTCAAGGCGGAAAGAATCGTCGCCCGAGCCTGGGGAACCGACACTACATTGTGAAGAGTGTCGAAATCCATCCCCAAATGACGGAATCGCTGAGAAGGAAGAAGATCCGACTTCTCGCGATTGACTCTGAAACCCAGCGACGCTAGAAGGCAAAGAAACTGCCGGACATCGAACTCCAGAACAGCAGCATCGTGGTGCCGTTGGAGGATGTCGTCTAGGTAGGCGGACGAAGTCACCGCCGACTGAGTGCGATGGAAAGCAAGCACATGTGACATCAGTCGGGTGAAGGCCCAAGGAGCCAGGTTCAAACCGAACGGGAGAGCTCTGAATTGAAAAACTCGATCCCGAAACGAGAACCGAAGGCATTTCCGTGACGCCAGATGAATGGGTACATGGAAGTAGGCATCCTTCAGGTCGATACTGGCCGCAAAATCGCCCTGATGAACTGAACGTCGAACCGACCGGAAAGTCTCCATACTGAAACGAGGAGCAATTATGTACTCGTTCAGGGTACTCAGATCGATGACAGGACGAAATTGGCCGTTTTTCTTCGGCACCAAGAAAAGTCTCGAGTAAAACCCCGGTGAAAGGATGTTCCTGACCACCTCGATCGCCCCTTTGGTGAGGAGATTGTCGATCTCCTGCACCAGAAGGTCCCGACGCAGAGAATCTGAAGGGACCTGAGTCGGAAGGGGCACCCGAGATAAACTGGGGTGCCGATGGAAGGACAGTCGCAGACCGGAATGAATGACGTCGAGGACCCAAGAGTCCGACGTTATCTCTGTCCAACGGTCGTAAAACAGCGACAGCCTTCCTCCGACTGGAGGCGAATCGAGGTGAGAACCTTCACTTGCGGCCTCGACGAGGCCCCCGAGAGGAGAAACCACCTCGGGAAGTGACAGAGTCCTGAGACTTTCCAGCCTGAGGCTGCCAGCGGGCCTGGCCACGTCGGCGCTTCTTATGAGCAGAAGGAGCAGACGGAGCCGAAGGCGTAGCCGACGTCGCCGACGAGGCAGACGCAGCAGCACGCTTGGCGGGCCTGGAACGACCCCCACCCGCAGCAGCAGGTGGGTCAAGCTGTCTCAGCAAAAGCTGGTCGTTCGAATGACGAAGAACTTCGCCACGAACAGCTTCCACGGAACCATGGAACAACTGAGGTCCTACCAAAGAGGCAGACCTCAGAACAGCACGTTGCTCAGAAGGAAGGGATGGTAAAGAATCCAAAACCGCATCCCGGCGTGCCAGCTCCAAATTGGCCGTGTTACAGGCGTGAGCGTGAGTCAAGTTCATAAGAGCCTGTGACAAAACGCCCTGGTGGAAAATATTCAGCCAGAGCAGCGACAACATGGTCCGCGAGAGATAACATACCCAGCATCTCTCGGGACAGGCCCACCATAGACTCAACTACCGACATCGGGAGAACTGCCGACTTAGGCTTAGTCAACCCGAGGGAAGAAGAATCCTCATCCACAGTAGTCATCCCTTGGAAGACTGGTGGAGAGACGGAATCGTAAACACGAAACCGCGATGGAGGCAGGAAGGCATCAGCTCTAGAAAAGAAGGAACCCTTGAGGGCCTTAGAACGCATTTTGGCGTCTAAGCCCTGGAAGGACTCAACCACCTGAGCCGATTGCAGAGGACGCAAAGCCCCGGAGCTAGAAGGCTCAACAGGGTTACGGCGCTCCACAGTGGACCGCGGCCGGACGGTCACAGAAGGCTGGTCGGAAGGTAGAACGTCCGGCAATAAGCCAAAGACGAAATCCAAAGCCTGCCCCAAGACTGACGAGGGGGGACCATCACCTTCAAGATACTCGTCATCCTCCGTAGCAGAGGAGACGTAGCCCAACTCGGGCTGACCAGCAGAAACCTCCTGTGAATACTGTGCAGTATCTAAGGGGCCAGGCGAGACATCTCGGCGACCGACCAAAGGAGGTTGTGCCTCAGGAGGCACAGGGAGGCCAACTTGAGGGTTGCCAGAAAGCAACCGGGTGAGCGCCAAAACGGCCTGGCGCAGGTCACCCTGAGAATCCGTCGCAGCAGAATCGCCCGACGGAGTGTCCTCCCAATGGACCCTTCTGGTAGAAGAACCCAAATCCTCAGAAGAGACCGACGGCGAACGTCGATCGGCAGACAGAATAGGAGCACGGTGAGAAGACACCGGAGGATAGTCCCGATTGTGACGCCCAGGAGCCATCACTGGCCTCTGCGAAACAGAAGGCCCTGCCTGCAAATCCTCGAAAGGGACCGACGGCGCACGTCGATCGGTAGCTGGACCTAGGACACGGTGAGAAGACACCGGAGGATTGTCCAAAGAATGACAGGAACCTGTCATTGACCTCTGCGCAGCAGACGGCCCCAACTGCCTATCCTCTGAGACCGACGGCAAGCATCGATCGACACCCAGACTCGGAACACAGTGAGGAATCACCGGAGGAAGGTTCCGAGAGTGACAGCTAACCGGGGCTGTCACTGACCGCTGCCGAACAGCAGGCCCTGGATGCCAACGTCCCAACACCATCCCGCTAGTCGGCACACTAGCAGGCGAAGGTGGAACAATAAACGATTCACTCGAGGGACGAGGAATCGCTGCCGAAGCGACCGGCCGGCTCAACCGACTAGGAGCAAACCTAGCCAGATGAGACGGAGCAGACAGCAAACCCGCACAGCCTCGCCGCGAGGCTGGGGGAGGCTGAGAACACACAGACACACCAGCAGATACAGCCTCGGTCCCCCGAGACTGTAGACCATCCCCAGAAGAGATGGAAGAGCCACCATCAGACAGAATAGGATCTGGAGTAGCAACCCCCTCAACAACGGTCGACGGTGTTGGAGGCAGATCGGAGAGGGTTACCGAGTTGACCTCGGAAAAGCTCTCAACGAAAACAGACGCCTCAATAGTGACATCCGAAGACAAAGAGACCGCGGTCTCCTCATCAGGTATCACAGAACAAACACCGTCAACAGTTGCAGAGGAGCTCGCCACAGAAGTCAGATCCGAATCCTGTGTGACAGAGTCACCACGTGCACCAGCAGAAATGTCTGCAACGGCACGGCTACCCTTACCCCGAGAACGAGGGGTTCTAGCTCTGGAAAGAACCACCTTGTTAACAGAAGCCCAAAATTTAGAGGACCAAACCCCACAGATACCACATGATTGGGCCTGAGTGCAATTGTTGCAAGTGACACATGTGGTATGGGAATCGTCCACATGTTTCACCTGCAAACAAGAGGTACAAGGAATAGTCTTAGGCATGATATAAATACAACAATCAAGCTTCCCGCCGACGGAAAACAGAACGAAGGTCGTGTTCACACGTGGGGGAAAGGCAAGATAAAGTGTGAAAAGAACAGCAATAATAATACAAATTAACATTAAATGAGAGTAATAATTTGGTAGCTTGAAAAAGGATACAATCCAGTAGCACACTAAAGACGATTAATAAGTTGTTCACGAAGAATTAATATCATAAACAGCACAGTCACAAAAATTTCCGACCATGAACAATGGCGGAAAATAAAGGAATTGACGTCACGGTTTGTTGCGCATGCGCTCGGTAAACGCAAGAGGTGTGCAGAGAGAGTACCTGTAATTTCGAGCGCTGGTCTCGCTCGACCCTTTTTTCGATCTTTTTCGTGCTTTTGCACTCTAGTACTTTTCCAACTCGTTTGGAAAAGATTCTAAAAGCTTGAGTTAGTTCCGAAGTAGGGCTTGCACTTATGTTACAGCCAATTGTAAACAATTGTGAGTAGGTTGAAAAGAAATCCTGTGTATTTTTTAGATAGCTAGGATGTCTATTTGCTATAGGTTTCAGATGATAATCAATTAATTCCGAGATCGCATAAGATTCCGAATTACAATCTGTTACAATTGGTCTCCCGGGTGGAGTTAAGTCATCCGTCCATGAAGAACAGTCCTTGTGGATCTTTGGTAGGATATAAAATTGTCTTGTTTGAGCACTGAGCTTAGCTGTTAAATATTTCAATTGTTTTTTGGTAATGTGACCTTCGTCGAGGAGAAATTTTAAGATCTTATTGAATTTTTCGATATTACTAGGCCAAATAAGTGAATCTATTTTCTTATAATGTTTAGTATTGCTGAGTTGTCTCATGGCTTCCTTTATATAATTATCCCGAGATAGAACAACTACCGACCCACCTTTGTCGGCTGGTTTAATTACTAATTTCTTATTTTTTCGAAGTTTCGTGAGGCTCTCCGTTCACCAGCTGTCAAATTGTCTTTATCGGAGAGTATGTTCATGCTGAACACCTTTTGGATGATTCGTTTGCTAGCCTCAATAATTTCGGGATCTACTTCACTATCTGGAGGTGACCAACCAGATGATTCTGTAAAAGGAAGTTTCCGACCGCTGGAGTTTCTAAAGCGGTCGGCTAATTTCATTTGCCAAAGAAAATTACAGTTGTATGATGGTAAATTTGTTTGGTTATCAGTTTTAGGCTTTGGTGCTGGTACAAAAGTTAAACCGCGATCTAAAAGCGATTTCTCTTGGGTTGTTAGGTCATTGGTGCCAGACAGGTTAACCACATTAGTTCCTAATCCCACATCTGTTAGGCGGCTGTTACCTTTGCCTTTACTTAGTTTAAATTTAGGTGGTTCAACCAGTGATCGTACATAATATTGGCGGTTCTCGTGGTCCAATGGATTAAATCCTGAGCAACATCAAACTTCGCGTCATCAATTTTAGGTATAACGTTAACGTCCTTCACTTTCCGAATGGTTTCGTTGATGTGATGTTTCGTGTGTGGGTTTGTCTTACCAACTTGACGAGGTAACTAGACAAAAGAGTTTGCGTGTTTTGCCTTACCAATGTACAAAAGACAAAAGAAACCCTTTACCTCGGTTGTTTTCCCAGAACTGTACCGGCAAAACGAGGTAGAAACTGTTAGTCCACACAAAGGACAAACAATGGGGTACCTCGGTATGTAGGGTAGACAAGACTCTCTGTGTGTGTGTGTGTGTGTGTGTGTGTGTGTGTGGGTTTGTCTTACCAACTTGACGAGGTAACTAGACAAAAGAGTTTGCGTGTTTTGCCTTACCGAGGTACAAAAGACAAAAGAAACCCTTTACCTCTGTTGTTTTCCCAGAACTGTACCGGCAAAACGAGGTAGAAACCGTTAATCCACACAAAGGACAAACAATGGGGTACCTCGGTATGTAGGGTAAACAAGACTGTGTGTGTGTGTGTGTGTGTGTGTGTTTGTCTTACCAACTTGACGAGGTAACTAGACAAAAGAGTTTGCGTGTTTCGCCTTACCGAGGTACAAAAGACAAAAGAAACCCTTTACCTCGGTTGTTTTCCCAGAACTGTACCGGCAAAACGAGGTAGAAACCGTTAGTCCACACAAAGGACAAACAATGGGGTATCTCGGTATGTAGGGTAGACAAGACTGTGTGTGTGTGTATGTGTGTGTGTGTGTGTGTGTGTGTGTGTGTGTGTGTGTGTGTGTGTGTGTGTGTGTGTGTGTGTGTGTGTGTGTTTGAGGTTAAAAAATCGCACTGGCACCGACATTTCCTACTGAAACGTTTTTTTCCTTTTAATATGCCGCTGTGTGTGTGTGTGTTCATTATAGACTCAAAAATGGCTGGGCCAATCGGGACGAAACTTAGCATGCGTATGTAGTACGGTCCTGGAAAGGTTTTCCATCCATCGGACCTGGGGTGGGGGGTCCGTCTTCGCGCATGCGCAGTAACGACCTCGGAAACTACTGGGGCGGTCAGGCCGAAACTTGGGATTTGTATGTAGGGCCATCAGGTTATGATTTAAAAAAAAACAACTATATTTTATAATAGAGAAACCCGTCTGAATTTAAAAACACTTTAACAGCAGAATCGTTCAGTGTTGATAAAAGCTCTACAAGCGGGGGAAACCGGAGTCCCCCAAGCCTCTCTTCCCATCCCCACCCTCACAGACAACGCCGTGGTGAGCATGGATGAGCAGCTATCAGCTCTCCAACATCAAGACGTACACAATCAACGTGCAGTGCGCCTTAATGCATGGTGTCATTGTGACCCACATGAGCAAGCGAGTTCAGACAGTCAGCGATGCATACTAACAATGTGTATTCCTTTGTCGACATTTGTGTACGGAACGGAAAAATAATAAATTCAAAGATTTTAATAATTTTTAGATGAGTTTAAAGAGTAGCTAAAACCGTATTCTAAAATCGCAAGCCTCAAGTTTTGATTTAACTCTAATCATATCACGCGAATAATTTTAGCCTTTGAAAACTGAGAAATATTTTATTACAAAAGTGGTAAAAACGTTACTACAAAAGTGGTGACTTTGTTTTTTTAAGACAAAAGTGGGCGACGGTTACTACAAAAGTGGAGACCTCATTTTACTACAAAAGTGGGGCGACGTTACTACAAAAGTGGTGAGCTACCACAAAAGTGGGCGTTTTCTACTACAAAAGTGGTGAGCTACCACAAAAGTGGTAATTACTACAAAAGTGGGCGTCACATGCATTGACATTTTGAATCTTCAAATATTTCCACTTTTGTAAAAATTCCAATACCAACACACATAACACACTATGTGTTCACTTTTGCAAAATGAGTGTATTACTATGGCCTGATCATACAGCCAAGCGCAAACGTTCATTGTACATGTAGAACTTGTGTCCTCGAAATTACCACGAAATGAGGTCATTCCAGTCACCCGAAACAGCCAAAGTGGAAAATAATTTCTTCTTGTCTGAATGCAAGTTTAACACACTGATGTTTTCAACGTTCGCAACCTCACTCTGCTACCATTGTTAAAGGTAGCTTAACATGCAAAATAGTATTTTGCGACAATGATGTTCAACACATATTCTTCTTCAAAAATGTCCACCACACGTTGCCGGATGTTGCTCCCATCACTCTCCCAACCAGAAGTCCCATGAAAACTGCACCAATCCTGGTTGCATTAAAAACATGAACCCACCACTGGAACAAGAAGTGTGTGTATTTGAATTTCATGAAATTTCAAACTTTGGATTTTCATAGTACAGTTCAGCCGCCATGGACTGGTCATAATCCATGCATGTGAACTGGTTTATCAGGTATTAAAAATAGGCCGATGAAATCGTCAGATGTGTACCCGTACGTGCAACTAGTAGAAAGCTGTATGACGGAGGGCCACCACGGATGCCGACATTATGTACACCATACATGGTATGGGTACATATAGAAATGGATTGGAAGAGTGTCTAATTTGATGGATAAAGGGTTAATATCTCCAGATCAAATTATCAGATTTACATAAAAAACTATACAGCACAGCACATCAGTAACCTGAATAAATATATAAAGTAACATGACAATCAGATTGATATTTTTCAAGTTATCGAATGCCAAAGGGATTGGAGGAATTTTCAATTTGAAGGATAAAGGGTTAATATCTCAGGATCAAAATAACAGATTTACACCAAAAACTATACAGCTCGGCACATCAGTAACCTGAACACAAATATAAAGTAACTTGACAATCCAAGCAATATTTTTAAAGTTATCGAATGCCAAAGGGATTGGAGGAATTTTCAATTTGAAGGATAAAGGGTTAATATCTCGGGATCAAATCATCAGATTTACACCAAAAACTATACAGCTCGGCACATCAGTAACCTGAACACAAATATAAAGTAACTTGACAATCCAAGCAATATTTTTAAAGTTATCGAATGCCAAAGGGATTGGAGGAATTTTCAATTTGAAGGATAAAGGGTTAATATCTCAGGATCAAAATAACAGATTTACACCAAAAACTATACAGCTTGGCACATCAGTAACCTGAACACAAATATAAAGTAACTTGACAATCCAAGCAATATTTTTAAAGTTATCGAATGCCAAAGGGATTGGAGGAATTTTCAATTTGAAGGATAAAGGGTTAATATCTCGGGATCAAATCATCAGATTTACACCAAAAACTATACAGCTCAGCAAATCAGTAACCTGAACACAAATATAAAGTAACTAGACAATCCAAGCAATATTTTTCAAGTTATCGAATGCCAAAGGGATTCGAGGAATTTTCAATTTGAAGGATAAAGGGTTAATATCTCAGGATCAAATTATCAGATTTACACCAAAAACTATACAGCTCGGCAGACCAGTAACCTGAACACTAATATACAGTAACTTGACAATCCAAGCAATATTTTTCAAGTTATCGAATGCCAAAGAAATGGATACGGATGCCGGACGGACGGACAGACAGACAGACAGATGGACGGACAGACTGACAGACAAAGGATGGACAAACGACGGATGGCCACCCCGGATGCCGGCATTATGTGTACCATACATAGTATGGGTACACATAAAAATCATCAGCAGCAAAATTTTAATTAATGATGCGCCGGGTTGTACCTGGTGCTTCATTAATTAAATGTTTGATGATTATTCCTATAAATAGTATTTGGAATTTAATAATTTTTGCATCCCTGGAAATGTTGCCCACTCATGGAAAGTGATCTGTACATGGCGGCCATACTGTAAATTTGTTTGTTGTTACAGTAGAACCGGTCTTGAGAGACCGCCCTTTGGGCCACACAAAAGTGGTCTCTCAAGACAGGTGGTCTCTCATAACAGGTTTCAGGTTTTCTCAAGTCAGCGAATAACCAACCATAAAATTCAGAAATGGAGAAGAATGGATTTTTGTAATTACTTTGTAGTTGTTCTTTTTTATGAAGTTTTAAATTGAAATGGACTGTTACAAAAATTATAACTTAGATGTGAGTCTTCCATGGAAGACGTGTGTCGCCTGCACTATATTTTAATATTTCAGACAGAATTCTAAGTGGAAAAGGGACATAACTCTGGAAAAAATACAGCGGATCAAAAAATAAAATAGGAGGTGCACAATGCCATTATGTGATAAAGAATCACTGAAAGTTTCATCAAAATCCATTCATAGGTTAAAGAGGAGTGGCGGATAAGAGAAAGTGTGACGCGGACGACAAAAGTAATCCCTATATGTCGCTCCCCACTTCGTGGGGCAGGCGACACAAAAATAAATTAGTGCTGAAAATCTTCATTGAAGATTTTCAACACTAATTTATTTTTATAATTTTTATAACAGTCCATTTCAATTTGTTACAAAAAGATTTTCAACACAAATTTATTTTTATTCCTATAATCTGTCACATTTCAGGTATGTATGAAATTGTTTATTCAGCAATAATCCTAATCTTTTCACAGGGGTCTTATAAGAACATCTCAATCTTTAATGAGTTAGCAATTGAAACCCAATTAAGAGCTTTTAATACTTTTAATTATGTTAGTATAACCACAATGGATTTTCCAATTCCAGAACAGGTAAAAAGCTTTTGTCATGGTTTCAGTCTTCAAAGGGGTGGTCTCTCAAGACAGGTCCATTATGGCATAAAAATACAAGTTGGTACAGTGGAGCCCACTTAATTGGATATCTCTTAATTGTATATCCCTGTTAATTGAATATAATTTTCAAACACAAAACCATTTACCATACTTTCAGTACAAATTTGATCTGTTAATTGCATATGGGCTGTAGAGTAAACTCCTGTTAATTGTATATAAAGTTTTGTAATATATCGAAAAAACTACTGTGACATGCACCAAATTCCCCTTATTTATCAACCTTTTTGGCCTCACTACATCCAATACAGGCATTTATTCTATTATATCTTGTTTGACAGAGCTCTATGAGCTCTTTCAATCAAGATATAATAGAATAAATGCTCAGTTTACCTCCAGAACACAGGAAACTGACCAGATCCCTGTTAATTGTATACTCCTGTTACTTGAATAATTTTCACTAGCAAAATGGATATTCAATTAAGAGAATTCTACTGTACCAGGTCACAGTGGTCTCTCAAGACAGGTGGTCTCTCAAGACAGGTGGTCTCCCATAGCAGGTCCATTATAGAGTAAAACCAATTGGTGCCTGGCAAATGTGGTCTCTCAAGACAGGTGGTCTCTCAAGAAAGTGGTCTCTAAAGACATGTTTTACTGTACTAAAATTGGGAAAATCTTTGAAAAAGAATGGATTCAAAGAGAACATTTTTCTTTGTTTAACAATGTCAAACATTCTGCATAAACCATCAAAATCACTGCATTAACTGGAAATGCTCGCATCAAAGTTGGCCAAAATCCTCGATAAAAACCTATTATACCCTCATTCCTGTAACACTCCAGCACACAGTCTGCAAGATTTTTGTAGCGACATTTCTGAACATCGGACTGGTAACGACTTTTGATGACATCAAACGGTAGAATCATAGCCCAGCTAATGACACCAGCTAAACCTCCCGAAAGGAAACTGACAACTTGACGAGCTTTACCATTCAGTAAAATTCTACCTTTGTGGTTCATGTATTCAAATAAGACAAGGTAAGCACATGAGGCAGGAACATCTCTCCACATCTGTATATATAATCCTTGATATAGGCCTCGAACTCCCTGTGTTTTAATAATACTGGCAGCAGCTTGCATTGGGCCTTTGAAAAACACATTGTTGATACCTGTCAAACAGAAAAATTAATGGAATCATAGTTATAACAGATCCAGACAATATCAACATTTCTCAAATCATCTTTCTAGGGGCTTGGCAAGGTCAAATGAAGTGGGCAAAATATTTTTCAGCTGTGCAATGGCAACAAAATTTTTTTTTTTTATCCCACCGAGTTCATTTCGCCTCACGCTGGGAAAAAACACTATTGTGTATCCTCTAGGTGAAATCAAGAGTCTTCCCCAGGGGAAAAAACCTATTAAGGATGTGTATCCCCCATAGGTGACATCGAGAGTCTTTCCCAGGGGAAAAACCTATTACGATTGTGTATCCCCCATAGGTGAAATCGAGAGTCTTTCCCAGGGGAAAAATACTGAATGGATTAAATTCCAGGTTATTTTTTAATGTGGTTTAAGGTCACATCTTTATGCACAATGGCTAATCGTGACCGCAACATGAAGATATCGTCAAGTTTAGTCAACTGTTTATACCAATGTTGCCCATTTTAGAAGACTTCCACTCCAAGCATTGGTGACTAGGTCCTATTTTACCTGTAAAACAGAGCTTGTTGACCACAGGAAACAAGCACTGATTCACTTCGCAGGGCGCCCACGGGGGAAAATTCCAAGTTGGATAATGGGAAAAAATTGCAGGATAAAATCTGTACATTTTGTCCAGAGTGCAGGGGGTTAATTATTGGGACTTTCTGCAATGATGACATCTTCACAGCAACCACAACTAAAGTGTTATTGTGTTAAGATTAGCCAATCATTAATAATTATCCTGCCCATTTCAACAAAATCTCATCCAGGCTGCCCTACTGTACAAGCAAAGGAGAACTTGTCTACTTCAGTTAACAAGCACTGTTCCACTTTCTGGTAGAGCTGTGCAATTTTTAAACCATACCTACTGCACTAGGACATGTGGAACACATCTTCACCCCTCAATATCTTCCATCCTAAAATGCCTCCTACCCACCCGCCCTGCATTCTGGGTATCTCTGACCACCTCCTACTCCCCTTACCCCCAACACTCGACAAACAGAAATAAAGAAAATTAAACAATAAGATAGACAATATTTATTAACAGAATTCCGATGAAAATCTGGTTTTTCACTTTTTTATTTTCTTAAATGAGAAAAATCAATCACAAAATGCACATCTACAGTCATTTTGTTGGTAGGATACAGGAGCTAAGAAGCATTTTGAATTTAGGGATGGAGAAGTCGGAATATAGATGGCAATCCATACACTGATATACGGTCCAGTCACCGCTGTGTAGTAGTCATAATTCACACGTGGGTAGTGATGTCCACATATGCATTTACCAGGTAATAAAAATCATCATCAGCAAAATTTTAATTAATGAAGCACGGGGTTGTACCCGGTGCTTCACTAACCCTTTACCCAATGAATCGCCCGCTTCCGTCCGAAGCAAATACAGCTGCTGAAAAAATAATATTTTTCGAAAAATTTCAACAAAACCATATCATGTGACCCCTCTTTGGAACAAGCTCATCGAGCTTGTTCCAAAGAAGGGTCACATGATATGGCCTCGTTGAAATTTTTTTTTAAATTTCAAAAAATGATATTTAAAAAAATGAATTTTGAAATCGTCTGCGTTAGGTAAAGGGTTAATTAAAGTTTTGATGATTATTCCTATAATTAGTGCTTGGAATCTAATACTATTGTGTTCGTGGAAATATTGCCACCCGTGAAAAGTGACCAGTCCACGGTGGCTGTACATCAGTGGTGTCTTAGTCGCATGGTAGGAATGTAATCAGACGTGTTAAGTTTTTCCATACAAGACAAAAAGTATAATTCTCCTCAACCCATCCATTACTTTTACTAGAGAGCGTGTGTCATCCGCTGATGACGCATAAAGATACCCCAGCTCTTCGGCCCAACTGAACCTCTTAACCCAGGCTCTCGATTTGAACACAGTTGAATCTGACCTCCCTAGATATGTTGTGTACCAAATATGAAAGCATTCTGACTGTTGGATCTGAAGAGAAATTTTAAAGAAATTTCTTCATATTGCACTACGTTAAAATTTGGGCTACCATAGCGAGCCCAAATATTACCCTATGGATCCGATTTGAACAAACTTGAATATGACCCCCCCAAGAGACGTTGTATACAAAAAATGAGAGCATTCTGACTCATGGATTTGAAGAAGAGGATTTTTGAAGAAATTCCCTCATATTGTACCAAGTTAAATTTCAGGTTCCCATATGGAGCCCAAATATTAACCCAGGCTCTTGAATTGAACAAACTGGAATCTGACCCCCCTAGAGATGTTGTATACCAAATATGAAAGCATTCCAACTGGTGGATCTGAAGAAGAAGATTTTTAAACAAAATTTCCTCATATCGCACTAAGTAAAAATTTGTCTACCATAGTGAGCCCAAATATATACCTAGGGATCTGATTTGAACAAACTTGAATCTGACCCCCCTAGAGATGTTGCATACCAAATATGAAAGCATTCTGCCTGGTGGATCTGAAGAAGAAGATTTTTAAAAATTATCCCCCATATTGAACAAAGTTCAAATTTGGGCTTCCGTAGTAAGCCCAAATATTAACCTAGGGACTTGGTTTGAACAATCTTGAATCTGACCCTCATACCAATGATGTGTATCAAACATTAAAAGATTCTGACTGGTGGTTCTGAAGAAGATTTTTAAAGAATATTCCCCATATTACCCGATGTAAAAAATTTGAGCTCCTATATTGGGCCCAAATATGAACCAATGGGCTTTATTTTAACAAACTTGTATCTGCCCCCCCCCCCCCCCCCTCCCCCCTATGAATGATGTATACCGAATATCAAAAGATTCTGATGATTGGTTCTGGAGAAAAGATTTTTAAAAATTTTTGCAAATATGCCGACTCAGCATTTTTTTCGATGCCCATTACAGAACACCTTAACATAACCGATTGCAATTTTTTTTTGCCATTCAATTCTACTGGTCCTAAGGATACTTCATACCAAATAACAGCTCTCTGTTCCGTGTGGTTTTGGAAATATGGGCGTTTGAAAATATTTTATTTTTAGCTCCCAGGGTTCCCATGGGGATGTGGGAATTTTTTTTTTTTTCATGTGTTAAGTACTTCTGACCCAATAATACCACATACCAAATTTGGTTCAAACCGGACCATCGGTTCAGAAAATAGAAATTTTGGGTGAGGCCAAAAATCTTACCTCTCCCATTACAAAGCCAAATATTGCTTCACAAACTTTGTTTGAACAAACTTACTTGATTCTGCACCTTAAAAAGGAAGCTCCATAGCAAATATCAAGTCATTGTACACACTGGTTCATGAGAAGAAGATTTTTAAAAATATTTTTGAAGCATTTTTCCCCCACTCCCTCCCTATGGGGCTGAGCATGTTGAGTTGAACAAAAATGCAATGCCCCTTCGGGACCATCACTCACAAAAACTTTTAATTGAATTGGCCCAGTGGCTTTGGAGGAGAAGACCAAAACATGGTGTTGACGGACGCCGGATGGAGAGCGATGAGATTAGCTCAGCTTGACTTTGTCAAGATGAGCTAAAAATCTTTGGAACTCCCTGCTACAGACCTGCAGTTTTGAGAGGGTTAAATTAAAGACATGCACACAGGAATCAAATAAATGTTTTCCAACATACAAAGGGTTCACACAACATGAAATCAGTAGAGAAAGAGTCCATCATGAGAGAAAAAAATGTTTGGAAAAAAATACACTGAAGTCATGAGAGGGTTAAATTAAAGATATTCAGACAGGAAGCCGATCAATTTTTTTCCAAGGAACCAGAAAAAAATCGCGACATCGACGCCATAGCTGCGACAGGTGGTGCAATCTCACAAAATTCTAAGTTCATCAAGGGCCATAACTCCAAGAAAAATATTTGGAACAACACATGCATTGAACAGTGGCTAGACATCAATAAGATACACTTACATGCCAAATATAAAATCATTCCATCAAGTTTTTCAAAAGTTATTGAGTTTTGAAACTCATTGGTCACAGACAGACCGACGGACCGACGGACCGACGGACCGACAGACTGACAGACAGACCGACATTGCCTCTTATTGAGCTGCTAGTCGCAGCTAAAAATACATCTACAGTATTGAAAGGGTTTTTTGTTTGTTCATGGCATCAATAAAAATCTTTGAAACCTGCACTGCAGCCTTGAGAGGGTTAAATTAAAGACATGCACACAGATATCAGATGTTTTCCAGCATTGAAATGGTTTATTAAACATAAATAAAAATCTTTCTAAAACAAACAAAAGTCCCCCCCCCCCCCCCCCCCCCCCCTCCCACAGAATTGACAGATTGTAATAACAAGTTTAAATGTTCATAACAGAATTTTTGTTAATTTAAGAACACAATATGTCAATCAAAAAATTCTGTGAATGAAATCCTCCAGGGATAAAACTACTGCAAAAATGCTGACTCATCATTTTTTCAATACCCTCCACCAGGCACCCTGATTGAACTGGTGGCAATTTCTTTTAACAAATCCCTCCTTCTGGGCCTAAGGATGTTTCAAACCAAATACCAGTTCTCTGTTCCTTCTGGTTTGGTTTGAGATATATGGGCTTTTGAATTTTTTTCTGCTTTTAGCCCCTGGGGTTGTCACAGGCATCAATCAATTACTTAGGACCCACTTAAACTACGTGCCAAATTTGGTTGAAGTTGGCCCACTGGTTCTTGAAATAGAAATTTTGGGTGGGGCCAAAAATCTTACCCTTCCCATTACAAAGCCAAATATTCCTTCACGAACTTTGTTTGAACAAACTTGATTCTACACCTCATATGGAAGCTCCATAGGAAATATCAAGTCACTATACACACTGGTTCTTGAGAAGAAGATTTTAAAAATATTTTGGAGCATATTCCCCCACTCCCTCCCTATGGGGCTGGGCATGTTGAGTTGAACAAAAATGAAATGCCCCTTTGGGACCATCACTCACACAAACTTTCACTTGAATTGGCCCAGTGGCTTTGGAGAAGACCAGAACATGGTGTTGACGGACGACGGACGGAGAGCGATGAGATTAGCCCAGCTTGACTTTGTCAAGATAAGCGAAAAAAGATTATGTTGTCCTAATCCCTCTCTGTCTCTCTGCTTATTTGTTCCAGCTATTCTTTCAGGAAAAAGTTGGGGGGTAGGGCTGTCACAATTTTGTAATTTAGGAATTGATTAATCATTGCAAATAATCAATAATAATTGATTAATCATACCTAGATGCCCCCCTCCCTCTCTTTGAAGTCATTAAAGAAGTTTAAGTCAGTTGACTTACCTCAAGTAAAATACAAAGAAGACCCTCTTTTAGGTACATTCAAAGCTTTGATGTTCTGAACTTTTGAACCATCAGTGTAATAATCAAGACTGGTCATCAGTTGCGAACTTGCAAAGTGACCGGTCTTGATTATTACACTGACGGTTCAAAAGTTCAGAACATCAAAGCTTTGAATGAATCTAAAAGACAAATACTTTTAACAGCTTCTTGAGGTGTAACATTGACGTTCTTGACCTTTTACCTTTAGAAAAAGTAGTTTTGCCATCAATTTTAATAATTAAATGTCTAAAACGGGGTAAAATTCACCGATTCTTCGACTGCGATAAATACTAATCGATTTTGGCATGACCAATCGACAATCGATTAATCGTGACAGTCCTATTGGAGGGGGGGAATGATCCCCCTGCAACACACACATACACTTGTAGGTTTCTTGGATAAAATGTCGAGCTTGGTGTTTTTCCAGTTTTCTGGTTCAATTCTGGTTTTTGTAGCAAATCGGAAAACCAAACCACAAGACCCCAGTATGAAAAAGCTGAACAGTTTTATTGTGTTTGTGTATAATCTGATCAAAAACTTACAGGAGAAAACTGGACTAGAGGACCGCTGTGAACTTTTGTCACTTAAGTCTATCCAGGCTATGGGCGAATACATCATGTTGTCATTGCCACACACTCAATCCCTCCTTAATGTGAACCAGTGTAGTGAACGGTGACAGATGTTCATTGATGTTTTTCTTGAAAACATATTCCTGATGCTAGGACTCAACAATAGCATGCCTCGCTTCAAATGGTAGAGTAGTATACAGCGAGGGTTAACCCTTTACCCAACGCAGACAACATCAAAATTTATTATTTTAAATATAATTTTTTTGAATTTTTCAGAAAATTTCAATAAAACCATATCATGTGACCCCTCGTTGGAACGAGCTCGATGAGCTCGTTCCAACGAGGGGTCACATGATATGGTTTTGTTGAAAGTTTTTGAAAAATTTGACAAAATAATATTGAAAATAATAAATTTTAATATCATCTGCAATGGACAAAGAGTTAAACAGACAAAAGTTTATGTTAATGACAGATGGATAAACTTACAGGCATCATTTCAATTTCTCTACATTGACTTCATCCATGTGGTAATTACAATAAATATGTTTTTATTGTGGTTTAATGATACTTTCAACAGCCAGAATCACCTCGTATTGGACAGTTTTATGGGTGGAGTAATCTGGAGTACCTGAAGAGAACCACCGAGCAAATCCACTGAGCAGCGGAGAGCAACTGTCAGACTCCCCAACATACTAACTCCATTGGAACCGAGTCTGCATTGGTTGAAGACAAGTGCACCATCGACATGTAGTACACCTTTGTACACAGTGCTAACTATGCCCTCCCATGAGGGCAAGTGGGATGACGTGTCTTGCCCAGGGATACAATGTGGATAATTGCAATAAAGTTAATTGGAAGAGTGCAATGTTATTTTTAGCAATCACAACCCGTTCTCTGATTTATTTAATTATTTGTTGGTGTTTAAGTCACATACTTATGCACAATGGCTAATCATGACCATGACAGTTTTAAGGGTGGAGGAAGCCGGAGTACCTGGAGAGAACCATCGAGCATCAACGAGCAGCAACTGTCAGCTCCTCAACATTCTAACTCTGTTCAAGTCTGCTCAAGTAGGGTTAAAGTGGTTGAAAGTTTTTGAAAAATAATATTTTTTCAAGTACTGAATTTGCATATTACGCGGGCAGATGCGGCCAATTTGTTGGGTAAAGGGTTAACTGGTAGAGTGCTAAATTATTTATTTATCAAAGGTCATTTATAACATGAGAATTTGTTTCAAAGATACAATACTCCAGAAAGAGGAGCCGTAGTTTAGTAAGACTGTTTCTCATCAATAATTGTTTTGTTACAATTTATTGGAGAGTGCCTGTTTGGCTGCCTGTTGGCACTCTCCAATAAATTGTAACAAAACAGTTTGATATGAATATTTCTTTACTGCTGCACAAACGACAAGCTAATGTGCACAGTGTAAAGCCACAAAAGTGGCTTTCAGGACTTTTCAGTAGAGCCATGATAGTGGCTTCTAACACTCAACCAGTTAAGAGAAAAATTGGTTAGCTTTCTAAAGTGAAGGAATGCATGCCCTGTATGGGGCTCGTTAGGGGTTCCAGCAATTTAAACATCCCTGGCTACTTGTCGTGGAAAGCGATGAAACGCATACATGGACGGAAAATCAGGAGGGGTTTTGTGAACAATTAACTGATGATATAGATATGTTAACCCTTTACCCAACATAACAGCCAAAACCGTCCAGCACTAATCACAAAAATCACCCTTCAATTTTCATTATTTTTTCATTTTTTTTCTCAAAAACATAGTTTATGACCCCTCAGCAGGAGGAGACTTAGTTTAGCAAGAATTTGTTCATCAATAATTGTTTTGTTATTATTTATTGGGTAGTGCCAGTTGGTACTCTCCAGTAAATTGTAACAAAGCTACTTTATATGAAGATTTCATTTTATACCATGATTACCTATTCTATTATATATGGAAAGACTGAGACATTTTATACCATGATTACCTATTCTATTATATACGAAAAGACTGAGACATTTTATACCATGATTACCTATTCTATTATATACGAAAAGACTGAGACATTTTATACCATGATTACCTATTCTATTATATACGAAAAGACTGAGACATTTTATACCATGATTACCTATTCTATTATATACGAAAAGACTGAGACATTTTATACCATGATTACCTATTCTATTATATACGAAAAGACTGAGACATTTTATACCATGATTACCTATTCTATTATATACGAAAAGACTGAGACATTTTATACCATGATTACCTATTCTATTATATACGAAAAGCCTGAGACATTTTATACCATGATTACCTATTCTATTATATACGAAAAGACTGAGACATTTTATACCATGATTACCTATTCTATTATATACGAAAAGACTGAGACATTTTATACCATGATTACCTATTCTATTATATACGAAAAGACTGAGACATTTTATACCATGATTACCTATTCTATTATATACGAAAAGACTGAGACATTTTATACCATGATTACCCATTCTATTATATACGAAAAGACTGAGACCATGATTACCTATTCTATTATATACGAAAAGACTGAGACATTTTATACCATGATTACCTATTCTATTATATACGAAAAGACTGAGACATTTTATACCATGATTACCTAATCTATTATATACGAAAAGACTGAGACATTTTATACCATGATTACCTATTCTATTATATACGAAAAGACTGAGACATTTTATACCATGATTACCTATTCTATTATATACGAAAAGACTGAGACATTTTATACCATGATTACCTATTCTATTATATACGAAAAGACTGAGACATTTTATACCATGATTACCCATTCTATTATATACGAAAAGACTGAGACATTTTATACCATGATTACCTATTCTATTAAAAATGAGAAGACTGAGACATTTTATACCATGATTACCTATTCTATTATATACGAGAAGACTGAGACATTTTATACCATGATTACCTATTCTATTAAAAACGAGAAGACTGAGACATTTTATACCATGATTACCTATTCTATTATATACGAAAAGACTGAGACATTTTATACCATGATTACCTATTCTATTATATACGAAAAGACTGAGACATTTTATACCATGATTACCTATTCTATTATATACGAAAAGACTGAGACATTTTATACCATGATTACCTATTCTATTATATACGAAAAGACTGAGACATTTTATACCATGATTACCTATTCTATTATATACGAAAAGACTGAGACATTTTATACCATGATTACCTATTCTATTATATACGAAAAGACTGAGACATTTTATACCATGATTACCTATTCTATTATATACGAAAAGACTGAGACATTTTATACCATGATTACCCATTCTATTATATACGAAAAGACTGAGACCATGATTACCTATTCTATTATATACGAAAAGACTGAGACATTTTATACCATGATTACCTATTCTATTATATACGAAAAGACTGAGACATTTTATACCATGATTACCTATTCTATTATATACGAAAAGACTGAGACATTTTATACCATGATTACCTATTCTATTATATACGAAAAGACTGAGACATTTTATACCATGATTACCTATTCTATTATATACGAAAAGACTGAGACATTTTATACCATGATTACCTATTCTATTATATACGAAAAGACTGAGACATTTTATACCATGATTACCTATTCTATTATATACGAAAAGACTGAGACATTTTATACCATGATTACCTATTCTATTATATACGAAAAGACTGAGACATTTTATACCATGATTACCTATTCTATTATATACGAAAAGACTGAGACATTTTATACCATGATTACCTATTCTATTATATACGAAAAGCCTGAGACATTTTATACCATGATTACCTATTCTATTATATACGAAAAGACTGAGACATTTTATACCATGATTACCTATTCTATTATATACGAAAAGACTGAGACATTTTATACCATGATTACCTATTCTATTATATACGAAAAGACTGAGACATTTTATACCATGATTACCTATTCTATTATATACGAAAAGACTGAGACATTTTATACCATGATTACCTATTCTATTATATACGAAAAGACTGAGACATTTTATACCATGATTACCTATTCTATTATATACGAAAAGACTGAGACATTTTATACCATGATTACCTATTCTATTATATACGAAAAGACTGAGACATTTTATACCATGATTACCTATTCTATTATATACGAAAAGACTGAGACATTTTATACCATGATTACCTATTCTATTATATACGAAAAGACTGAGACATTTTATACCATGATTACCTATTCTATTATATACGAAAAGACTGAGACATTTTATACCATGATTACCCATTCTATTATATACGAAAAGACTGAGACCATGATTACCTATTCTATTATATACGAAAAGACTGAGACATTTTATACCATGATTACCTATTCTATTATATACGAAAAGACTGAGACATTTTATACCATGATTACCTATTCTATTATATACGAAAAGACTGAGACATTTTATACCATGATTACCTATTCTATTATATACGAAAAGACTGAGACATTTTATACCATGATTACCTATTCTATTATATACGAAAAGACTGAGACATTTTATACCATGATTACCTATTCTATTATATACGAAAAGACTGAGACATTTTATACCATGATTACCTATTCTATTATATACGAAAAGACTGAGACATTTTATACCATGATTACCTATTCTATTATATACGAGAAGACTGAGACATTTTATACCATGATTACCTATTCTATTAAAAACGAGAAGACTGAGACATTTTATACCATGATTACCTATTCTATTATATACGAGAAGACTGAGACATTTTATACCATGATTACCTATTCTATTATATACGAAAAGACTGAGACATTTTATACCATGATTACCTATTCTATTATATACGAGAAGACTGAGTCATTTTATACCATGATTACCTATTCTATTAAAAACGAGAAGACTGAGACATTTTATACCATGATTACCTATTCTATTATATACGAGAAGACTGAGACATTTTATACCATGATTACCTATTCTATTATATACGAAAAGACTGAGACATAAATTTTAGCTTTATACTAGGGTTTAATATATTCCCGGTTTTTATGGAACCGGGTACCGGGTATTTTTCACTAACCAGAACCGGGTAACGGGTATTTCCCGGTTCCTGTGAGTGTGAGGTAAGTATGAATTATATAGGTAGGTATAACAAGATTAACAGATAACTAATGAAGTGGAAATCGTTTAATGAAAGTATGATTACGAGAAAAATAAAATAAAATGAATAGTCTCTTGACAACGTCTCGTGGTTTCGAGAAAACAATGATAATCATTCGACAATCAGCATGTCGTGTAACGTGTTTTATACACTTTACGGTCATTTCATCGAACATCATATAAAGTCCAGACTCCAGAGCAGTCACTTGGAACCGAGTCAATCATTTGCCTGCTTTATTCTTCAAACGTCATATGGCGTTCGGTGAAATGATCGTAATGTTTAAGTCAATGCAGTTCATAGTTCAGATAACTTCATGACCATGTAGTGAGTCACTAATGTCACGTGGTTGCTTAGGTAGGTTGTGCACCGCGGCCTCCGCCATCACGCCTATAAAACTTGCGCAGAAAGAGAAGCGTGCTCAGTGATTTATCGTTGAGGCGTGACCTTATTTTCGTAGCAAATTGTCCGGCTGCAGAGAAACTTCTCTCGGATTCAACTGATGTTGGTTTTCCGGTCATTAATGCATTGAATAGGAAATCTAGGTTTGGGGTGCGTTCATTGTTGGCTTCATACAATTTAAATTCAGCATTTATGTTTGGCATTGAACCCTCTGGTCTCCTTTGGTAACTGGCTGACTTATCAATATACTCTTGAAGGATATCTTTCATCGTAGCTGCTTTGGGTGCTTTCGGCTTTTTCTCATTCGCGACCGGGTCACTAACATCGGCATCATCTGGGTTTAGTATCTGACAACCGTTGTCTTCCGTTTCGATTTGCGAATCCATTCCTCGGAGCCGCGATAATTCTGCTTTAGCCAGTCGAACACGTGTTGTTTTTGGACAGGGCTCAAAGAAATCACCAGTTTTACCGTTGAATGCTGAATAATCATGCAGGTATTGCAGAAGCGTAACTAGCGTTTTATCTCGTCGCTTATTGAGTCGCTCTTGTAGACGCTCAGACATTATTCTACTGATATTGCTGTTATTCTGTCCTAGTTGGTCAAATAAAAACTTCAGTATGGCATCGGCCGAAATGAAAGTGGTGTCCCGTCGACAGAGTGCTTCATTTGCGACTGTGATGGGTTTTAGTGTTTTGGCCAGATCTTCGACAAGTTCTAACTCATCTTCACTAAGTTTAGATTCATCGCGCAAGTCAACATAAGCCTTCAGCATGGAGGGTCGAATTTGCAGATAACGCGACAACATTTCCTCAATGCTGTTCCAGCGTGTCTTGATATCAAGTTTTGGTTTCAATTCTCGACCGAATTCAGAACGTACATAGTTTTGCAATATCTCGTCAGCACGACCACGTCTAAATTTTTTGCAATCCTGTTTAACTTTTTTAACCAAACAGGCATAGTCTTCTTTCATGAGCACCGACTCTTCCTCAGCTTCTAATTGTATATCAGGCTCATCACTGAACTCTTCTTCTAATTCTGATTCTGAATCACTTTCGCTATCCTCTGATTCTTCTTCTTGATCTGTCTCTTCTTCACAGCCTTCGCTCTGATCTTTAGACTTAGCATACAGTACGTCAACTACCGCCAAGTGTATGCCATGGCTGTAGCACAAACAAGATAAAGTCGGCATGAGCCTACCAAACTTGACCATCACGGATGCACCATCGTTGGTGCATACTGCAATATGTTCGTCAATATTCAAACCGAATTCTGACAGATGTTCGCGAACTGCATCAACGGTTGCTTCAGAAGTGAACTTTCCAGTAATACGTCGAAGGCCTGTGTTCCAAAATAACCCGTGCTGTCCGTGAACGTCGATGTTGAGGTATCGCCGGTTTCTGATGCTCGTCCATTCATCGAGTGTAAGGGAGAATCTCTCACCTGCTTCTAGTCGCGCTTTAAATTCTGACGCTAGACACTTTTTTAGATTATCTGCATGATTGTACAGCAATTTCATTACATCAGAAGGATTATGTGGCAAATTATATCCATCTCGGCTGAGACTTTTCCGAATGTAATCTGACTTGACAACTGCGTGGATTGAGAAACCGTCAACCGCTATTAAAATAGCCAAAATTTAATCAAGGGAATCTTTCTCTCTAATTACAAATGCATCGACAGTCTTTTGTGTAGCCAATCTTGCCAGTTTAGATTTAGAATCGGCTGATGTTGCTGTGCTGGAACTCTCACATGGGCGCTTCGAATTTGACAAATCAATTCCATGAACCAGTTTCAGGTGTTTAGCTAAACTACTAGTCGAACCACCGCTGATTGTCAATAACTTGTCACACCGCTGGCATTGGGCCTTGTTGCTCAAATCGGCATGCCGTATAAAGTATCTCCATACCTGCGATGCGTTTTCCCGACTCATCCTAGAAATTGAATAAAATAAAAACTTTTGCAGGACGCTACGGCGACACAGGGTTACGGCTGACGAAACCAAAATACCAAATGCCACAAAGTTTACGAGTCGTGAATGACGCACTGAATCACCGTTAGTGAGTACTAGTGACGCGTTAATCGATTCGAATTGACGTCATAACTCATAAATAAGAGCACGTGTTTCGCGCTAAAATCGCGTTAAGCTACAGCGAGTCAGCGACGGTATGTTTGAAGTCGCGACTCGCGCCACGGGAATATATAGTTAATATTTTGAGCCGATTCGATCTCAGGCCTTAATCTTAAACGTGTAATAAAACCCGGTTCTCAACAACGCAATAACCGGGTAGCGAGTATAGTCGTTAATGGAACCGGAACCGGGTATACCCGGAATCGAATTAAACCCTACTTTATACACCAACCGTGGTGAACACGACGGCAATGGGATTTCAGTAGTTAAAATTTACACCTACAGTGGAACTACATCCAAGTTGACCTTTAGTGACGTCGACCTGAATGCAAACTTGTCTAAATTTATCACACGTCACCTCGCGAAGAGTGAAATAAAAGTGGCAATTATTTATTACGTTTTTAAATGAGTTTACCCCATAAAACACCCAAAATTACCAAACATGCATTGTCTCATGTTAATAAAGCATCCATAACTCGAAATAGTATGTTAATATGTTATTAAAAAGAAAAAGACCCCATTTCTTTTTCTATTTCGTTTCGGTGATAAAATTGACAGTGCAAGTACCGCCCATCAGTGCTCATGTAAACAAAACAGATTCGCATGTGTGTACGTCTGCTGCTCAGTAAAATCGAGAAACAATAATAGCAACTCTTATTAATCTGATGATCATGGTATAAATACAATATACCCAAAGTAGCTTGGTGTTCAAAATGTTCACCACTCGTGGTGAAGTGGTGTTAATCGCGTGCCAAAGGATCGCGGTTAACACCACTTCACCACTCGTGGTGAACATTTGGTACACCAAGCTACTGTGGGTATATTCTGTATATCTACTAATGCACAAACAACAAGCTATTGCACACAGTGTAAATTTGAAAATTTCAGCAGTTTTCAGTAGAGCCCTGATCGTGACTTCTAGCACTCTACCAGTTAAATATCTCAATTTGCCCAAGAGTTACAGCACGGCATCAACTGGATTCAGAATAGGCACTAAAGTTACTCAAGAAAAGCGAATAAATAGAGAGTAATCGCTTGACTGGACTGGTTACGTGAAATAATTCATGAGAGGTGAGGGACCTCGAATGAATTATTTCACGAAACCAGTCTAGCCAAGCGATTACTCTGTTTGTTACTTTTCATTATTAACGATAATTATATTATTTAACCCTTTACCTAACGTAAAGACCAAAAACGGCCAGCGCTATTCTCAAAATTTGCCAATTAATTTTCATTATTTTTTTCATTTTTTGTCTCTAAAACATAGGTTATGACCCCTCATTGGAACTTTTTGCAAGTGTTGTCTGCTTTTCATGTTAGGTAAACCACCGAGCAACTGCCAACTCCCCAACATCGTAACTCTGCACTGCAGAACAGGCAGGGCTAGAATGGTTGAAGACATGCGCATCATTGACGTGCAGTACACATTAGTACACGGCATCATCGTGCCCCCATGTGGACAATCAGGGTGAAGTGCCTTGCCCAAGGACACAATATTGGAGACCGAATCGATCGCTCAGACGGTCACCCATCCAAGTACTAACCAGGCTCGACATTGCTTAACTTTGGTGATCTGACGAGAACCGGCTACCACAATGCCACCTTGCCCAGCCCAATCACCCCCGTCAGACAACTGAACCAATGATTGGTATTTATATTTAAGGTTATTAAAAATAATGCTGTGTCATCTTATTCCATTTCTGCCCATTGTCAGTTATTTATTGTGTTTTACAGGTAGCAGTGGTAATAATATTAACTGCTAGAATGAGGGCTACATTTTTCTTGACCACAGATTTCCTTTCACCATATATTGCTCTGTTACATTTTATTGGATAGAGCCATTAGGCACTATCCAATCAGATGAAACTGAGCAAAGTGTTAACAACAGAATTTGATTCTTGCCAGGGTCAATATGAAGTCTTCAGTCGAGTGTAGATTTTATAGTCACAGTCTGTGGTTTTTAGTGAAGCCCAAATATAGTGGCTTCCATCACTCAACCAGTTAATAAATTGACTTTGATGGGCATTGTGGTTTATTAATATCCCACCAGAAAAGATTAACAACCCTCCACCTTATTAGTGGTCCCTGACTGTGTCTTGGGCTGCTTATAAACTGATGGGCTGTTAATCATTTCTGTGGGGCCGTTACTTACTTACTTATTGGTGTTTAAGGTCACATCTTTCTGCACAATGGCTAACCATGACCGTGACAGTTTTACGGGTGGAGGAAGCCGGAGTACCCAGAGAGAACCACCGAGCAATGGTGAGCAACTGTCAGCTCCCCAACATACCAACTGCACACAAGCAGGGTTAGCATTGGTTAAAGACAGGTGCACCATGGACGTGCAGTACGCCTTAGTACACAGCGTCACCGTGCCCCCACAGGGGCAATGGGGGTGAAGTGTCTTGCCCAAGGACACAACGCGGTTGCCGCAGGTGGGATTCGAACCGAGGACCTCTCGGCTTGCAGCCTGCACCTCTACCAACTGAGCCACCGCGCCCCTCTGTGGGGCCATTAATAAACCACAATGCCCTCTAATATCATGTTGCAATGAACATATAGAATCATGATGTCTGGGTTTTAAGGGCTATTATTTATTTATTAATTGAGGTTTAACGACACTTTTCACAGCCAGGGTCCCTTGTGTCTGACAGTTTTACAGGTAGAGGAAGCCGAAGTACCAGAGAAAGAATCACCGCACAACAGCGAGCAACTGTCAGACTCTCCAGCATACTAACTCCATACAAGCAGGATTAGCATTGGTTGAAGACAAGTGCACCATCAACATGCAGTACGCATTAGTACATAGCGCCACCGTGCCCCCTTTAACCCTTTACCCAACTAACGGCCAAAACCGGCCAGAGCTATTCTAAATTAATTAATTTTCATTATTATTTCATTTCTGTCTCAAAAACATAGGTTATGACCCCTTGTTGGAACGAGCTCGTTCCAACGAGGATCATAACCTATGTTTTTGAGACAAAAAATGAAAAAAATTAGTTATTCAAGAATTATTTTTGCAAGTGTCGTCAGCTTTCCACGTTAGGTAAAGGGTAAAAGCCAGATAATGATGAAAACTGATTGCTCCTTGAGAGAAATTTTAAATAAAACAACGAAAAAACTTACCACTATTCAGCTGAATGGGCCTGCCCCAAGCATCAACTGTGTGTGGAATCTGTGATTGTAGGACAACTTTAACAACTTCTACAGGACATGCTGGTATTAGCTGAATAAACCCTCCCATACCAGCAGCACACATCACGTGAGAGAACATGGGACTGCCATTACTGTTCGTACCTCCTCCCATAAGTTTGAGTGTAGTACCATACACTCCAAGAAAGACGGAATTAATAACTCCAGAAGAAAGTATTGGCCATGACATTCCTCGAAAGAAGCCATCTCTCTGAAATCATAATGCATGTACAATTAAAACTAGAAGCTCTGTCATGAGCAGTGCGCTTGTCTAGGCTTAATTGCGTGCAATTGCCATATCGAATGGCATCCAAAGCACAGCAGGTTCTCCTGGTTACTCATAGCAAACACATAGGATCCAAGTGTGGGGACACTCTGCAGCCATAAATAGGATCCTCGGCTTGCAAAAGAAAGCTATCCAAGCGATAACAAAATAATCCTATACAGTTAAAACTAGAAGTCCTGTCACGAACTGTACGCTTATCTAGGCTTAATTGCTCGTAGGGATTGTGCGCAATTGCCATATCGAATGGCATCCAAAGGACGGCAGGTTCTCTTGGTTACTCATAGCAAACACAGGCAATGTTTCTGCCAATGGACCTCTGGGTTACCCGGAGGTCCATTGGCCGAAACATTGCTTGTGCACAGGCCATATGTACTGAATTTGATAGCCTTACTATGGTCATAACGCGTAGATTAACGCACAGATCGACGTGCTATTTGTGCGCATTTCATGACAGGACTTCTAGTTTTAACTGTACAATAACCAGTTAGTAATTGTAATTTCTTCAAACATTGAAAAGAGAAATAAGATAGTCCATTGATATCCACACACCATGTAAACTTTTACATCCATATAACAATAAGATGGAAGAAAGTGAAGTTTTAAAACAGATTTATTTCAAATGCAGTGATACCCACCTAATTGTATATCTCTAAATTGAATAACCCCGTTAATTAAATATGACTTTCGAACACCAAACCATTTACCATACTTTCAATACAATTTTGACCTGTTAATTGAATATGGGTTATATAGTAAACTCCTGTTAATTGAATAGTAGAGAACCATCTGGCATGGCTAAATACACCTGTTAGCCATTTTGAATTGTACCAACTTTGGTTGAGATCAAACGATCCAAACTGGAGTTATCGGTTGGAAACCAAAAATGTTAATCGTTGGTCAAACTCTAAGTCAAAAAGGGCTGTCACTCACGTAAAAATAATTGGATGGAACCCATATTTCAACTTGGTCTGTTTACTAGCTGGGTAATACACATAACAACTTTAGTTTAGATCAAATAATCCAAACTGGAGTTATCAGTCGGAAATCAAAAATGTTAATGAATGGATGGATGGACGGACAGGTGGATGGACAGACTGATTACATAATACAACAGGCATATAAAAATTCTTGTAATCTGTCAAAGAATTACTGACAACTTCTTGGCCTCAATGCATTCAATACAGGCATTTTTTACTTTCCAAAGTGTGATTTTTGGGGATTTCCGGGTTTGATTATAAACGATACCTTCACAAGTGAATTATGCAATCAACAATTTTGCCATTTATCTGTGCGCGCAAACGAAGACGCTTTGCCGTAGGTGCAATGGGGACTTCATTGTTTTTTTAACCCTTTACCTAACATGAAAAGCAGACGACACCTGCAAAAACAATTCTTGAATAACTATTATTTTCCTTTTTTGTCTCAAAAAATAGGTTATGACCCCTCATTGGAACGAGCTCCATGAGCTCATTCCAATGAGGGGTCATAACCTATGTTTTAGAGACAAACAAGAAGAATGTTATTAAGGTAACAGATGCCCCCCCCCCCCCCCCTTGTGACCTTCAACTTGCAGAACTATTACACACGACACACCTTCTGACTGTTCTTAACATTTGTAAAAAGTTTAACAATTGTACTATGATTCGTTTCTGAGTTATGGCTGAGACATGAATATTGGCTGATTTTTAGTGTGACCTTGAAATGAGACCTTGACCTTGAAGGTACGAACCCGGCTATGGTGTTTGACACGTCCTCCCATGGTCCTTAAATTATAATTGTGTGAAGTTTGATGACTGTAGTCCTAATAGTCTTGGAGTTATGCTTGTGACACGATTTGTGACCCTGAACATATGAAGGTCAATTGTGACCTTCACACTGCAGATGCGGCGGAAAGTATTATATGCGACACACCTTCTGACTGTCCTTAACAGTTGTAAAAAGTTTAACAATTGTACTATGATTTGTTTCTGAGTTATGGCTGAGATACGAATATTGTGACCTTGAAATGTGACCTTGAAGGTACGAACCCGGCTATGGTGTGTAACACATCCTCCCAGGGTCCTTTATAATTGTGTGAAGTTTGATGACTGTGGCCCTAACAGTTTTCAAGTTATTGGCTCAGACACACACACACATGGACGGACACACGGACACACGCACACTTCAATCACTATATGCCACCCGACTTAAGTCGGGGAGCATAAAAAATGAAAAAATAATTAAAATTAATTGGCGATTTTTGAGAATAGCGCTGGTCGTTACGTTAGGTAAAGGGTTAAATAATATAATGATCATTAATAATGAAAAGTAATAAACAGAGTAATCGCTTGACTGGACTGGTTACACGAAATAATTCATTCGAGGCAAGGGACTATATTGTAAAACACTTGTGCTCATTCGTGCACTCATGTTTGTACAATGTCCCTCACCTCTCTTGAATTATTTCACGTAACCGGTCCAGCCAAACGATTACTCTCTATTTAATCTATTATATTTAATCTATTATATTATATATTTTGTTTGACAGACCTCCATGAGCTCCAAGAGCTCTGTCAAACAAGATGTATTAGAATATATGCTCAGATTATCATTAAGAAAGAAACATTTTAACCTTTCTAGTTAACCCTTTACCTAACAAATCGCCCGCATCCGCCCGCGTAATATGCAAATTCAGCAGTTGAAAAAATATTATTTTTTCAAAAAATTTCAAGAAAACCATATCATGTGACCCCTCGTTGGAACGAGCTCATCGAGCTCATTCCAACGAGGGGTCACATGATATGGTTTTCTTGAAATTTTTTTAAAAATAAAAAAAAATGATATTTAAAATAATAAATTTTGATATCGTCTGCGTTGGGTAAAGGGTTAAACACAGGCCTGGAGCAGATTTATTTATTTATTTGAGTTTTGAATCACTTTTAGCATCTATGGTTATATCATAACTGCAATACATATATAAAGACACGACGCACTGTCACAATGCCGAAGCTGTGACGATTCGTGCAATGCCAAAGATGTTTTAAAACTCGTTGGTGACAAAAAAACTCGTTGGTGACAAGTCCATAAATGTGACACAAATTATCTGAATGACATGCACTATTGAGAGGGTGTAGACATCATGAAGATACACTTGCATACCAAGTATGGTGTCATTCCATCAAGTATTTTAGGAGTTATGGTGTTTTTTAAACTCGTTGGTGACAGATCGACCGACAGACCGACATTGCCACATATAGCACTGCTCGTCGAAGCTAACAAGTTTAGACCTTCGTTTATACTTATACTACTTATTTATTATTATTTATTTATTGGGGTTTAAGGTCACATACTTATGCACATTGGCTAATTGTGACCGTGACAGTTTTTCGGGCGGAGGAAACCGGAGTACCCGGAGAGAACCACAGAGCAACGACGGTTAATACCTACAGTTGTTATAGATTTGAGAAAATAAACAGTAATGAGAGGTGAAGGCACCACAATCTGCACAAAAGCTGACTTTAACGCAAATTCTTACAACACCTGAACGCTAATTCTTACAACAAGTTTTGGCAGAAAATCAGCCTCAAATTCCTCAAATATGCATGTAATGAGGGTTAAATATTACTGCAATGGAGTTCAGTAACCTAAGTGTAGAATATTAATCGCCTGGAAAGACACATAGGAACACAACTTACCTAAACACAAAGTTTACAAAGTTTTACAACTTAAAATTTACTAAGTCCGAGAAAAACATGAAAATTTTGACTGAAAAAAAAGAAAATTTCCGTTAAATTTCTGCATACAGTAGGGTTAATACCTACAGTTGTTATTGAAATATGAAAATCAACAGTAATGAGAAGTTAAAGCACCACAATCTGCACAAAAGCTGACTTTAATGCAAATTCTTACAACACCTAAATGCAAATTCTTACAACAACTTTTGGCAGAAAATTTTAGGTAAAATTTGGAAAAAAAGTCGTAGTATCAGGGTTAAATACTGTTCTGATAGTCCCCTACAACCTACATATGCAATATCAAAGGCCTGAGCTCACTGATGTTTGAGAAATTAACCTTAACATTAAATCTTACAATATTGGACAAGCCGGACGCAGACGCCGACGCCAACGCCCGAGGTTATGACAATAGCTCACCACATCTTACAGATGTAGGTGAGCTAAAAAATGGTGAAGCAAAATCGTTGGAATGGTGTAAACATATTTCGCTTGAGCCTACTGCTCTCGCGAATATGACTACGCCATTCCAACTTATGTAAAACACCCACCGATTCAAACACACATCGCTTTCTGTCTATTTAGTGAATATAATTCACTTGTATGCATATTTTGTTTATAAATTATACGTTCATGATAAGCAAAAAATTGAAGTCAACAAAAAAAGGTTGGCCCAGTTTTTCCAGATATGGTCGTTAGTTTTCGGGTAATTACAAAAAAGCGAAACTGACAAATTTTTCAATTATACCATCCATCTCTCCCGTGGAATATCCAAATTCATCAGTTAAAAAAAAGAATTTTCAAAACATTTCAACAAAATCATATCTAGTGCTGCACGGTATATCGATAAACCGATATATACCAGTATTCAAACCAATATCGATTGAATACCGGTGTAATTACAAAAATATCGGTTTATCATCATTATTTATTTACCAACAATTTAATTTTCAAGATGTCTTGAGTTTTTTAACTGTAGCCCCGAATGAATAATATTATCCCTTTATCTAAGGAATCGTCTGCTTGTGCCCTCGTAATATACAAATTCAGCAGTTGAAAAAATAACTTTCAAAAATTTCTACAAAACTATATCATGTGACCCCCTCGTTGGAACGAGCTCGTTGAGCTCGTTTCAATGAGGGGTCACATGATATAGTTTTGTTGAAATCTTTGGGGAAAATCTGATAAATTAATTTTGAAAATGAATTTCGATACAGTCTGCGTCGAGTAAAGGTGTTTCGAACCGCATCATCAAGGCATGCTAATTTGTTCTGACTGTGATGCCTAGAGTCTCAATTGTGGTACTTGTGTTCATATATCTGAACAGTTTTTGATATACCGGTATACCGCGATATTTTTTTGAATATCGATAACGGTATTCAGTCTTGAATATCATGCAGCCCTAATCATATCATATGATTCCTCATTGAGCTCATTCCAATGAGGGGTCACATGATATGGTTTTGTTGAAATTTTTTGAAAAATTTGACAAAATAATATTGAAAATAATAAATTTTAATATCATCTGCAATGGACAAAGAGTTAAACAGACAAAAGTTTATGTTAATGACAGATGGATAAACTTACAGGCATCATTTCAATTTCTCTACATTGACTTCATCCGTGTGGTAATTACAATAAATATGTTTTTATTGTGGTTTAATGATACTTTCAACAGCCAGAATCACCTCGTATTGGACAGTTTTATGGGTGGAGTAATCTGGAGTACCTGAAGAGAACCACCGAGCAAATCCACTGAGCAGCGGAGAGCAACTGTCAGACTCCCCAACATACTAACTCCATCGGAACCGAGTCTGCATTGGTTGAAGACAAGTGCACCATCGACATGTAGTACACCTTTGTACACAGTGCTAACTATGCCCTCCCATGAGGGCAAGCGGGATGACGTGTCTTGCCCAGGGATACAATGTGGATAATTGCAATAAAGTTAATTGGAAGAGTGCAATGTTATTTTTAGCAATCACAACCCGTTCTCTGATTTATTTAATTATTTATTGGTGTTTAAGTCACATACTTATGCACAATGGCTAATCATGACCATGACAGTTTTAAGGGTGGAGGAAGCCGGAGTACCTGGAGAGAACCACCGAGCATCAACGAGCAGCAACTGTCAGCTCCTCAACATTCTAACTCTGTTCAAGTCTGCTCAAGCAGGGTTAAAGTGGTTGAAGACATGTGCACAATTGACGTGCAGTACGCCTTGGTACACAGCATCATCGTGCTCCCATGTAGGCAACCAGGATAAAGTGCCTTGCCCAAGGACACAATGTGGGTCGTCTCCGACGGGGATCGAACTTGGAACCTGTAGCATAGAAGTCCAATAGTCTACCATTGAGCACCAGTGCTCCCATCTGTTTTCTGATACAATACATGTAGAATGTATTATCACTAAATCACCCACAGACTGGAGATTCAACCCAAGCAATAATTGCAAATTTGTTGCAAAGCATAACAAGCACAAGCAAAGTTCCAGCCAATGGACCTCCGGGTTAAACCCGGAGGTCCATTGGCTGAAACGTTGCTTGCGTTTTTTCCCATATGTACAGAACTGAAAGTGATAACTCCACTCCACAGGTGATTTTGTTTCAATCCACTCTCTATGTACTGATACTTGATTTGTAACAATTTACTGGAGCATGCTTATAGGCATTCTACAATAAATTGTAACAAAACAAAGCCATATACATAACAAGGATTGCACATCGCTGATGTAGAGTCAAGTGTTTTCACACCTGTAAAACAAAGCTATATGCATAACAAGGATTGCACATCACTGATGTAGTGTCAAGTGTTTTCACACCTGTAAAACAAAGCCATATACATTATTTATTTATTTATTTATTGGTGTTTAAGGTCACATATTTCTGCACAATGGCTAATCATGACCACGACAGTTTTACGGGTATAGGAAGCCGGAGTACCCGGAGAGAACCACCGAGCAACGGCGAGCAACTGTCAGCTCCCCAACATACCAATGCCACACAAGCAGGGTTAGCATTGGTTGAAGACAGGTGTACCATCGACGTGCAGTACACCTTAGGGCACAGCGTCACTGTGCCCCCAAATGGGCATTGTGGGTGAAGTGTCTAGCCCAAGGACACAACACGGTTGCCGCAGGTGGGATTCGAACCGAGGACCTCTCGGCTTGCAGCCTGCACCTCTACCTACTGAGCCACCACGCCCCCAGTCATATACATAACAAGGATTAAACATCGCTGATGTAGTGTCAAGTGTTTTCACACCTGTAAAACAACATATACATAACAAGGATTACACATCGCTGATGTAGTGTAAAGTGTTTTCACACCTGTAAAACAAAGCCATATACATAACAAGGATTAAACATCACTGATGTAGTGTCAAGTGTTTTCACACCTGTAAAACAAAGCCATATACATAACAAGGATTAAACATCACTGATGTAGTGTCAAGTGTTTTCACACCTGTAAAACAAAGCCATATACATAACAAGGATTACACATCGCTGATGTAGTGTCAAGTGTTTTCACACCCGTAAAACAAAGCCATATACATAACAAGGATTGCACATCGCTGATGTAGTGTCAAGTGTTTTTACACCTGTAAAACAAAGCCATATAAATAACAAGGATTACACATCGCTGATGTAGTGTCAAGTGTTTTCACACCTGTAAAACAAAGCCAGAAACATAACAAGGATTGCACATCGCTGATGTAGTGTCAAGTGTTTTCACACCTGTAAAACAAAGCCATATACATAACAAGGATTGCACATCGCTGATGTAGTGTCAAGTGTTTTCACACCTGTAAAACAAAGCCATATACATAACAAGGATTGCACATCGCTGATGTAGTGTCAAGTGTTTTCACACCTGTAAAACAAAGCCATATACATAACAAGGATTGCACATCGCTGATGTAGTGTCAAGTGTTTTCACACCTGCAAAACAAAGCCATATACATAACAAGGATTGCACATCGCAGATGTAGAGTCAAGTGTTTTCACCCCTGTAAGGCTTGACATAATAAGAAAATCAAATCCATTGACATTTGTTCAAGATTTCGTGCTAACAAGCTGAAAACAGGCAAAAATTAAATAATTAAGGGCCATAACTCTCCTCAGTATGGCCGCAACTTATCAATTTTCAAACTCATTCATTGTTTAGAAAGTAGAAAGTGTAATACAACAAATATTGACCAAATCCATTGATATACTTGTTCAAATAATCGCGCTAAGAGGCTAAAAAACATATAAAAATTTAATAATTAAGGGCCAAACAACTCAGTACAAGAGTGGTGGCCAAGTGGATAAGTACACTGGTCTCCCATTCCAGAGGTCCCAGATTCGATAAACGGTTGAGGAAAGTTATTTATTTATTTATTGGTGTTTTAGGTCACATAATTTTGCACAATGGCTAATCATGACCACAACATGAGTATCAACCAAGACCAGAGGTGAGCGTTAATAATCCATGTTGCCCATTTTAGAGAGGGTTTACACCTCCCAATCATTGGTGACTGGGTCCTATTTTACCAGTAAAACAGAGCCTGTTTACTGCAGTGAACAGGCACTGCTTCACTTTCTGGGGTTCCCGCAGGGATTGAGGAAAGTTCTTGAGGTGTCTGAATACACACATCAGCATCACTTATGGGGTTGATACTGTAACATCGTAGCGTCCCATCGAGTGGGGATGTAAAATAGCTGCCCTATGTGCAGAGAGAGACACACTCCATGCAGAATAAAGATCTCTTCATAGTACTGGAGAAGAGCAAGCCACATAGTTGCCGTTATGAAGGTCATCCCACACATGCACCATTGGGCCAAAGAGATGAATATAAGTTGAATAACTTGCTTGCCAATCCTTGTATAATGAATAGGCTTTACCCTTTACACAACGTATCGTCCGCATCCGCCCGCATAATATGCAAATTCAGCAGCTGAAAAAATATTATTTTTTGAAAAATTTCAACAAAACCATATCATGTGACCCCTCTTTGGAACGAGCTCATCAAGCTCGTTCCAATGAGGGGTCACATGATATGGTTTTGTTGAAATTTTTTGAAAATATTTAAAAAATATTTAAAATAATAAATTTTGATATCGTCTGCATTGGGTAATGGGTTAAAACCAACTTCATCAAACTATAGGTCTAAAAAAAACTTGACCAAATATTATTACAGCTTTTATGAGCCATCTAGACTTTTGAAACACACCTTAATATGGGTTGGATGGGAGGAGTAAAAGTAGTGGTAAGGGTGGTGGTATGGGAGGGGGGGGTCTTGGATAAAGTAGTCCTGAAATACTTGGTCATTTTGTTATGACCATTCTGTTACTGATGAGCCACAGACATGTTAAGTTTTACGATTTTGGCGGGAGGCTCCCGATTTTTGATGCCATCTCCCGACCTCACAATTGGGGGACAAATTCTCACGATTTTGAGACCCCATGTTTTGTTTTGTAAACTTGAGTCTCGAGTTTTCAGTTTACTGTACTAACTACTATAAATAAGCTGAATGGAACTTGGAAGATAGAAAAAGCATTTCAAACAAATTGCCTTACATTTGCCTGGGCTGTAGATAATTCAGATGTGTGTGGGCCTAAGTCTGAGATAGATTAGTTTTACTGAATACTTTAGAACCTGAAAGAACATTGAATAAATTTTGAGGTGTTGGTAAAGGATACTGTTTTTCATGTGATAACCGATTTGTGGACACTTTCTGGTCCCCACAGAATCTCATACAGTTAAAACTAGAAGTCCTGTCACGAATAGTGCGCTTTTCTAGGCTTAATTGCGCGTTGGAATTGCATGCAATTGCCATATCGAATGGCATCCAAAGCACGGCAGGTTCTCCTGGTTACTCAAAGCAAACACAGGCAATGTTTCTGCCAATGGACCTCCGGGTTACCCGGAGGTCCATTGGCTGAAACATTGCTTGTGCACAGGCCATATGTACAGAATTTGATAGCTTTACTTAGGCTTTAATGCGTACATTAACAAGCATATCAACGTGCTATTTGTGCGCATTTCATGACAGGACTTCTAGTTTTAACTGTACCTCTGGTAACCTTAGGAATGACAACCATAGGATTGCCCTATCCTTGCAATTAACTGTCTTCAACCTACCTTCCTGGGCGATTTTATCTTGCTCAGCTTCTATAGATGCAACCAAAGCATACGAAAGTCTACATGGTTTTTGACAAAATAGGAGCTGCATTATTTTTTAGTCTAATATGGGCCTGAAAATTTCTTACAGTACCCCCTTTATTGAACACATCAGAATGGTTAGTCAACAAGGATTGCAATTTGAGGTGCTCCACAGTTACTACGGTGGAACCCTGTTAATTGAATAGCCACTTTGCCAATGAAAATTATACAATTAAAAGAAGTTTTCAATTAACAGGGATTGTGTCAGTTTCCTGTATTCTAGAGATAAATTTAGCATTTATTCTAATATATCTTGTTTGACAGAGCTCCATGAGCTCTGTCAAACAAGATATAATAGATTAAATGCTTGTATTGGATGTACTGAGGCCAAATAGGTCTATAAACAAAGGAAAACTGTGGAGAGTTAGGATCATTTCTACACAGGTTACAAGATTTGGGATTCAATTAAAAGGAGTTTACTCTATAACCAATATTGAATTAACAGGTCAAATTTGTACTGGAGGTATCGTAAATGGTTTTGTGTTGGGAAATTATATTCAATTAACAGGGTTAATCAGTTAAGAGATATCCAATTACCCCGGTAAGTGGACTCCCCTGTAGTACCTTCCCAGGCTTAATTTCTTTGAAATCCATTTTTACATCCAACATTTCACAATTCCCAACATGAAAAAGTTTATTTATTTATTGGTGTTTAAGGTCACATACTTATTCACAATGGCTAATCATGACCGTGGCAGTTTTACGGGTGGAGGAAGGTGGAGTACCCGCCGAGAACCACCGAGCAGCGATAAGCAGTTGACAGCTCCCCAACATCGTAACTCTGCAGCACTGGCAGGGTTAGATTGGTTGAAGACATGCGCACCATCGACGTGCAGTACGCCTTAGTACACAGCGTCATCGTGCCCCCATGTTAACAATCAGGGTGAAGTGCCTTGCCCAAAGACACAACGCGAGAGTCCGAATCGATCGCTCAGACGGTCACCCATCCGAGGATTAACCGGGCTCGACGTTGCTTAACTTCGGTGATCTGACGAGAACCGGTTACCACAATGCCACCGCGCCTCCTGAAAAAAAAGTTTGTTAAAACCAAGAGGTAATTTAGGCCTCACAAAGTCGATCTCCTGTTTCTTGGGTCCTTTTTTGTAAAATTGCATACGGATGGGCATTTTTTATTTTATTTTTTGTTCTTGTAATTATGTCTTCGCTGTCAAAAGTTCATTTTCTTGGTTTGTTTTATGTTTTAGACCTGATGGTCCCACAAAGTTGATCTACTGTTTCTCAGGCCATTTTATTTGTAAAATTGCATGCTGGCGGGCATTTTTTTTTTATTATTTTTGTAATTATTTCTTTGCCCTCAAAAGTTCTTATTCTTGTTTTGTTTTATGTTTTAGGCCTCATAATCTACAGAATAGCTAAAACATTGCAAAGCATTGTTGCACTCAAGGGACAATATCAGTCATAAACTAATTAATTTTTATTTTTTTAAGTTTGGTTATAAAACGAGAGCATGTGGCAGTCAAAATGACCCTGCGGGAGGGCTTGAGAAATAGATTCTTAACTTTGGTTTCTAGACAACTTGTACCCACGGCAACTCGTACCAGTCAAGTCATACCCAAAATTGGACAACTTGTACCCATTTTTGGCAGAACAACTCGTACCCACAATTGGACAATTCGTACTCAAGGTTGGACAACTCGTACCCATGGCTGGTCAACTTGTACTTGGTGTTTAATTGAATGGACGAAGGCCGTTAATGGCCTAAGAACTATAGAAGCGGGGTTTTTGCTTTTGTTTGATCCGTTTAAGGTGTAATATTAGTAATGGAAATCAGTTTACTTTGAAATTCCTTCGTCAGATATCCCATGAATATGAATGAAATATACACAAATTTTACGTCTAAATGACGGCTGTGAAACACAGAACAGGAAACATATATTCATTGACCGTACTTTGTTGATAGCAGGCATTAGTGGTTCCTGAAAGTCTGCAATCGTATTCGTAAGAGAACTGGGGTAAATGGCCCCCCAACCCCCGACATCCGGTTCCGGCGCTTCAATATTGGGAAATAGAGTACTGGAAAAAACTAAAAGGCCTCGCATCTATAGGCCTAGGCTCTGCAAATTATCAGGGTGAAAACCATAGCCTTCGTCGCATTAACTCTTGCCTTTCCTAATTAATAATGCCACTCTCCACCTTTAGATTATTTTTCGTGTGGCAAAGTTACATCACTGGTGAGGCGCTACTCCGGTCAGGCGAGAAATGATTTCATTGTAAATTGAGAGTCCAGCCGGATTTTGTACTTGAAGCGTAGCACATTTACCCACTCGGAAGAAAAATGGCAAACAATGACCAGTGATAGACTGAATCAAGATCACAAATGATGTTCATTTAAAAAAAATACAATTAAAAAGCTCTAATACATCTCTCTCTATGAGTCCACCAGCTCGCATCAACTGATTTCTGTCGGAAATTTTATGGTCAACACCGACACACCTGAAAACTCGACAGTCATTTAATTTAGACTTACCCGGCAGTGACAGGTGTGAGATCATGAAGAATTATTTTCTATCGTCTATTACCTTATAGTTGATTGGTGTTTAATTTTCTTCCAATTATCTGTGCATATTATTATCGCCAATTAAGTTAATCTTCCAATTGGGAGGTGTGTTTTTCTAACAATTATCTTCCATGACAATCATGAAAATTAAATGATAATTAGCATTTTTGTAAGGTTTGCAATTAGACTATAAATGTGAATAAAAGTGAATCTCTCTCTCTCTCTCTCCTCTCTCTCTCTCTATCTCTCTAGGCACCTGACTCTCGTGCCTCGACCGATCGAAACAAAAATTGGCACAGGTCTATATAGATGTAATTTGACCAGGAAAGGACTTCTGATGGGCCACGATCGCGTCCGTTGTCGCGTTAATCCTTCAACCAATGAAGGGGTGGGTAGGATGGGGTAATGAGCCCCGATCGTATCTGATTTTGCATTAACCCTGCAACACGTGAACTGCTGGGTATGACTATTTATTTATTTATTTATTTATTGGTGTTTAAGGTCACATATTTATACACAATGGCTAATTATGACCATGACAGTTTTACCGGTGGAGGAAGTCGGAGTACCCGGAGAGAACCACCGAGCAACGACGAATATTTAAATATTTCCTGTTTCCTTCGAATTGCTCTCTTGATGAAATGTTCATACCGGCGAAATTGACTTTCGGCGAAGTCTGTTCAGACTGTTCTGCTGAGATAAATGCTAAAAATGGAAAGTTTTTGCCTTTTTGCACACCCATTGAAAGCAGACACTCACCTTCTCAAGTCCTTCAGCCAATATTCGCCTTCGTCCATACAATTAAAGACCAGGTACATGCTGACCAACTGTGGGTACGAGTTGTCCAACCTTGGGTACGAGTTGTCCAATAGTGGGTACGAGTTATCCAGCCGAAAATGGGTACCAGTCGTCCAATTTTGGGTACGACTTGACTGGTATGAGTTGCCGTGGGTACGAGTTGTCCTGATACCTTAACTTTCTTAGGCCTTATAGTTGAAGTAGCACCTGTACTCATAAAGGTCTCTATAGGCCTCAAAGGTTACAATATAGGGTTTCAAGTTCCCCTTCTCTTTTTCAAAAGATAATGAAAACTAGTGATGAACCGATAATCGGAATCTGAAATCGGAACCAGCCGGTTATGGGGCATTGGCTGATTATGACAACTGGCAGTTAAAAACCGGTAGTTTCCAGTTATTCTATATTTAACACTGACTATTAAAAATTTCTTTGATATCTGACCAATTCCATCAAGTTTCCCCATGAAAAACGTGTGTTGTGCATAGCAGAAAATTTAGGGATTTGCAGAGCAGAGATATTACGGAATTTACCTACTGCAATCAGTACGAGATCGCCACCATTTCCCGAAGATTTTAGAGTTCATGTAAACATTGGAGAAACACATCAAGGGAGGTAACAAGGTGAAAAAAGAACACTGAATAATACATTCTAATGGACGTGTAAACCATGCATCATACGACTTCACAACACATATTAACATCAAAATTATTATTCATTTAAGAAGGGGCGTGGTGGCTCAGTTGGTAGAGGTGCAGACTGCAAGCCGAGAGGTCCTCGGTTCAAATCCCACCTGTGGCAACCGCGTTGTGTCCTTGGGCAAGACACTTCATCCCCCAATGCCCACGTGAGGGCACGGTGGCATTGTGTACTAAAGGCGTACTGCACGTCGATGGTGCACCTGTCTTCAACCAATGCTAACCCTGCTTGTGTGGAGTCAGTATGTTGGGGAGCTGACAGTTGCTCGCCGTTGCTCAGTGGTTCTCTCCGGGTACTCCGGCTTCCTCCACCCATAAAACTGTCGCGGTCATGATTAGCCATTGTGCAGAAATATGTGACCTTAAACACCAATAAAAATAAAATTCATTTAAGACACAAAGTATGTGTGCTCAGTATATTCCTGGTTAATACAGCCAAGTGTATTGTTTCCTTACACAAAACCGTATTAACACTATTTACCAGAATAAAACACAATCTTCACGAGAACAATATCGTGTGACTGTATCGTTAATAACAATCTTTTCCCCACACCCCAACCAAAATGCAAATATTTTTGGCTAATATTGCCCAGCACTAAATATGCATACTTTGAAAACCCATGTGGTATTAAGCTTTCATAATTGGTGATTTATCAACGAAATTCTGTTGTATAACAGGCACCAACAGATTTTCTTCAGTGTCCTACTTCAACCATCGGAATCGGCATTAGAATCGGCATAATCGGCAGAGAAATAACCGGTAATCGGTTGATAGCAAGTTTTCATAATCGGTTCATCACTAATGAAAACATTGTTACAAGGTATATATGTGTTTATATAGATAATGTTGGAATTGGTTCAAATAATGAAAGGGAACACGTAACTCATAGCACTCCGGTAGGATTTCAAACACGCTGTGTACTAAGGCATTGGTCCACTTGTCTTCAACCAATGCAAACCGTGCTTGTGTGGAGTTAGTGCATTAGGGTGTCTGGCAGTTGCTCGCCATTGCTAGGTGTTATCTTCAGGTACTCTTGCTTCCTCCAACTGTAAAACTGTCTGACATGAGGTGACCCTGGTTGTTGAAAGTGTTGTTAAATTCCAATAAATAAATATTTCAAAAATTTTCATAATTGACTTCATATTGCCCAAGCTGCACGAAATTTTTTTACAAATTATACCTTGTTTGACAGAGCTCAATGAGCTCTGTCAAACAAGATATAATTTTTTAAATTCTCAATTGCATTGTGGGAAAATGCACTGCTGAAAAATGATAAATTTAAAGTAATATGTATATTTTTTATACTTACCAATGGCCCAGACTTAGCTGGTGAAAACTCAATATTATCAAGGGCCAAACACAAAATTTGAACCCCCCCCCCCCCCCCCAATCTCCAAAATTTGCATACAAAACCGAAAATTAAAAGTCCTATCTGGCCCTCCATATTTTTACTATCTGCGCATGAGCAGTACCCAGGAAGAGACCAGAATTGGCACCAAGATCATTCTTTGTAGACGAGCATACTAAAATAAAAACTCAGCGTGGAGGTATGAGTGCTCACTCATGGGAGGGCCATCCCCATCTGGGCCATTGGTTCGTATAAAAAATATACAAATTACTTTAAATTTATCATATTTTTATACTACAACCAATGGCCCAGCCTGCATTTCAAGGTGAAAAGGAGATTAAATTTTAAAAGTAATTACATGTATGTCTCTCTATGCAATAATATTATTTTATTATTATTTATTTAAGGTCACATACTTATGCACAATGGCTAATCATGACCGTGACAGTTTTATGGGTGGAGGAAGCCGGTGTACCCAGAGAGAACTACCGAGCAACGATGTGCACCTGCCAGCTCCCCCAACATCGTAACTCCGCACTGCAGCACAGGCAGGGTTAGATTGGTTGATGACATGCGCACCATCACGGATGTATGCCTTAGTACATCATGCCCCCATGTGGACAATCAGGGTTAAGTGCCTTGCCCAAGGACACAAGGCGGGAGTCTGAATCGATCGCTCAGACGGTCACTCATCCGAGGACTAACCGGGCTCAACGCTGCTTAACTTACCGCAATGCCACCGCGCCCTCTATACAATAATAGAGAAGACATATCATCAATAAGGAGCCATATCCCAAGTAATTCTGTATTCTTAGTATGAATGATTATGCTAATTGGGTGTAACAAGCCCCCAATTTTAAGGCTAGTCTGGACAAAGCCCCTTAAATGAGGATGGCGCATTCGAGAGTGCAAGACTTACCCCCACAAAAGCATGCCATATATATATAATAAACAAGCTGTATCTAAGAACAGTAATAATCTACAAATAAAGCAGCTTCACTCATAGTTACACACTTATTATCAAGCAAAAGAGATGAAGAAAAATCCCCCCCCCACACACTTTTTTTTGAAGGAATATTCTTCAAAACAAAGAGGGAAGAGCTCTGGAATCAGTGAAAAGTGGTGCCAAATAATCTATATATATTCGCCCAACAGGCACCTAGTTATTAATTATTATTAATTATTGGTGTTTAACGCCACTTCAGTAGCTAAGGCTGTTGTGGCGATCCCAGTTATTAACAGCGCAAGCTTCTAACATATGCTGGAGTCGGAATACGTAGATAGATCGAAAACCGTGATATAACGTCTACAATCATACACTTGTCCAATTGAATCCCAATGGAAAGTATCTGTTAGAGTAAACACGCTTCTAAGGCAACCAACAGGCAACCCCATTCAGGTGTACAATTAATAATGAAACTCCAACTGAACCGTGCGAATATATGAGAATGTGAATTCTCCCGTGTACAGTCTCTGGCAGAAACCTGGATTGAGAACATGGAATGAGCTATGATTAACAGACCTGTCACGGACTGTCCCCCAAATAATTCATTGTTCCCCAGGTTAGTAATAACCAATGACTGTTTGAAGAAAGAATATACTACTCTGAATAATGATGCCAAAAATTGAGAACGTATGCATAGATGACCTATTGAAAGTTCCATAACTGATCCAAATAGCCACAAAATTCTCATCAGCTCTATAAAGCAGAGCAAGAATTTTTTATAGAATCTGTTCAATAATGCGTCTGCCTAATAAATATACAGAATTTATGCATGCGAGCAACGAAATCCCGCATGTACTCATCTGAATACAGCCTGTATCCACGGTATGACTGATTAGGGCTGCACGATATTCAAAACTGAATACCGGTATCGGTATTCAAAAAAATACCGCGGTATACCAGTATATCGAAAACTGTTCAGATATATGAACACAAGTACCAGAATTGAGACTCGAGGCATCACAGTCGGAACAAATTAGCATGCCTTGATGATACGGTTCGAAACGTCTTTTCCCAACGCAGACGATATCAAAATTTATTATTTTCAAAATTAATTTATCAGATTTTCCCCAAAGATTTCAACAAAACTATATCATGTGACAACTCATTGGAACGAGCTCAACGAGCTCATTCCAATGAGGGGTCACATGATATAGTTTTGTTGAAATTTTTTTAAATTATTTTTTCAACTGCGGAATTTGTATATTACAAGGGCACAAGCAGACGATTCCTTGGATAAAGGGATAATATTATTCATTCGGGGCTGCAGTTAAAAAACTCAATACATCTTGAAAATTAAATTGTGGGTAATTAAATAATGACGATAAACCGATATTTTTGTAATTACACTGGTATTCAATCGATATTAGCTTGAATACTGGTATATATCGGTTTATCGATATACCGTGCAGCCCTACGAGTGATACAAGTGCAATTCATTTTTGATGGACGGTTTTGAACCAGTGACGATTTCAATACCGGTACCAACCGGAATACTGTAATACGTAATACCGTGCTGCCCTACGAGATGACAAATAATACACCATATAGACCTAGTATCCAATCTCTAGGGTGAAAATATAATCCACAACAATAGATTGGATAGAAATGAAAAAGGAGACGAAAACAATGTTCCGACACTCGATCATAAAAACCTAGATGAACTCCTCACGTTTGATCTGATATCAGGAAATATATTCCTGAGAAGGAGTTTAGTATAGGCATTTGAGGAAATGCTCATAATCACACTACGTTAATATGGCGTCATCAATAGGGCTTATAGCCTCAGATAACTAACACCAAACCATACCGGTAGGAAGAGAATAGCCTTAGAAGCTCACTAAGGAGACTTACAACGCCAACAATAGCTTATAAGTCTTCATCTACGTGTAGGCAGATATTTTGGTGTAAGTTGCAACCTTGAAAGCTCACTGAACGGAGACTTACAACTATCGTAGTCTCAAGAGATAATTATTTCAATTATGTCATTGCATAATTACTGAAAAACACTGCACATGATTCTAGCGAGGCTACTATGGTGTAAACAATAAGACTCAAGTCTGTGACACCTAGGAAAACAAACAGAAAAGCACTCTTTCCTTTTTATTCCCAAAAGAAAGTGGCCAGAGCGTAGCTAACGTAGCTTAGAAGTTTTCATCTCCATGAAGACTGATATCTCAGTGTTACTTGCGACCTTGAAAGCTCACTAAACGGACACTAACAACCATCATCGCGCAAGGTAGGGAATGACGAGCTGCTATTCTAACAGTCATAATTCCCATAGAAACAGTAGTCTCAAGGTAGCTATGCAGTTATGAGTCTTCGTCTGCGTGAAGACATATCTGTGTCACTTGCGGCCTTTGAAAGCTCACTAAATGGAGACTTACAATACTAGCCGCTAATGTATAAGAAAAGACGGCTGTAAAGGTACATAAGGCTACTATGGCGTCCACAATGGCATTAAATGTCCTGACACCAAGGAATACAACACCAAGAAGAAAAAGATGTACTTATTCCCTCTACCGGCTCTTTTCCAAACAAGACAGCTATCTCAGCCTAACTATGCGCAATAGAACCTCTATTCGTAAAGAATAGGGCATTACATTTCTTATACTATTGCTAAGGCAAGGAAGGTGTTGTTAATCAGGACAAAAGCCCTCGACACCTGAGCCAAAAGATCTGGGGATGAAAGATCTTTGTCATTCCATCGCCCGGTATGATAAGCTGTTTTTTGCTTAGCAAATGCAGACTTATATTCAGATGGAACAAGATTCTAAGAGCTTATGACTAAAATTTCATAGTCTTAAGGTGTCCTTGTGTGAGGGACGGAGACTCACACTCTGTAGTCCTCTCACCATCCAAATGTTCCATCTGAAAATATGGTTAACTCCACCGACTGAACAAATGACTGGACCACCACAGCACTGTCCGACAGCTCACCATCGGAGCCTGTTAACGGTAGTACCAGCAACTACTGGGATGCTGCGATACGCAGAGCAATCTGCACCAGCCAATCCATGACCGAGGCTAGCAGAGCAATGATAATCCACTTGTTACCATAAGCTGCTCACGGGACGGAGATCTGGTCCCAGATCCTCGACATGTCCCATATAAAATGCCTCAAACGACTAGCTACTGACCTGAACATGCAAAGTCGGATAGCTAGTCTGCGGTCAACATGCTTCCTCAATGAAGCAGGGGAAGATGTCGTAGCTGCAACCGGATCTGGCTGCAGTGTGGAAGGAACGTCCCGAACCACAAGCGTCAACAGCATTCAACCCACTAAAGTTTCTCGAATCAAAAACAGTCGACCCCGACTTCTGACTAATCCCCCTTTCGTGCGCTTCCATGTAAGCAGAAGCCATAACTGCTGCCGCTCCGGCTGCAATGTGGAAGGAACATTCCGATGCGTGTTCCGACTCAATATGGTTTCTCACAACGGACACAGTCAACCGGACTGTTAATAGGATGGAGAGGGTTCTCCAATCGGTGATCTGACCCCAGATCTAGCTGAGCGTCCCGTAGAGAAACTTCTGGCTTCTTCTACATGCACAAATGACTGGACCGACCCAGCACCGTCTGACAGTTGACTACGGTAGTCTGCTGACGGGTGCCCCTTACTGGGTTTCTAAGCTGCAATAAGCTGAGCAAATTGCGACAGCAAATCCGTTATGGAGACTTGTGGAGCAGCGGCTTATATTCTCCCCTGCATGTTGCTCCCGGGACGGAGATCTGGCCGCCGATCTCTTCGTCGAACGTCCCTATGAATCAAGCCTCGAATCACTAGCTACTGGATGGACCGACTTTCTTCTCCTTTCTTTATCGTCTTTCTTCGAGGGCAAGGACTGGAGCATCTTCACTCGACTGCATGAACATCTATAGTCGGGTAGCTAGCATGCAGTCACATGTGCTTTGCTAAAGCAGAAGAAGAAGCCGTAACTGCAGCCGGCCCAGTCTGCAGTGTAGAAGAAGCGTCTCAAGCAGCCAGGGAGGACGTTATCTCCGACTCGGTGCAAGTTTCACAAAGCAATAGTTGACCCCGACTGTTACTGGGTAAGAGAAGGCTCTTCCACTCGCGGTCTGATCCAGACCTCGCCGAGCTTCCCAAAGAGAAACTTGCAGACTTCTTCCCCTTAATTTGTTGTTGTTGCTGGGTGAGCTTTTGATTAAAAGGTGCTCGCTCTACTCAAATCTACACTCTCCTCGACCGCATCGGACATACCCGGTATTACGGTTCCCTCTATCGGGTAACCGCCTGACCAGTCGAGCTAGCCGCTGGAATAAGAGGTCTTATTCCTTATATACAAGAGCACCTTAGCAGCTAGCCCTGTTTACTCCTCAGAGCGCGACGACAGCAGCACGTTCTGGATGGGAGTCACAATACCATCATCATGTTTTTGTTCCTCTGGAAAAGAAACTGAGAAATCGAATTATCTTGCAGTGACAGCCCCGACATCAGAACTTCACCATGAATACATAGCGCGACACCCGCTTCCAACATTAGTGTCCAAATGAGTTGACCCCGACCCCACAAGTAGGACCAGAACCAGTAGGAGTGCAGTGACTACAGGCAAGGCAACAAGAATGTAAATACTCTATGTATTAACCCTTTACCTAACCTGAAAAGCAGACGACACTTGCAAAAAAAATTCTTGAATAACTAAATTTTTTCATTTTTTGTCTCAAAAACATAGGTTATGACCCCTCGTTGGAACGAGCTCGACGAGCTCGTTCCAACGAGGGGTCATAACCTATGTTTTTGAGACAAAAAATGAAAAAGATAGTGAAAATTAATTGGCGATTTTTGAGAATAGCGCTGGCCGGTTTTGGCCGTTACGTTGGATAAAGGGTTAACTGGTAGAGTGCTGGAAGACCATATTTGGGCTTTATTCTGAAGTACAGATATTGCCCCTTAAAGGCTTCATTGCCGGTGGATGTGTTGCCTATTGGCAATCTCCCATAAATTGTAACAGGATAAGGACAAAATAACAACTTAATGGCATCATATTCTGTGGATGTGCTTCATATTATTTTTGAACTGAAATTATTTAGCCCGTGAGGATTTGCCACTGGGCACTCTCCCATAAATTGTAACAAGGCAAAGAGATCTGGACAAACTTGGATGACCAAAAATAATTTAGCACTCTACCAGTTAATACAATTTACGTATTGATACACCCTGGTTTTCCTGACAAAAATATTTTTCAAAACCGCTTTAATAATTGAGACGGGTCAAAAATTATTTTTCTAAGTACTGACACACCCAGCTGCTATGTGGTTGTACATTTGGTTGAGATATGTTTTTGAACGAAACTGTACTATACATTGCCTTGCATATTGTTAAAATATATTTTGACTGTACTAGTATTGTGTACCCCGTTGTGATGAAAACAAACTTTTGTTTTGTACATTTGATTGAAACTTTGAATGAAACTGTTCATTTCTGTGTATACTATATGTGTTTATTATGTAAGAGAATAAGTTTACTTATTAGGGCTGCACGGTATTTCGATAAACCAATATGTACCGGTATTCAAACCAATATCCGGATTATCGTCATTATTTATTTACCCACAATTTAATTTTCAAGATGTCTTGAGTTTTTTAACTGTAGCTCAGAATGAATAATATTATCACTTTACCCAAGGAATCGTCCACATGTGCCCACGTAATATACACATTCAGCAGTTGAAAAAATAATTTTCAAAAATTTCAGCAAAACTATATCATGTGACCCCTCATTGGAATGAGCTCAACAAGCTCATTCCAAATAGGGGTCATATGATATTGTTTTGTAGAAATTTTTGGAAGAATTTAAAATAATAAATTTTGATATCGTCTGTGTTGTGTAAAGGTTTTTCGAACCGCATGCTGATTCGTTACAACTGTGATGCTTCAAGTCTCGATTGTGGTACTTATGTTAAGATATCTGAACAGTTTTTGGTATACCGGTATACCACGGTATTTTTTTAATACCGATACCGGTATTCTGTTTTGAATATCGTGCAGCCCTACTACTTATTACAGTTGTCCAAATGTAAGTATCCAAATGTAAGTATCAGTACACCGACGTGTAGAAAACAAACTTTTTTTTAAAAAAACTTCCGATCTGTACAAAGAGTTTATCGATAGTGTTACCAGCGATAAACACTGAGTGCGCATCGAAGAAGAAGAGCATTTGCTTGGCTGTTTGGAGTATTATAGAAGAGGAACAAGATTTCAGTTCTACTGATTTATTTATAGCACATCACAATGAAGTACCGGTGTAACAGATTTTTTTACCCCCGCCAAAGTTTCCACCCGGGGGGGGGGGGGGAACTAGTTTTTTTTACCCCCGCCCTGATTTTTTTGCCCCCACCTGAATTTGTTTTCTTCTCAATTTTTTTTGTCATATTATTTGCTAATATGGCGAGAAAACCTTTCAAATTTTTTAAATGATCAATATCAGGCGGGGGGCAATTTTCATAGGCCACGGAAATCTTCCCCCATTTCAGTGAAGAAATGTTTTCAGTGTCATATTATTGTATTATTTGCTAATTTGGCACAAAAACCTATCTTTGACAGTTTTTTTTTTTAATCTCGATATGGTTAACCTTTGGTTGGTGGAGTGGGATAGGGGGATGTGTGAAATTTCAATAGGCCACCAAAAATCTTCCCCACCTCCAAAAAGAAAATGTTTGTGCCACATGATTTGCTCATATGGCGTAAAACCCTCTACTTGATATTTGTTTTCTCATTCTGATGTTGAAAGGCCAACATCAGGTGGGGACAATTTTTCCATGTCATATCATTGCAAGAAAATCCCTCTTTAACCCAAATTTTCCAATTAATTTGACAATGGTCAATGTCAGGTTGGGGGCGATTTTCCCCCTGGCTACCGAAATCCTCTCCCCCCCTATCAGGTGGGCCTCCAAGGTCTCCTGATGTTGACCATGTCAAAGTTAAAAAAAAAAAATATCAGTCAAAGATAGGTTTTCTCATCAAATTAGCAAATAATATGAGATTTAAACAAATTTTCTCTGGGGGAGTTACTCAACAGGGTTTCAGGAATTCAAGACATGAGGTATTTATTTCTGAGCAGTCATAACTATGCTTGAGGCGCAGAGTTCTCGGCGACAAGGAATTCCCTGAGGAACAGACTATTTTGTATATGACAGGGCGGGGGGGGAAAAAAAAAACTAGAAATATTTATTAAAGTCTTATATTCACCAAAGACACTAAATATGGGCAATATATAACAGGCCTGCTGCCAAATACCAAAAAGTTTTGATAATACAGTAATTCTTCTGACAACATGCATTTACTCCCTATGACCATTGTCAAAATTGGAGAAAAAAACAGAAATCTTTTGTTTTTCTCGCCATATTAGCAAATAGTATGACATAAAAAATGAAGAAAAAAAATAAAATTCAGACGGGGGGCAAAAAAATCAGGGTGGAGGATAATTTCCCCCCCCCTCCCTGGGGGGCAAAAATACTGTAAAATCTAGTTTTTTTTTCCCCGGGGGGACATTTTACCGGAGAGGCAAAAAAAAATGGGAGACCGGTACATAAAAAATATAAAACAAAACCGCAATAACATAAATGAGCAGGAATTACCTGAATCGCAAACCATACCCCCATCATTGCGTGCATGTATAATAGCACTAGCACTATACTAGCATGTATACTAACACTATATGAAGTATACAGAATCATCAAAAACACAACTAAATACATTTTCTAAAATTTGTGTCATAATAATATAACCAGTTACAAAAAATTCAGTGTGTCCAGTCAGAGAAAATAATATCATTTATTTTCTGTTGCTTGGCACACTCTTTTCCTTGTAGCTGTATAATTTTAAGATGTTCCTAATGTTGAGCCCACCTGCTTCCCCCCAGGCTATTTGTATGGTAAATATCCCTTAAAACAATTTATAAAACAAATTAGGTGATTGGAAATCTACCCTGCTAGGATTAGGTGTTTCATTTCCTGTAAAATTGTGTAATGAGACACCCTATCTTCAACTGAAATCTCTCAAGTAAAAGACAACAGCTTTTCTTTATCTAAGGTCTGTCATTTAAATTGACCATAACAAATTCACAAGATGGCTGTTTTCCTGTCCAGGGTAACTGGGTAGAACTGTCAGTCTAGGCCAATCAAAGACAGCTGGGTGGGATTATAGGTGGAGCACACATTGCCTGTCACCTGCAGATAGATGATGAAACCTTTTCGATACAAAAAAAGATATGGCAAGCTCTGCAGAAGAAGAAAGTGTAGGGCAGTCAATGAGTCAACAAATAAGTTATCAAGTCACACAGTTTTCAAGTTGCTTTATTGTTAAGTTAGAGTATTGAATATGTTGCCAGTCAATCAGTTAGCAGACAGCCATTTTTAGCAGCACCAGTTATTAGTTATACCATGTTATACCAAAGTAGACATAGGCTGATCCAAGAATGTACTCTACCATGTTTATGTTAATGCAGCCGATTATAATGTAAATATTTGATGGACCATTAATAAAAGTTCATAAACTGAGCAAAGATGTAATTTACTACCTCTCGCAGCCAAGCCCGCTGAGCAGCAGCCATGCCTTAGTGACCTGCAACCCCAGCAAGGTCATAATTGGTGGAGAATCCGTTAGATCCTGATGAACTGTCGAGTCACCAGATCCAGTTGTGATGCCATTCAGTGTGAAAATCAGGATTTCAGGAGAGAAATTGCAGTTCTCAGAAGTGTGAACAATTCAATGATGGCGGGAGCCTCCGTTAATTTTAATACTTTCTCAGGCAGAGACCATGAGGATGCAGGACTTTGGTTACGCCACTTTCAAAGGCCTCCTCTATTACCCAACACCCCAATGCAAATATCCTAAGTGAGCTGAGAAGTGAAATCAACAAACTGACAATGGCCATGAACAATATGTCAACAGTCTCATCCATGAAACCATTGACACAACCAAGAGAGAGACCACCAGCACCAACTAACACTTTTTATCATTCAAGGAACCCCAGTAGACGATTGTATAACAAGCCGTGTCCAAGGTGTGGTGAGTACGATCACTTTAATACTCAATGTAGGTTTCGAAATGAAAGATGTCATCGGTGTTTACGTGTTGGTAATATTGCCAAATGTTGTCGCAATTCTCGCAAAATGTCCCAATAGGGGTACGTGCCTATCCCTCATTTTGGTAGAACAAAATCCAGCAAAGTAGGGGATAGGCCCAGACCTTGAAATGCCAAGACGTCCAAAATGCAGGACACCAACCAGTCTTAAATCACTTTTTAGCCAAATCTTGACCGAGAATTAATTTCCAGCCCCCCAGCCGATCAACAGTTTGCTTCTCAACCAGATGTACCTGCAACAGATTCTAAGTCAGAATCTGATGGGGCAGCTACAGGAAACTGGCGAGAAATACTTAAGCTATTCAAAGCATCCAGGAATAATGGCAAAAGGTGTTATTATGTTCAGTGGAAAGATGGTATGCCAAATTCTTGGGAATATGAGGACAATATACCACCTATTCTAATTAAAGAATTTCACATGAACAAAACACTGAAAGGTTCAAAACGTAAACGTAAAGTTCCAAATTAAATTTAAAAAAAAAAAAATAATACTCCTGTTGTCATAGTCACCGAACAGACTATAAGTTATGGTAAATCCTTACTTGAACTCAATAGGACTCTTGAATGCATCTGTAAGTCATGCTTCCTGTTGGATTTTCCTCATCATTTTCTATGTAATTTCAAAATTTGTGCACAACCTTTTGGCTTTCTATATTTATTTATTTTTCTTCTCCTTTATATGACTGTGCTTGAATGGTGAGTGATTGCGTGTGCGAAAATGGTCCCTTAGAATTTGATTGAGTTGTCCATTTTGGGTGGGCTGTCTTTTTGATGTACTCCATGAGCTCTAGGGAGATTAACAAGTTGGATTTTGACACCATACCAATATTCAAAGATATACCTCTCTCCAGGCCATGAAGCTAGAATTAAGTTCAACCTGTGTACACGCGGGTACTTTTTTTTTTTAGTAGTAAGATTGTACTGCCTTGTAATATATATGTAGAAATCAACCATAATTTTGTAGTGTTTGATATGATTCATTTGATTTAGATTTTTGAACTGTGGTCGCATGTGCGTTACATTTAAATAATCTCACTTAGATTAATCATATCAAATTGATGCTTTGCTCAACTGGAAGAAAAAAAAAAAAAAAAAAAAAAAAAAAAAAAAAAATTTTTGCATAAATCATTTAATCAAGTATAGTTTTGATTTAAAGCAAATTTCCACTTTAACCCATATTTGCCATAAATATCACTTTTCTTACAGGTACCTGTATAGTGTAAATAGTACAAAATGTATTTTAAATCTTTTTCTCCAAAGTACCATTTTTTTGCGATAGTTAAATTAATAGTTACAATTTTCACCATGTTGGGAGCTCAACATGTGATTTCTTTATGAAATTAATTCCCCAACTATTTATGAGCTCATCTAAACTTGTCCATTCTTACGATTTATTTATTGCAAGCTAGTTATTATTAGTAGGGCGACACTTAGACCTTTTTTTTTTTCTCTTCCAATAAATGATTGTTATACCGGCCAACACACAAACACCAGTATATGTCACAATCTTACTCTTTTCGCTTTCATTCGGAACCTCTGTTGATGTTATATGATCGTACCTGACATTATCATGTTTATTGGTAGATTCTAGGTGAATATCATGCAGATAAACACTCAAGACTCATCAGTGAATTATGTGTTTATAATTTCTCTTACAATTAGCTAAAGAACAGTTTTTTTTTTATTTTAAGGACAGTTTTTTGTTAGAAACTTGGGTACAGGTAGTTTTATCAACCAATGTGTTTTCAGATATATACACTTTCAAGGGACTATGAAAGTGAAAAGACAGTGACATTTTAAACAAATGAACAACAAAACCAGTGTTTGAACAATATGGGTCTTTTCGAGTGATATAAATAGTTGTTCAGTTTATAACCTACAATAATAGTATTACGTTTTTTTTCTTCATCACCATAGTTTTTCAGATGGTTGAAAAAAAAATCTTTTGGAACAGCACATAATTTAAGTGCAATGTATATACAGTTTGCCAAGTTTGACGGAGCAAACTTAAGTGCCCAAGGGGATAGTATAACCAGTTACAAAAAATTCAGTGTGTCCAGTCAGAGAAAATAATATCATTTATTTTCTGTTGCTTGGCACACTCTTTTCCTTGTAGCTGTATAATTTTAAGATGTTCCTAATGTTGAGCCCACCTGCTTCCCCCCAGGCTATTTGTATGGTAAATATCCCTTAAAACAATTTATAAAACAAATTAGGTGATTGGAAATCTACCCTGCTAGGATTAGGTGTTTCATTTCCTGTAAAATTGTGTAATGAGACACCCTATCTTCAACTGAAATCTCTCAAGTAAAAGACAACAGCTTTTCTTTATCTAAGGTCTGTCATTTAAATTGACCATAACAAATTCACAAGATGGCTGTTTTCCTGTCCAGGGTAACTGGGTAGAACTGTCAGTCTAGGCCAATCAAAGACAGCTGGGTGGGATTATAGGTGGAGCACACATTGCCTGTCACCTGCAGATAGATGATGAAACCTTTTCGATACAAAAAAAGATATGGCAAGCTCTGCAGAAGAAGAAAGTGTAGGGCAGTCAATGAGTCAACAAATAAGTTATCAAGTCACACAGTTTTCAAGTTGCTTTATTGTTAAGTTAGAGTATTGAATATGTTGCCAGTCAATCAGTTAGCAGACAGCCATTTTTAGCAGCACCAGTTATTAGTTATACCATGTTATACCAAAGTAGACATAGGCTGATCCAAGAATGTACTCTACCATGTTTATGTTAATGCAGCCGATTATAATGTAAATATTTGATGGACCATTAATAAAAGTTCATAAACTGAGCAAAGATGTAATTTACTACCTCTCGCAGCCAAGCCCGCTGAGCAGCAGCCATGCCTTAGTGACCTGCAACTCCAGCAAGGTCATAATAACAAAGTTCCTGGCTTTTCAAATTAACTGTATTCACATTTCATATTCATTGATGAAATACAGTAGTCTCCCTTGAATCAAACATTTTAACAAACATTCAAATTTTAAAACAAAGTGGAAACCCAATCAGGGATGTGGCGACAGGGGGGATGGGGGGGGTGTCTCTCACCCCCCCCCCCAAGCTAGGAGTATTTTTTTTCAATAGTTGGAAATTCCGAGGTCAAAAATCAAATAGTTGGAAATTCAATAAATTAACATTGTTCATGAAAATTATTAAAATTCCAACTAATGATGAGAAATTTTGATCTTTTATTTCCAACTGGAAACTTGAGTTTCAAATTTCCTACTCTAAAATTGACATGGCCTCAAAATTTCGACTCTGACATCAATCCGGTAAATTTTCTGACCCAGACACATTATAAATGATGCTTTTTCCGTTTCAGGACTAGTGAAAATTTTCAGGAGGGTTCATAACCCTTTACCCAACGCAGACGATTTCAAAATTCATTATTTTAGATATCATTTTTTTAAATTTTAAAAAAAAATGTCAACAAAACCATATCATGTGACCCCTCTTTGGAACGAGCTCGACAAGCTCGTTCCAAAGAGGAGTCACATGATACGGTTTTGTTGAAATTTTTTGAAAAATAATATTTTTTCAGCAGCTGTATTTGCATATTACATGGGCGGATGCGGGCGATTCGTTGGGTAAAGGGTTAAAAGATATCACCCAGCGCTGCAGTGCAACCACCTATCGAAACCACTCACAGTTGGAATTTATACCGGTGCCCCCCCCCCCTCTCCCCCCCCCCCCCAGCTGAAACCCTCTAGCCACATCCCTGATCCCAATATATTTCAGAGTAAGGAGGTGGAACAGAGAAAGCATTTCAGAAAATCTTCATATTGATGATAGAGATAAATATGTATTATTACCACTCAATCTATAAGTTACTAGTCAATTAACATAAGTTTGGAGGCCCGTTAAAACTCCATAATTTCAGTGACGTCATTTGACGGAGCCGGGCCACGGGCGATAATGGTATAAATAGCCATTAGCGGCCTGCAGCCCACGGCCCAACTATTTTTAGATTCCATGGTCTAATGAATTACTCCCATTCGGATGACGTCCCTTTGTATTTCTGAACTGAAGTCGAACGCATGATCAAAACAGAAATATCGAACCGACTTTAGTGATTATTTCTGTGCTGAAATGAAGCACCATCAGATGGAAATAAGTTTCATTGCACTGTGAATCGGTCGCACTGTAAGTATACTGATAAAACCATAGTTTGTTCGTTACAATGGCCTGGTAATAATAGTAATAACATGATTGTTGTCAGGCATCATCATTCATTAGCGGCCCTGCAGCAATGATGAACAGTCTTTGGGCTTATTAACGGCCCTCGACTTCATCTTGGCTTTTAATAAACCCTCGGGCTGTTCATCATTGCTGCAGGGCCGCTTATGAACCTTAATGCCCTCCAAAATTATGTTATTGTTATACTGAATACAAACTCGTGGAGCTCGTTCCAATGAAGGGTCATAACCTCTGTTTTTGAGACAAAAAATGATAAAAATTAGTTATTCAAGAATTTTTTTTTCTGCAAGTGTCGTCTGCTTCAGAAGTATATCCTTAACCCATCATTGCTTTAATTGATCATCCATCCACCCTTTCTCTTGTACACAAACTACCCAGTCTTTAGGAACATCCAATTTAAGTTCACGCTTCACTTTGAAAATCACCATAGGTGGCAGTACGCTCCCACTACTGGACACAGCTAAAACCACATGTTTGGTTCCATCATGACCTGTCAAATTTACCCCATCAGTCACAAAATATTGTGTGAAATATTCACTTGCAGTACTCAGTAACCCTAAGTTCGTATGTGTAAGATATGTACATAATTTACAAGCCTTGTATTAGAATTTGTACAGTAGAAAATCTGTTAAAACATTCGGTGATAGGCTTCCATTTAGATAATCCTGGAGCAACAAGGGACTCTGTGTGTTCATATGTCTATGGTGTTCACCTACCACTCTGAATGAAGTTTCAAATGAGTCCAGATCCATTGTGATTAATCCTGAAAATAAGCAGACTGTCATCTGTAAAATGACAAGTTGCTTATGCTCAGGCTTGATTGTGATTAATCACTTATATTAGGTAGTTCATCCTGCAGTGTGGTGGTCAACGAAATGAGAGCTGATATATACAGGATATGGAATGAGTGTTTTTCTCATATAATATTTATGAAATGAGTCTACGCATTTTCCATTTTGGTGAACCCAAACGGAAAATTCGGACGAGTTTCATAAATATTCTATGAGAAAAACACTCATTTCATATTCTATTTATCATGACACACACATGCACAAATTAGCCACTTAGTATGGCTTTTTAACCCATCACCTAACTTGAGTTCAGAAGGCACTTGGAAAAAACATCCTCGTATAACTAAAAATTTTCATTTTTTGCTTCCAAAACATAGTTTATGACGCCTCATTGGAACGAGCTTGTTGAGCTCGTTCCAATGAGGGGTCATAACCTACATTACGAGTCGGAAGTAGTTGTAGCAAAACCGCAATTATTTCGCGGTTTTAATTGCGGTCATAAACGAAAATATAAACGCGAGTAACATTTGTGAAAAAATATAAAACCGATAAACGCGTTTGCTGATCGTTTGCAGCCGGAGTGGGAAACGCAGATAAATGATAGAGCTTTTCACGTTGTTGGTCGGAAAAATCGTTTTTTGAACATTTACTTCGTTTAGTTGAATTGCACAATTCCTGCAGCTTCGAAGTTCAGAGACAAGTTCATGGTGTCGGTCCAGAATTTGACACGCTGTTTCAAAAGCCCTGTGAATATGCAACGAAAATGCATAAGATGAAAAAGGTATTGGTATTCCGCCAAACCAGTAATGAGAGTAAAAAACGAGACAGTATGCCTCGTAACATTATGGATGGGAAAGAAATTATAAAAATGCAGTGAGGCAAAACCTGGAGTTGAAATGTGACTTCTTCAAAAATTTCCGATTGACCTGCCCCCCCCCCCCCCCCCCCGACCACCCCCCCCCCCCCCAAAAAAAATGGATTATCTTTCGTGCAAATCACACACAATAACAGGGTTATTTCCATACCCATAAATAGAAAAAATAACACACCTCCAAGCGCAACACAAGGGGAGAGCCTAGCAGCGCCCCCCCCACCCCCCACCACAATTTTGCCAGTGCTTTTCGATTCGTTGGGAAAAAATAATTCAGGCCTTTTGTGCATACTGATGATGGTAAGGTTGCAGCTTGTAGCAGGTCACTTTCATTCCGGGGCATACATGTTGAAATGAAGTTCGCTGGAGTGCTGTTATGGTGCGTAGATATGTGTATGTGTGGAAGGGAATCATGAGCGGGAGAACCGCCACATCTACACCATCAAGACAGAATATAATGGGAAAATAAAGTATACCATTTGAAACATATATGTATTTATTTAACAGTGAGAAAACAGAAAATATAATGACAAAATATGATGAAAGTGTGAGGGTTGGGGGATTCTTCTCTTGGATCCAATTTTTAATTGTACAATGTTCACGTAAAAACAGCAAACAGACAATGCTTCAATTCCAGGGAGATATTAAGCAATTTAACTTTTATCATTTCTTCAATGACTTTTGAAGAATCGAACAATGGGAAGCTGATTGCTTTGTGTCCCCATCACTAATCCAATTTTGGTGAGTGTCGAATTAGAATTTATTGCCACTGGTTTAATTACTAAACAAACTCCTGTAATTTGGCACCTGTGCAGACAGTTTCGGTGAGTATCTAATTAGATATTTATTGCTTACTGGTTTGATCACTAAACAAACAACACCTGTAATGAACCACGTGTGCAGTTAAGTTAGGGTAGGAGTGACTACTATTTTTTTTTCGATTGGGTGTTTTGTATGGAAACTACCCACTAGGCATACATGTATTTCAATGGGAAGAGATGATTCGTTACGTTTAAATAAATGACATTTTTTATTGACCTTTCTTCTGTCATTAAAATCTAATCCCCCCAAAAAACACTTTAACTAACGTGGATAACATTTAGACTAACCAACAAAAAAAATCTCAAGTTGCGTCCCAATAATTTCAGAGTGGACTAAATTTATTGGGGGGGAGGGGGGATCTGAACATTGTCTAAAAAATCTAGCGTATGACCATCGCCCACCCCCCCCCCTCTGAACTATATAGCCTAATATTAAAACATATGAATTATGATTTTTGTGAAAAGTGCTGGGCGGCTTTGGCCGTTACGTTGGATAAAGAAAAGAGAAAGAAACGCATTTGTCGAGGCGGTTAGAGCACGATGGAGAGAAAATTTGTCATGAAATTGTCTCGAATAACACACAACCTCCAGGCCCCCTTTTGGGATATGTGTTAGTAATTGTGTATATTTTGAGGAGCAGAAATTTTAAGCATCCCACTCCCCCCCACACACACACCTACCCTACTGAATGGTGGACCCCCTTCCCCCACGTCACACACATTAAAGTCGACACTTGCTAAATAAATTTTTCAAAAAATCAAAAATTTCAAATTACTGTTACAGTGATACGGTACCTGTCGGTATACCCATCAGGTGCCACAGCTTGGGTGACGGAATTTGAAGCCACACAAATAGCCATTATTACAAGTGCCGTGTACACATCTGTGGATAAAGAACATAATATTGCATTCTTTTTTTATGCACACGACGCAGTTCGGGCGGAATCTCTCATCAAGGGAAAAATTTATTCATTCAATTCATTATCAATGAATTTTGTGCACTGCTGTACAAGTAAGGGCAGGCCTACTCTTCAGAAAGAGCCGTCAGAAAATGCTACTAATGGATGTTCCACTTGATTTTCTTTCACAGTTCGCAAAAAAGGACGCTTTAATTAATTTCAATCGAATGTTCAATTTGAACCGATGAAAAGTCTGGGTGAATTTGAGTAGGGACGAATTGTCCTCAATTCCCAAAGCACGTGTTGAGCAACGACATTGTTTCGTACGCTCTACGTTGCTGTTGCTCATTGTGCGCTGTCATTTCACTTGAAAATCAAAACTCTGGGTCACATTCCTCAATATCATTGCGAATAAATGAATGAAATGAAACAAATTCTCCTGTTTTCTGTCACTTGAACGTGTTATTGTTCAATTCCAATCAGTGAAAGAAACAAGTGGTTCAGGTGACCTCGTCCGTGAATATAACTAACAGGTTGGCAATTGGCATTTTTGGGAGGGGACATTGCAAAGTGGTGGTTTTTGTAAGAGGCGGGGGATAGTGTTGAGTGATAAATATGGCAAAATGTTTGGAGGGAATTTCTGCGAGATAAAATAGCTACATGCTATGCAGGCGATTTCTCTGCTGCTGTCTTTTCTTTAAGTTTGCTCTTGTACATTCAAGTTGAAGCACATGAGCCAATACTCGTCATTTGCAGAACGGATGAATGTTTATCTTTGTTTACAATCAGGAACAGAAACGAACTGTTACATGATATCCCCAGAGGATAACCACGAAAAAAAGCGATAAACGCGTTTATGTTCGTTTACAACCGGGAACAGAAACTATCTGTCAAACGATACTCCTGGAGAATAACTGCGAAAAAAACGATAAACGCATTTATTGAAAGTTTACAACCGCGTTTCGATTGCTGATTATACCGCGGTTGTTCCTACAACTACTTCCGACTCGTAGTGTATGTTTTGGAAGCAAAAAGTGAAAATATAAAAAAAAATGAAGGGCATTTTTCTTGTGGGTAAAAGATTAATACAATATAACCCACCCTAAATACAGTTGAAACTAGAAGTCCTGTCACAATTAGCGCAGAAATTGCTCGTTAGTTAATGCACTCCTTTCCGCAGAAGAATGAAGTAGTCCGAAATACACGAGAACGTTTGCACTGTGAAATACAAAATAAAATGCCCGATTAGCATGGTCGGTAGTAAACTCATGTACTGAACCGATCAAACACAAAGAAAATATTGAAACTATAGTCTGTGGAGGGTGGATTATTAATAAATCGCAGTGGGGTAGATTTGTCACTCATTAATTATTTACAAGTACTGAGAACAAGACACAGGAAGGACTTGTAAACTTTCATCACATGGACCACCGGGGTATACCCGGTGGTCCATGTGATGAAATTTTGCAAGTGTTTCTCTTGCAGTTATGAACAATTATAAATAATTTTCGAGTGGGAATATATGGTGCTGCGATTAAGTAGTAATCCACTCTCTTCAATTTGTATATGCAGTCGAATTTTAATATCTATTTACGTCATTACATGTACATGTATCCCGGTAAAAGTTAGGAATGGTGTTAATGATCTCTATTTACTAGTATAGAATTGGTCGATTAATGGTCAAATTTCCTAGGGGATGAATTGCCCGCTACCCGATTAGTTTGTTGTTAGGGGTATAACACTTCCTTAGTAATTAACCAGCCAGAAATTAATCAAGCGAAGCAGAGATAACTGGCGCAATTTTCATTGTGGTTTTCTTCAATGGTGGTTGTAGTAGATTCGATCTGTGGTCTGATTACTAAATCAATTGGTTTAATTTATTGAATCTTGGTGAAAATGAGCATAAAAATAACTGGTGATGTATGAAAGTATGCAATGACTGATAATTTGGAAAGAAAATCATCGCGTCCAAAACGTGAAATAGACTATAGATTATTGCATTCTGGAAAACCTAAATCGAGTGCTATATCATCCATGGCAGAAACAAGTGAAAATACGCTTGAAAGAGACCCTGTTGTAGATAACCGTTTTACTGCTGATGAGGGAGAACACTCCGGTGAAATCGAATTTGAAGATGATGGTGAAATGAATTCTGATGTCCAAATCAAAGACAACAAGGAAATGATCTCTGAGTCCGACGATGAAATTGATGAACTCGAAGAACAGTTAGCGAGTTTAGAAAAACAAAAACAACAAGCTATAAAAGACAAGAGAAAAGTACAACTTCAAGAACAAATCAGACAATCAAAACGGGAACTAAAAGAAATCAATCGCCCTGGGACTGTGACAGGTAAAGGAACTAAAACAATAGGTGACACTCAGACTTCACAAACCAAAATGCAAAACAGTGACAAACAAAAGGACAAATTACCAAAATCAGATTCCTTCCTAAATTTTTCGTTAGACGATCTTCGAAAACAAAAACATTTGATGGACAAAGCTGACAAAAAATTGAAACACCTTAGTTTGGATATGTTTACAGCAAGACAATTTTAAGACATTGCTTCAAGTGACAGTGAAAGTGCCAGTTCAGAATCAGTTGGTGATTCAGATTCAGACTCCGAATCAGAATTTAATTTTAGAAGAGAAAAGAAGATCAAAAAAATCAAAAAAAAAACTGTCGGGCATTAAGGCAAAATCAAAAAATAAAATTGTAAAGCCTCAGTTATGCCCCCAATCGATGTTACAAATGGAATATGTTAACAGAGATATCAAATATAAAGAATTGTCATTCAATCAATTTGTTGCAGGAGAATTAGAGATAATTCTTACCCCTACATTAAATAGTGTAGAAAGAATCGGACGTCTTAGGCTGCTCAAAAAAATTTCTTACTACTATGAATTGTATGACTGGAAATCTTTAGTAGAATTTTATGCAGCATTTATTAGAAAAGTTGAATGTCAACAAGCATCATGGGCAGATGACACAACATTTCTGGAAACACCATTATTAGCCGGTCATGTCAGGGTCAAATCATTCAGACAGAAAACTTTTACCAATTCTCCCAGCAATGTTTACAATCCTAAAGTCTGGTTTTGTTCTGACTACCAAAGAATGAAATGTCCTCACAAAAACTCTCATATTAAGGTTATCAATGGGCAGGCTAGGAATGTTCAGCACATCTGCGCATCATGCTTGATTAAGGACAAAAATCCGTTAAATCATCCAGAATGTTCTTCCGCATGTCCTAATTTTAGTAGTCAACAATGACTAGACAAACATAAAATTGTAGCTCCCAATTATATTCTCACAAATTCAACAAACGCTTCCTCAAATAATCAAATTAAAACATCTTCAACGAGCAATCTAGAGGAAAATTCTCTTCTTCCTAAAACATTTGATTCAAAAATTGAACAATATAGAAAGATTGAGTCAAATCTTGTAGAAAATGTACTTTTAATTAATGAGTGCAATATTCAGAGACCGCCGGTTTATTCATATCAACAAAATGGTGTTGATTTTCCTGAATGTTTTACTCAAAAAATTGATGATTTTGATGAGCATACAGGAATTGTCAAAATTGATTACGATAACTCACACAATACGGAATATACAATTCCATCACAAAGCGATGAGTTTGAGAATAAAACAGAAATTGAGATGACCAACGACATCACAAATGATTTAAATATTTTAGAAAATTCAGTTCCCTCTCAAGAATGTATCGAACATAATTGTTATTTATGTTTAGCTGGTAGAGATGAGAAATTATTTAAAACAAATTTATCAGAGAAAGTAATATTCGCCAATAAAATGATACAAAATTCTGAGCTCCCAAATTTCATAGGTTGTAGAATCCCAGTTTATTCAAATTTAAATATGGCTTACTTTAAAATGATGTTACAAAACTATTATGATACTGAAATATGTCAACTTCTTGAGTTTGGTTTCCCAATAGGATATTGTGGTGAGCACAAACAAAATGACAGAGTCATCAATCATTCGGGGGCTATTAATTTTTCTTCAGAATTGGATAAATATTTGGTTAAAGAATTACAATACAATGGTATTTTGGGACCTTTTTCTAAATCACCATTTAATTCAATGTTCTTATCCCCTATCAATTCTGTTCCAAAAAGAAATTCGAATGAAAGACGAGTCATTTTGGATTTGAGCTTTCCACCACATAATTCAGTAAATAAGTTTATACCCAAAGACAGCTACCTGGAGAGAGATGTGTCTTTGTCATATCCCTCAGTGGATGATATGGTAGAGTTAGTTAAAATTCATGGTCAAGGATGTTTACTTTTTAAACGAGATCTAAAACGGGCTTACCGCCAAATCCCAATTGACCCTGGTGATATTGATTTATTGGGATATAAGTGGCATGGACACATCTTTTTTGACCGGGTTCTGTCAATGGGACTTAGAAGTGCAGCATATATTTGTCAAAGAGTTACAAATAGTATAACCTTTATGATGTCGAAATATGGTTTTAGAATAGTTAATTATTTAGATGATTTTGCGGGGGCTGAGTCGGGTCATGTAGCACAGGAAGCCTATTCGACTTTGGGGCATGTTCTCAGATCAGCTGGACTGGTTGAGTCTATTGAGAAAGCTTGTCCACCTTCTTCCATAATGATTTTCTTGGGAATTCAGTTTAACACAGACAATCTCACTCTGTCAATCACACAAGAAAGACTGATTGAGATTTCTTTTACTGGTGCAGTCTTGGTTAAGAAGGAAAAAAGCTAACAGGAAAGAATTGGAGTCACTTTTAGGGAAATTACACTTTGTTTCCACATGTGTAAAACCAGGATGTTTATTTGTATCTAGACTGTTGAAATGGCTTCGGTCATTACCTTCCAATAAGAATAGATTTGTTATTTCAAATTACGTTCACAAAGATTTGGAGTGGTGGGTTAAATGTTTAGAAATTTACAATGGTATATCAATCTTGGATTTAGAGGAATGGTCAGAACCGGATTCTGAATTTTCGTGTGATGCATGTCTTTCGGGGTGCGGAGCAATCTGCCAGAAAGAATACTTCCATTCTGAATTCCCTGATTTTGTTAAATCCAAAAATTATCATATTAATTGCTTGGAACTTCTAACAATAGCAGTCTGTCTTAAAATTTGGGGGTTAAAATTTTCAGGTAAGAAAATACTTGTGCATTGTGACAATCAGGTATCTGTTTCAGTTCTTAATTCGGGTGCGTCCAAGAATTTATTTTTACAAAGCTGTCTCAGGGAAATTCAGTTTTTTGCTGCCAAATGTAAATTTCAAATTAGAGGGACTTATTTGGCAGGATCTTCTAACAGAATTGCAGATCTTTTAAGTTGTTTTTCGAGAAAATCAAAGACCTAAATTGTAAGGAGGTTCCAGTTAATGACAATATGTTTCAATTTACTCATGACTGGTAAATTTTTCATTTCAGACTCAAACATCAAAACTTTAAAGAAGGAAGTAGCTAATTCTACCATGGCGGCTTTTGCTCCTGGAACTTTGAAAAACCTAAGAATTCAGTTTCAAGCCTTTTTTCTTTTTTGTGAATATTATGAGCTGAAGACTGTACCTGTTTCTAACAGTACTTTAATTTTATTTGCTCAGTTCCTAAGCAGATCATTTAAATCATCTGCGACAATTCGTAATTACATCAGTGGAATTAAAATCTTGCACTTGTTGCTGAATGAGGAATTTCCTTCCGACTCGTATCACCTTAACTTAGTCTTAAAAGGCATTAGTAGATTGAATCCTCACCTTCCAAATCAAGCCTCTCCCATAACACCACAGATTTTATCTAAAATGGTTCTCTATTTAGATTTAAATCTTCCTGAACATGCTACTTATTGGTGTCTCTTCCTATTTGCCTTTTTCACTCTTTCAAGGAAGTCAAATTTAGTTCCTGATTCAGTTAAATCTTTTGATCCGCAGAAACACTTAACAAGAGGCAATATTGTTATTCATAAAAATTATTTATTGGTTAAATTCTCATGGAGTAAAACTATTCAATTTGGTGAACGTGAATTAGTTACTCCTGTTCCGGCTATCCCATCATCTAAATTGTGTCCTGTACAAGCTTATAAAAATATGTGTCACCTTGTCCCTGGCTCTTCCGATTCACCAGCATTCATTTTGTCTCAGGGTAGATCATTTATGCCACTGACTTATAGCAGGTTTCAATCCTTTTTAAAGAAACTTATAGCTAAAATAGGGGAAAATCCTACGGATTTTTCTTCCCACAGTTTTAGACGAGGGGGTGCGACTTTTCAGGGCTCGATTTAACTGGATTAGCATAGCACTTTGCTCTCCAATTTCTGAATTTTGCTATTCAAGATTTATTAGTTTCAAGTGCTTTTGGATCAACTGCTAATCAATTTTCCAGGGTGAATAGTAAATTGCTATTCAAAATTTTCAGATTAAATCAAGCCCTGCGACTTTTGCTTTTCAATGTGGCATACCAGCAGATCTTATTCAAGAGGGGGGGAGGGCGGGGGGGGGGGGGGGGGGGGGGAAGAAAATGTTTTCTGTCAAACAAGACACAAAAGAATAAATACTCAGTTTATTACTACTAGAATACAGGAAAGTGAAACTTCTATTACCTGATTACTCCTGTTAATTGAATAATTTTCACCAATAGATTGTCTTTTATGAACCAATATTTATGATAAAGCTTACCATTCCCTGTTTCGACACATTCCTGATACAGTCCAGTAAACTACGATACTGATTGACACCTTGCTTGGTTTGAAGCTGTACCTGTGGAAGACAAAGAAAAAGAATCGTACTTTTCCGCTATGAAGTCTTTTAATACGGTTCATTCCCACTAGACCAATTCCCTTTAGAGTTTAGACCAACTCCCACTAGGCCAATTCCCCTTAGACCAACTGATGTGTTCTACTTTCAAAATAATTTTATATCAATAATTTGAGTCGAGTGCTAGAAACCACTATCGGTGCTTTCAAAAAAAAAGGGATGCCAGAGCAAAAGCCAGCATTTTCTTATGTTTCACCCTTGGTCAAATACAAATAATATTTTGTTTATATAAATTTGTGTTATTACAAATTATTGGAGAGTGTCTGTGGGAACTCTCCAATAATTTTGTAATAAAACAAATTCCATGAACAAAATTAGACCACCAAAATATTCTAGCCCTCAACCACTTAATAACAGTAAATAGTTGGCCTAAGGAGAATTGGTCTCACAGTAAAAATTGAAGAAAATTAAGAAAAAATTTTGTATTTGGGAAATTGAGAAACTGAAGTAAATGGGTTGAGAAATTGAAGTAAAATGTTATATGTATTGAGCTGTGCTGAAATTTTATAAACCAATATTTGTCATATGTTATGCATGTAAATATTTTTTTATTAAATAAAGTGCTTTTCAATAAATAAATATTTTCCTAATTATCCTTAATCAACTAGAACTATCACTGAAGGTGATTAATAATACCCCCGCTTTGGGTTTTTAGAGGAATGCACTTCTGATCATGTAGGCGAAGGCCATAAGGAAATTGATTGATAAATGTAGGAGGAGTTGCGCACACAAGAATTTCATGTAGAAACCCATATTAAAACAAAGTTCAAGAGAGATAACCTGGTTAAAATTGTCGCAGATCAAAAATTTTGGAATATGCGCATGTTCACTTAATAGTGATGTTTGAAAGGTTTCTTCAAAATCGGTTCTTTAATGTAGGAGGAGTTGCACACACAAGAATTTGTTTGGATGGAAAGACGTACGCATGGACGGACGGACGGACGTACGGACGGATGTTTGACGTACAGGGCGATTCCTATATAGCCCCCACTTCTTCGAAGCGGGGCTATAATAACAGTCAATAGTTGGTCTAAGGGGAATTGGTCTTTTGGGAATTGACCTAGTGGGAGTTGGTCTAAAGGGAATTGGTCTAGTGGGAAGGCACCTTTAATACAAGACACACTTTTAAGATGTCAATAGAGAAGTTACTTTAGCCTGTAAATTATTTATTTATATATGCCATTAACTGGTAGAGTGCTGGAAGCCCATATTTGGGATTTATTCTATGCAGGTGCCATAATTTAAAGGTTTCACATTCCATGGATGTGCTTTGTATTATATTTGAAAAGAAATTATTTAGTTTGAATGGATTTATCTTGTTATAATTTATGGGAGCTTTATCTTGTTATAATTTCTGGGAGATTTACCTTGTTATAATTTCTGGGAGATTTATCTTGTTATAATTTATGGGAGATTTACCTTGTTATAATTTATGGGAGATTTATCTTGTTATAATTTATGGGAGATTTATCTTGTTATAATTTATGTGAGATTTATCTTGTTATAATTTATGGGAAATTTATCTTGTTATAATTTATGGGAGAGTGCCTACAAGCAGGATATCACTAGGAGGGAGGGGTGGGGTGACCCCTCACCACCCCCCCCCCCCCTTCCCCAATAATTTTTTTCCAGTCAGCACATTTTCAGCATGACTGAAGTCTAAGAAATCAATTCTTTCTTGCCAATAAGCATGTGTAATGAACCTCTAGTTATTTGAAGAGGCCGTATTTTAAACATAAAGCTTTTTTCCAATTGCAAACATTGGTGCTATATTTTTTGTTGAAGTGATAAATCTGTTACATTTTGTAAAGTTTATTGAAATAATCTGCAGTTAGTTCTCATTGGCATTTATTTTGTATTTTCTAAAAACTAAATAATTATATGGAAAATTTATTCATATACAGGATACATTTATGGCTCTCTACACGCCAGAAAATAAGCAGACTGTCATCTACAAAATGAGGTCCCCTGAGGGTGAATTTAGTGATACTACCCTGTACAGCAGGGTAGAATCACTAAATTTACCCTCTGTGAACATCAATCTGAATCAGGGTCTCAAAACTAAACAGAAAGTATAGTAAGTATACAGAGTATATAAAGTTCCACCCTTTATGCCGGGGGCTGTTTCACCCCTACCCTTTGTCCTTAGTTCTTCGTATGGTTCTTTAGTGATGGATCCCTATGTGATATCATGGGTAGGATACTCTGCGTGGCATGTATTGATTATAGCATGTGTTCTGGCACTTTTTACCGGTAGCATATCCCCCCCCCCCCCCCCCCCATGGTATTTTCCCCCCCCCCCCCCCCCCTCCCAAGCTTTTTTTCTTTTCCCTGGGTCGCATCCTTTTAACATAGTGGGTAGTCGCGGGAAAAAAATTTTTTTCATCGTGGTTTCCTCTAGACACAGCTTCGTTTCCCAGGCCTGGTTTTTAATTTTATTCTTTTGACGTTACGTCACGTCCGACATCTTCCTTTACTCGTATAACTGTTTTAATAAGAAAAGGATGGATTTCATTTAGTGAGCTACCGTTGATTGTATTCCACTTGATAAAGGCCAAGTGGCCGAAAATTTGTGGTTAAAACAGAGTGACTTAAGAAAAGAACATTTATCTACTTCCCTTTGGAGGATTTATATTTGAAAATTCATATTCACACTCCTGAAATTATGGAAGGTGAGGTAGCGTTGAGGAGGACTAAGGAAAAGCGAGCGAGGTATGTGTCACATGAACAGTTTCTAAGCACATGCATTCGGAAGTCCATTATTCCTACGGGGTTTAGTTTGAAATGGAATAGTGGTATAGAGATGGATCAGGAATTATTGAGCAAGTGTTGTAATATCAAACGAGATGCTTCAATCAAGTTGATGGAAATGACAAAGAAGGCATGTAAAAATGGGATTTCTAATTTAAACAAAGAAATTATGCAACAGGAGTCGAAGGTGGGTGCCGATGCCATCCGAAGGACGAATCAGTGGGAGTTGAAGGAGATCACACGCATGGAAGCAATTAAGAACAGAAAAATGAAACAAGGTTTCGATAATTTTAATGAAGTAAAGGTGAAAGGAGATGGCAATTGCTTCTACAGGTGTTTGAGCTATTATTTTTTTGGCGTAGAAAGTAAACACATGGACATTTGAGAAAAGGTAGTCGTATTTATCACCCGGCATAAAAGTATTTTTGAACCTCTGATTGATGGACCCTTAGAAAAACATCTACGGCAACAAAAGTTCGCTGACGGAAGAAAGGACTCTTGGGCCACAGAGGCAGAATTACTGGCAGCGTCAGCGATGTATGGCGTCAATCTTAAAGTGAAAACCAAAAGTCGAGGAAGATATGTTTGGTACATGCATACATTTCGGTTGTCTGGAGGTTTCAAAATTGACTCGTCGGTACCATATCAAAATACTATACATCTTGATTTAACAATCAACCATTACAATCTACTTTTACGCGAACCTACTGCTCATACTCTGGTATCAGAAAAAACTAACACCAGATGTTTATTTGATTGGTTTGAGTGTATGGAGCTTTCTACATCTAAGTTGGATTCCACAGTACCAATGCCAGTAAGTGTGGGTACACAGATGGGTAATGGGGACGGCGATCCATTATCGGCTGGCAATAATAAAAGCGAGGTGCTTGAAAAGTGTGACTATGATGTGATGGGGGACTCTTTGACTAACAACATCAAACATGATGCAGTTGAAAAGGAAAACGTGATTAAAGACAATAAATATAAAGAGGTGGTTACCAATTTGTCTACATACCAACTCAGGGATGCAGAAACATCATTACTGATAAAAGGATTAAAATTCATTCCGGACAGGTCAAGAATCAATCTGTGTAAACTTCTAGCAGATTTAGGGGAATGGGAACGGAGGATGAGACTTAGAGAGTTTTTCTACGGCAAAGATAAACAACGGGATGTCCCGGATGAAACTGACCCGCGGGAAAAATTTCAGATAAAAAAAACCTAATAATTTCACACCAGATAGTGGGAGGGATGCCTGGCTTGACCTATACATAGAACTTGTAAAATCTGACATCATGCAAAACTTGAAGAAAGTTGACAAAGCTAAGATGAGCAAAGAAGAGTCCCGGGCTTTTCACTCTCTCCTTAACAATAACAGGGTTCATACAGAATTAACATTTTGAAATTCAAGGCCTATTTAGGGCTTTTTTAGGGCCAGACATATAAAATTTAGTTCTATTCATTAATTATTTAAATCCACCTGAATTTGCTAATTAATTCTTCCCCAAAATATTATGTGTGCACAAATTACAATGTTTCTTGATTGTTGTATTTTATTTGTTTTAATCCAACCCTCAAGTGAAATAAGGTACCATCTGCAATGCTTTTGCATAGCAGATGCCACCTTGTTGCACTCAAAGGGCGAATTATTTGGGGAAACATAAAAACAAATATGACAATTATATATAGTTTCATTAATTACTACTACAGGAGCAAAATCACTTTCTATTACAGCTGTTTTTGGCTGATTACATGGCAAGTCTATTAGTGGTAGTGTATTGTTAGCAGGGGTAGAGACTTTACGAGAACAGCAATCAATGTATGTGTTGATTTGAACAAATTTAATTTGCGGAATCAGTGGAAAATTACTTCAAAACATACATAAAGTGCTGCTTAATATTCACTTTATTGACAGGCTCAACAAATAAAACACTTACACTGCCCATATGACAGGTTCCCACATTGCGGATAGAATTAAATTTAAGGACTTTTCAAGGTAGTTTGCAAATTTTCAAGGGTTTTTCAAGACAATTACAGGTTTTAGGGCTTTTTAGGGCCTTGGTTGACAATTCAAGGACTTTTCAAGCCTGTATGAACCCTGAATAAGGATATCATCATTCGTCCTGCTGATAAAGGCTCGGGTATTGTGGTCGTCAACAAGGCAGATTACATTGAAAAACTTAGAAATGAAATGATCAACAGCAAGTCTTATGAAGAAGTGGAGCAAGACCTTACAGCAATTTCAATGAAGAAGGTCAAGAAACTGGTGAACAGAATGTACCGAGAAGGAGCCATAGACCGTAATTTATGGCAGTATCTTATTCCCAGGTATCCATCCGCCGGAAAATTAAAGGGGAACCCGAAATTACATAAAGACGGAGCAGCGCGAAGGAGAATTGTTAGTGAAATTAATACCCCGACAGAGAAACTCGCAGAGGTGGCGGAATATGAACTCAACGAGTATGCAGAAAAATCACCCACCTACATAAAAGACACGACGGACTTTCTGATCAAATTGCGGGAAAATAACCTTTGATGTTTGTAAACTATATCCATCAGTACCCAGGAAAGAGGGAATGGAAGCCTGCGGCGAGGTGCTGGACAGCAGGACTAACCCACTAATACCAACGGGGTACGTTCTACAAATAATTGCGACAGTACTAGACAATAATACTTTCAGCTTGGCAGAAAAACATTACAAACAAGTTGACGGGATAGCTATCAGATCCAAGCCTGGTCGTCATTTTATTTTGCATGCACGTATATGCGGAAGTGGGACGAGGAACTGTTAAAGTTTAGAAAGAACCCCCATTTTTATAAGCGGTACATTGATGATGGGTTCGGAATCTGGGTCAGAGACTTGGATTCCCTTTTGGAGTTTACCAAACACGCAAATAGTATACATGGCAACATAAAAATCGAGCTTCGATGAAGCAGGAATAGCATAGAATTTCTGGATACTTTAGTCAATGTAAAGGAGGGCCACATATATATAGATCTATACATAAAGCCGTCCGACAAACAAATGTACTTGAAAAAAACATCTTGCCACCCGGCACACACAAAAAAATCTCTAGCATATGGTTTAGGCCTCAGAATAAAACGGATTTGTCAAAAAGAAGACTATATCGTAGAAATAGAGCTAGGTTGAAGAAACAGCTACGCCAGAGAGGATATAGTGGCAAAGAAATAGAACAGTTGTGCAAGGTGGATGATTTGGACAGAGAAAAACTATTGCAATATAAGAATCGAAATCAACACACACAGAGAGTGCCACTGGTTCTGACATTTTCCAAGATTCTACCAGACATCAGGCCAATCTTACGGAAACACACTAACATACTATATAAGTCACAACGCATGCAAGAGATATTCCCCGCACCACCATTACTTGCATTTAGAAGGGATAAGAACCTATGTGACAGCCTGGTACACTCCAAAACCAGCAGGGCAATGCAGAAGGTTGAAGAGAGATGTGAGTGTAGCATCTGTAAAGTTATAGTGACGGCGAGTGTGGTTGATACGAGTGGGAAACGGTCGTACACACCTATTCATGACGCGAGTTGTCAAGACAGGAATGGGATCTATGCACTTATATGCAAACGATGTATGAAATCGGTTTATGTGGGGGAAACAGAGAGAAGTTTAAAAGAAAGAATCGGTGAGCACAGAAGAGATATCAGACTGCAGAAAGAAAAACCCATCATGCGTCATTTTCATAACCACGATGAAGCGGATTTGTCAGTTGCATTACTACAGAGGACCCGTGGGGAAGCTAAGGGCTTCCGTCTCTTGTGTGAGGAAGAATGGATAAGACGGTTAGGTACGAAGACTCCGGATGGATGTAACATCAAAGTGAACAATTAGGTTATTTGCGATTATTGGTAGATATTATCCCCCATTCCCTCACCCCGATAGTTTCCCTTGTGCCAATGGAATCCTACTGTTATGGATATCAGTGCTGCCAGCTCCACGAGCTGGCTCTGTTGATCTACATGTCAGTATGGCTCTATTGACTTACTTCCCACTTTTATGCGGTGGTGGGTTTTTATTAAGCGATACATTCAGCACATGGTATTTTATTTGATTTCATTCCTTGAGTCTTATCGAATAAATGGACATGCGTAGATTTATTTTTATTTTTTTTTTTTTCTCTGATAGGCCCGATGATGGGTCCATGAGTGGGGTATATACGTGTGTGTGTGTGTGTGGATTATAGGGATTATTATTTCATCTTTCCTATATTTTTTCCTTTCCTTGCCCACTATCCTACACTTACTACCGCTTTCCTTTAGCCTATAGTTCTATGCATGATGTTTGGTTCATGGGGAGCTCACGGACCTCGAATGAACTGTATGGCATGCGAAGATCTTTTCCTGTCTTCGTACTATTATGGTATTTTTTTGTTCAATGAGTGTGGTTGGCACATGTATTTAGAGTAGGGTAGTTGGTTTATAGTATATGTCACGAGTATCTTCATGTTGTCTCTGTGTTTATCACTCTCCCCCTCCACCCTTTATGCCGGTGGCTGTTTCACCCCTACCCTTTGTCCTTAGTTCTTCGTATGGTTCTTTAGTGATGGATCCCTATGTGATATCATGGGTAGGATACTCTGCGTGGCATGTATTGATTATAGCACGTGTTCTGGCACTTTTTACCGGTAGCATATCCCCCCCCCCCCTACCCCCCCTCCCAAGCTTTTTTTCTTTTCCCTGGGTCGCATCCTTTTAACATAGTGGGTAGTCGCGGGAAAAAAAAATTTTTCATCGTGGTTTCCTCTAGGCACAGCTTCGTTTCCCAGGCCTGGTTTTTTATTTTATTCTTTTGATGTCACATCACGTCCGACATCTTCCTTTACTCGTATAACTGTTTTAATACGAAAAGGATGGATTTCATTTAGTGAGCTACCGTTGATTGTATTCCACTTGATAAAGGCCAAGTGGCCGAAAATTTGTGGTTAAAACAGAGTGACTTAAGAAAAGAACATTTATCTACTTCCCTTTGGAGGATTTATATTTGAAAATAAACAGAAAGAGATATCTAGAGGATTATTTATTTATTTATTGGAGATTAAGGTCACATACTTATGCACACAGTGGCTAATCATGACTGTGACAGTTTTACGAGTGGAGGAAGCCGGAGTACCCGGAGAGAACCACTGAGCAACAACATCGTAACTATGCATTGTAGCACAGGCAGGGTTAGATTGGTTGAAGACATGCACACCATTGACATGCAGTATGCCTTAGAACACAGCGTCATCGTGCCCCCATGTGAACAACTGGGGTTAAGTGCCTTGCCCAAGGAAACAACACAGGAGTCCGAGTCTATCGCTCAGATGGTCACCCATCAACTTTGGTGATCTGATGAGAACCGGTTACCGCAACGTCACCGCCCCCTCCCCCCACACCCCCACCTGGAGGATGAATTGACCCATTGTATCGGAAAGCATCATCAAATTCACCCTCTGGGCACCTCATTATGCAAATGTCAGACTGCTTATTTTCAGGCCTGGCTCTCTATATTTCTGGGATTTGAAGAATTTAATATATATAAAATATACCAGATCACTACTGAGAATTCACTTGTTTGTCAGTCCACTTGGCTCCTGGATTTTCAGTTCGGAGTCTATTAATTCTATAGAACTTTCTCCCAGCTCCAGGACATGGTTAACTTAAATGTTGTATCGTTCCTACCTTCTGTTACCAAGTTATATGGTAATGGTGTGATTCTTATTCTAACAGAAATATTTTAACTTGCAGTACTGGTAATTTTTCATAATGGAATTGGAACGAAATGTTACACCAGTTAAGCACACTCTTTTAAATTATACCACTAATTTAATTGGACAAAATGTTATTTGTTATATAAACATTAATTATCAAAATCTCCCATTAATGGGTTTTTTGTTCTTGTTAAATTACAGAACCCCTACACATGTACAGGATTTTAATCTTGGACTTGGGTCACACTCATTGTCAGTGGAGGTTTTGTAGTCCTCTATTTGAACTGTTGGAAGCCCTGGTTCATTCCCACTAGACCAATTCCCTTTAGACCAACTCCCACCAGACCAATTCCCATTAGACCAATTCCCCTTAGACCAACTGATGTGTTCTACTTTCAAAATAATTTTATATCAATAATTTGAGTTGAGTGCAAGAAACCACTATCGGTGCTTTCAAATACAAAGGGATACCAGAGCAAAAGTCAGTATTTTCTTTTTCTTATGTTTCACCCTTAGTCAAATGCAAATAATATTTTGTTTATATAAATTTGTTTTATTACAAATTATTGGAGAGTGCCTGTAGGCACTCTCCAATAATTTTGTAATAAAACAAATTTCATGAACAAAATTAGACCACCAAAATAATCTAGTCCTCAACCGGTTAATAACAATAAATAGTTGGTCTAAAGGGAATTGGTTTCATGGTAAAAATTGAAGAAAATTAAGAAAATTGAAGAAAATTGTGAAACTGAAGTAAAAAGATATATATATTGATGTTTTAAATCTATATTTTTTGTATTTGGGAAATTGAGAAAATTTAAAGTAAATGGGTTGAGAAATTGAAGTAAAATGTTATATGTATTGAGCTGTGCTAAAACGTTATAAACCAATATTTTTTATATGTTTTGCATATAAATATTTTTTTATTAAATAAAGTCAACAGTTGGTCTAAGGGGAATTGGTCTTTTGGGAATTGGCCTTGTGGGTGTTGGACTGATGAGAATTGGTCTAGTGGGAAGACACCGAAGCTCTACCTAACCAGTTTTGACAACCAGTACAGTATATGTTACGACTACTACAGATATATTTTAATTTATTCACTAATAAATTTCCAGTCTCGAGTTTTTTAAATATAGTCCTCACTGAGTAATATTCCAACTACATCATCAAGCATGCCTTCAACGAAGGCACGCCTGTGTGATCTAGTTGGCACGCCTGTGTGATCTAGTTGGCATGCCTGTGTGATCTAGTTGGCACGCCTGGGTGATCTAGTTGGCACGCCTGGGTGATCTAGTTGACACGCCTGGGTGTAGTTGGCATGCCTGGGTGATGTAGTTGGCATGCCTGGGTGATGTAGTTGGCACACCTGGGTGATGTAGTTGGCATGCCTGGGTGATGTAGTTGGCACGCCTGGGTGATGTAGTTGGCACGCCTGGGTGATGTAGTTATCTTAGTGACGCTCGGTTCCTACAGGCACTCTCCCATAAATTATAATAACACAAAGACATGTTAATAAACTTTAATAACCAAAAATAATTCAGCACTATATCAGTTAACCAATTAATCAATCAAACATACTTGCATGCTGAGACGTTTTGTGTATCTATGTATGAAACATGATACTAATAAAAACAAGCCAAGACCGACACTGGGTCTGGACCTGCGTCGCTGCATGCAATTGAATCGGCAAACAGGAAGTGGCTGCACGGCAGATCTGAAAATTGCATACACGATACAACTGATCATTATCAGGCTCCAGATGAAATATAAAATCAATCCCTTGCATAGAAGCCGAGAAAAGTTTGACGAAAAATTTCAATGTGCAGTGGGTACAGTAAAATTTCAAAGTATCGGCTAACAGGAAGTGGCTGCACGGCAGATCTGAAAATTGCTTACACGATACAACTCATCATTATGAAGCAGCAGACCAAATATAAAATCAATCCCTTGCATAGAGGCCGAGAAAACCTTGACGGAAAATTTCAATGTTCAGTGGGTACAGTAAAATTTCAAAGTTTCGGCAAACAGGAAGTAGCTGCACAGCAGATCTGAAAATTAGATACACGATACAACTCATCATTATGAAGCAGCAGACCAAATATAAAATCATTACCTTTCATAGAAGCCAAGAAAACTTTGACGGAAGAAGTGTTTCGGATGGACTGACGGACGGACTGACGGACTGACGGACAGACGGAGTCGAGCGGTTACTAGACCTGCTCTGCCACTGGCGACGCAGGTAAAAATTGATGACTGCCATATTACACACTACAAGAATATTTACAATCACTAAGGCTCTACGTGTACAGGGTTAGTCACATACTAGAGATGAGGTTATTTTTAACTAGAAAGAAAGTGACTGACCCTGTCCATTGCACAGATTAAGTTGGTAAGCTAACATGCAGTTAAAACTAGAAGTCCTGTCATGAAATGCACACGAATAGCACATCGATCTGCACGTTAATTTTTATGGAACCGTCTCCCTGATCACTTGAAGGCACCTCAATCTCTTACGAAATTTAAATCGTCACTAAAGACCCACCTCTTTATGCGATCTCCTGTATATAACTAATTGACAGCTTACACAACACATTTGTTTATTTATCAGTGTAAAGCCTGAGAGCACCAAGGTGGATCCATGACTATAAACTATATTATTATTATTATTATTATTATTATTATTATGACCATAGTAAGGCTATCAAATTCTGTACATATGGCCTGTGCACAAGCAATGTTTCAGCCAATGGACCTCCAGGTAACCCGGAGGTCCATTGGCAGAAACATTGCCTGTGTTTGCTATGAGTAACCAGGAGAACCTGCCGTGCTTTGGGTGCCATTCAATATGGCAATTGCGCGCAGTTAAGCCAAGATAAGCGCACAGTTCGTGACAGGACTTCTAGTTTTAACAGTACACTACCTGACATAAGGCATTACACAGGATTAGTAGATGGCTGCCATATCACACACTGCATGAAAATATATATGGTCGGCTTATATTGTACAGTAAATTTCATTTAGACTGATAGGATTATATTTCAGGGTGCTAATATATTTCAAAGTCTTATTGTATTTTTTTCTGTGTGGTATCCCCAAAGTATTTCCACCAAAATGTTGAAAAAATATTTCTGACACAGCATCGATGGTTAAGGAACACTGAACAATTCTATTTTATTTCAGCTCATTCATTGCTCACTTGATTTTTTCCACAACACTGCATGTCCTATTAACTGCATGCTGTGAGCTTTTCTAAATTAACTCTCGATTGAACAATCCAATCAATAACTTATCTGCAGTGATCAGGGGTAATTAAGACAGGTCTTGTGTTCTTCATTCTAGGTCTGTCGGGATTATTCGATTAATCGACTAACCGTCGATTATTGCGGTAGTCAATGGCTTTCGTTTTTAGTCGATCATCATTCATTTTTAAAGTGGTACAAGTCGGATTAAAATTGTGCTGTGTAATGACGTAAATTAACAGATATTAACCTTTGAAATGTTTCACAATAGTTACTTGTAATATCACATGGCCTTTGTTTTTTGCATTATTGTGCAACAACGTAATTTTGAAAACACTGAGCCTTGCTATCTGATCAATCCCTGTTCTGTGTAGTATTAACCAGCATTTGTTAATCAATACCAAAGAGTATCGTTCAAACGGTGTATCTTTTAGTAATTGCAGTTTGGGAAGTCACTGCAGAGTAAATAGAATCTTCGGTCTTGTAGATTCGAACAACCCCCTTTGACATAATTGGAACCGCGAAAGAGAGAAAATTGTCAGCAGACACACAACGGTAACTTCACTTGTAGTACTACAGTTAAAATTAGAAGTCTTGTCTCGAACTGTGCGCTTATCTAGGCTTAATTGCGCGTAGGAATTGCCATATCGAATGGCATCCAAAGCACGGCAGGTTCTCCTGGTTACTCATATCAAATGCAGGCAATGTTTCTGCCAATGGACCTCCGGGTTACCCGGAGGTCCATTGGCTGAAACATTGCGTGTGCACAGTCCATATGTACAGAATTTGATAACCTTATTATGGTCATAACGCGTAGATTATCGCGCAAATCGACGTGCTATTTGTGCGCATTTCATGACATAACTTCTAGTTTTAACTGTAAGTTGTAACTTGTGTTGAAGTGGAGGGGGTTTTATATTCAAAATTTCTGAATATTAGTTACAGAAAAGAAACATTTGCACAAATGTTCTTCGGTTTGAATTCCCCAAATCAATCGGAGTCAGCCGGAGATATTTCGGTGTTCTATTTTATCTCGATGCAAAAAGGTACACATTCAAACATCGTCAGTTCTAAATTTATTTTGAAAGTATATTAGAGATTATTGAATTCATGTGAAACAACTATTAATCAACAAACTATCGACTAATGTCGGTGATTAGTCAACTATGAAAATTGATATTCGTGACAGCCCTACTTCAGTTCTTTGTTCTCTTACCAAAAAGTTCATATTAATATATTTTGGGCCACACAAAGTAGATTTTCTGTTTCTCAGGCCAAGTTTTGTAAAATTGCATGCGGGCGGGCGGTTTTTTATTTTATATTTTATTTTTTGTAATTACTTCTTTGCCATCAGAAGTTCATATTCTTGGTTTATTTTATGTTTTAGGCCTCATAATCTACAGAATAGCAAGGGTGGTGGTGTATTTCGCCCCTTGGGTGCAACAAGGCTTTGCAATGCTAAAGCGTTGCAAAGCCTTGTTGCACTCAAGGGACAAATTTATCAATTTTATTAACTTGTGTAAAATATCAGACATAAACCATTTAATTTTTATTTTTTCAAGTTTGCATTGGTCATAAAAAAGAGAGCATGCGGCAGCCAAAAGGACCATGTGGGAGGGCCTGAGAAACAGATTTTTAATTTTATTAAGCCTTGGTATATTTTGTTATATATTTATAATATTTAACAAATGAAGGACGAGATATTAATATTCTCCCCCCACTGCATGTGTAACATACGTCTGTCCAGGGTGAGATAGCAGGGAGAGACAGATGTATGCCACCCCACCCACGTGACGTTATATATTTATAACATTATTATGACGCGATGCATAGTATTTGGCTACCAACTAATTCATATTGACGTCATCAGAATGCCGTCATCAGAATGCCATAATTGATTTCGTGGTATATACCTATGGTATATACATAACTTTAGCATGCTCTTTCCGATGGTGTCATTAGTTTTTCAAAACAACGAATACCAAATGAGTTGATTATATCAGCACGTGACCGCCGATTACCTCTGGCTAACGTAACCGCTGTATGGTAGGGGGAGAAAAATAATCCCTGATGGGTACGTGTGTGGGATGGGAAAATCTCACCCTCGGGACAAGATATTTGGTCCAGACACTCGGCAAGCCTCGTGACTGGCCCAAATATCTTGCCTTCGGGTGAGATTTTTCAATCCAACACCCGTACCCATCAGGGATTATAATAATCCTGATTCTAGTAGTGATCAAAAGCATACTTCTGAAAGTAACCTATGGTTGACAGATATTTCAAGATAAATTCGAGAGCTACAGTTAGAAGATCCCAAATTAAAATACCTTTTAACCCATTACCCAACAAATCGCCTGCATCCGCCCGCGTAATATGCAAATTCAGCAGCTGAATAAATATTATTTTTCGAAAAATGAAAACAAAGCCATATCATGTGACCCCTCTTTGGAACGAGCTCATCGAGCTCGTTCCGATGAGGGGGTCACATGGTATGGTTTTGTCGACATTTTTTGAAAAAAAATAAAAAATTCTATTTAAAATAATAAATTTTGATATCGTCTGCGTTGGGTAAAGGGTTAATATAGAAAGAGGAGAAATTGTCTCCAGGGTTCATACAAAAATTTGCTCACAAAGTTCAAGGGTTTTTCAAGGGTTTCTCTTTTTTTCCAAGGGCTACATATACTATTCAGCTTGTATGAGCTCTAAAAATCTAAGATTCATGTGACACGGATCTGACTTTGGAAGTCAGGAAGTACTGGCACCCAAAGTGTGATCTGTGTTACAGTAATCTTGGTAAAACGTTCCATACTTTTTTATGTTTTTTTTAACTGAGCGACACAAGCGCAACAAACAAGTAAAAGGCGAGTACACATATATTTACAATGCCCAGGAAATAGCTTGGTATTCAAGGGTTTTTCAAGAGATTTCTGAAAGTTCAAGGGTTTCTCATGGGCTAATTTCAAATTCCAGGGTTTTTCAAGAAAAAACTCATTTTCAAGGGTTTTTCAAGAGCTGTATGAACCCTGGTCTCCAAATCAAGAACAACTCAATCTTTATAGTCCAAGTATTAGTGAATTGTGGCTTTGTATAAATCATTTGAATGCTGAAAATGGAATATTGCTGTATCAGTGGGAAAAATGTGCCGATTGTTATAGAGTACTGGTCGCGCCTCAAAAATTCAACAGTGAATTTTTATATATGTGCCACATTGTGAGGACATCTGGATACCTTGGACAAGACAAAACATTATCTAAATTGAACAAGGGCAACGCCCCCGGTCCCCCGACCAAGATGGCAAATTCAAGGGAGCTGTTAGGATGCAATTTGTTCGCAGAGCATGGCCATTTTTTAACTTGACCTGTATTTCCAACCAATTAAACCACATACTTAGTTTTGTTTCAATCAAATGATCCAAAGTAAAGTTGTCATCCGGACAACACAAAAACCGTATTTTCTAAGTCGAAAAAGGGGAATAAATCCAGTAAAAATCAGTGGAGCGTGCCCATTTTCGAACTTGACCTGCATTTCCACCCAAATAAGCGGCATACTAAATTTCGTTTCAATCAAATGATCCTAACTAAAGTTATCATCCGGACAACACAAAAACTGTATTTTTTAAGTCGAAAAAGGGGAATAAATCCAGTAGAAATCAGTGGAGCGTGCCCATTTTCGAACTTGACCTGCATTTCCACCCAAGTAAGACACATACCAAATTTAGTTTCAGTAAAATCATCCAAACTAAAGTTATCATCCGGACAAGGGTGTGACGGACGGACGGACGGATGCACGGACGCACGCACGGACAGACGGACGGATGGACGGACACTGCTGATTACAATAGTCCCCCGAAGGGTAGGGGGACAAAAATTCATTCTATTGGTACAATGTGTCAAATGTGTGCAGAGATTATGTAAAAACTTGCAGTACAGGGGAGCCCACGTTAGGTGGATGTTGGATATCTCTTAACTGAATAACCCAGCTAATTGAAAATAATTTTACAACACTAAACCATTTAGCATACCTCCAGTACAAATTTGACCTGTTATTGAATATAGGTTATGGAGTAAACTCCTGTTAACTGAATAAAAAATCTTGTAACCTGTGTAGAAATTACCCTGACTCTCTCAAGTTTTCCTTTGTCTATAGACCTATTTGGCCTCAGTACATCCAACACAGGCATTTAATCTATTATATCTTGTCATGGAGCTCTGCCAAACAAATGAATAAATGCTAAGTTTTTCTCTCAAATATAGGAAATTGACACAATCCCTGTTAATTGAATACTCCTGTTACTGAATAATTTTCATTGGCAAAGTGGCTATTCAAGTTCTGCACTATATGCAATCAATATAAAAAGGCTAGAAAAAATATTTTTTAATTTTTGTAAATATGCTAACTCAGCATTTTTTTCAATTCCCCTCCCCCACCCCCCCCCACCCCCATTCAGAACACCCTGACACAAACACAACCGTTAGCAATTCTTTTTTACTATTCCATTCTACTGGTCCTAAGGATGCTTCATACCAAATAACAGTTTTCTGTTCCGAGTGGTTTGGGAAATATGGGCGTTTATTTATTTTTCTATTTTTAGCTCGTGGGGTTCCCACAAGGACACAAGAAATTTTTTTTAGCATGAATCAAATATATGTTACCTACTAAAGCCGCACAGCAAATATCGTTCAAATCAGCCCAGGGATTCTGTTTTTTGGAAATTTGGGAAGGGCCCGAAAACTTGCCCCTCCCAGGATGACTACAAATATTACCCCGTCAGACTTCGTTTGAACAAATCGAGATCTAGACCTTAAAAGGAAGCTGTATAACAAAAATGGAATCACTACATCTATTGGTTTAGGAGAAGATGATTTTTTTAAAATATGGGGTATTTTTTCTCCACCCCCTCCCCATTGAGAGCAGCACATTGGTTTGAACAAAAATGCAATGCCCCTTTAATTGGCCCAGTGGTTTTGGAGAAGACTTAAACACAACTTAGAGAGATATCACAAGAATTAAGTTACCTCCCCTTTTTTTTGGCTTGTTGAAAGAATCAATGATGAAAAAACGTGAGGAAATTCTTTGTGACTATCTTGCAACTTATTGGCCTGTACAGATAGGCAGGCCTACTGGGGGGAGGGGGTCAGACGTCACCTGTTCATCTCGCTCTTGAAGAAAGTGAACGCCACATGTTGGGGGGGGGGGGGGGGGGGGTCAGACATCCTCTATTCATCTTGCGCTTGGAGAAAGTGAATGCCACAGGTTGCAGGGTGGGGGGTGGGGGCTCAGATGTCCCTTGTTCTCTTGCTCTTGGAGAAAGTGAACGCCACAGGTTGGGGGGGGGGGGGGAGGGCTCAGACGCCCCCTGTTCATCTTGCTCTTGGTACGGTTATCCCACAACTTATTACCAATGAAATAAGTTGTGTGGTGACAAGAAAAATTCTCAGTTTTTTTCTTCTCTGGCCATAACAGCCAGTTTCAGTGTTGATACGTCAATAACTGGGGAGTGGATAGTGCAGATAGTTATCCGGTGCCAACAATGTTGGCTGCGAACTGCCCCCTGTTCATCTTGCACTTGGAGAAAGTGAACGCAACAGAATTTATTGTTTGTTTTTTTTTCACAATGGGAGTTACCGTATGAATACCGAGGGCACCTTCTTTAACGTGAGTAATACAAAACACAGTTGACATATTTTTTTAATAAACACAATTCAAAAACCTTGGGACAAAACGTCCCAGTCCAGCTTGGCTTTATGAAAGTAATGTCTTTAAAACAGACTATAATAGACTCGTTTTCGAAATGCTACTTTCGATTTCCATGACTTTTCCATCAACAACATGCGAATTCACGCTCACAATTCTCGGAACTCATTTCAATAAAAACAAGACGGAAAAATTAAGTAGGATAGTTTTTGGTATGTTGACACATTCTTTATTCAATACAATTTACAAACCATTTCAATTTCACAAACATAAGACAAAATATGAAGTGGCATGATAAAATGGACAGTGGGAAAGTGTACTCTCCAATAACAGTGCTGCAAATGGCCATCTCGAACTTTTCCCTGCTTCTGCAAACTGCCTTACCAGACAATAAGCCCACCCATGTCTTTTTGCTTTTTCACTGCCGTACCGCCTGGGCTTATTCCCGGGTCAGTGTGGTAATGAGTGATGACAGATACAGGACGACAGACAAAAGGTGACGACAATACCTCAACCTGACTTTCGGTCAGGTGAGCTAAAAATGGTGGCTCTATCAAAACTATTGCTGAAGAATCTGATACTTTTGATTTACTGGATGGAAGAGATTTTCATTCATATTTGACAATATGTTAACCATTTACCTAACACGAAAAGCAGACGACACTTGCAAACAAAATTCTTGAAGAACTAATTTGTTTCATTTTTTGTCTCAAAAACATAGGTTATGACCCTTCTTTGGAACAAGCTCGACAAGGTGTCACAACCTATGTTTTTGAGACAAAAAATAATAACAAGAGGCCGCAGGGGACCATAGGCACTCACCGAATGTTCTATACTGTTAAGACACAAATTTTATCAAAAGCTATTCTTAAGGTTCTACAGAGTAAATCTATACTCTCTGTGGAGCTAAAACATCAACAGGACTGAATGGGACAATGCTACTGATTAAATATCAGAAGATTCTGCATGATGGTTCTGAAGAAGATTTTTAAAGAATTTTCCTTGAATTGCACAAAGTAAACATTCACGCCCCCACAGTGAGCCCCAATATTGATCAAAAGACTCAATTTGAACAAACTTGAATCAGACCCACACCAAGATGCGGCATACCAAATATCAAAAGATTCTGCCTATTGGTTCTGGAGAAGAAGTTTATTAAAGAATTTTTCTTAAATTGCACTAAGTAAAAATTCACACCCCCATAGTGAGCCCCAATATTGGTTGAGGGACTCGATGTGAACAAACTTGAATCAGACCCATACCAAGATGCTGCATATCAAGTATCAAAAGATTCTGCCCACTTCTGGAGAAGAAGATTTTTTAATAATTTTTCTATAATTCATACAGTGCTATCAGAGTTATGCCCCATACAGAGCCCCCAAGGGACATGGCCCTTTCGTTTGAACAAACATGAATTGCCATATAGCAATGAACATCCACATGAAGTTTTGTGAAAATTGGACAAGTGGTTTCAGAGGAGAAGTCGTTTGAAAAATGTTCACGACGACGGACGGCAAGTGATAAGTTGAGCTCCCTTCGGTGAGCTAAAAATTCCTCATATTGACTAAGTTATAATTCGGGCTCCCACAGGGAGCCCAAATATGGACCCAGGGACTTGGCTTTAACAAACTTGAACTCACCCCCCTAAGGATGCTTCACACCACATATCAAAACATTCCGACTGCTGGATCTGAAGAAGAAGATTTTTTTAAAAAATTCCTCATTTCAAACTAAGTTACAATTCAAGCTCCCACAGTGAGCCCAAATATGGACCTAGAGACATGGCTTGAACAAACTTGAATCTCACCCCCCTAAGGATGCTGCATACCAAATATCAAAACATTCCAAATTCTGGATCTGAAGAAGAAGATTTTTAAAGAAAATTCCTCATTTTGAACTAAGTTATCATTCGGGCTCCCACAGTGAGCCCAAATATGGACCTAGGGACATGGCTTGAACAAACTTGAATCTCACCCCCCTAAGGATGCTGCATACCATATATCAAAACATTCCAACTGCTGGATCTGAAGAAGAAGATTTTTAAAGAAAATTCCTCATTTTCAACTAAGTTATAATTCGGGCTACCACAGTGAGCCCAAATATGAACCAGGGACTTGGCTTGAACAAACTTGAATCTCACCCCCCTGAGCATGCTGCATACCCAATATCAAAAAGTTCTGTCCGCTGGATCTTGAGAATAAGATTTTTAAAGAAATTTGCCTGAAATGCACCAAGTTCAAATTGGGCTCCTATACTGAGCCCAAATATGAACCCAGGGGGCTGATTTGAACAAACTAGCATCAGATCCACCCCACAATGTTGCGTACCAAATATCAAAAGATTCTGCCTGCTAAATCTTGAGAAGAAGATTTTTTAAGAAATTTGCCTGAAATGCACTAAGTTTGAATTCGGGCTTCTAAACTGAGCTCAAATGTGAATCCAGGGGGCCGATTTGAACCAACTTGAATCAGATCCACCCCACAATGTTGCATACCAAATATCAAAAGATTCTGCCTGCTGAATCTGGAGAAGAAGACTTTTTAAGAAATTTGCCTGAAACCACTAAGTTTGAATTTGGGCTTCTATAGTGAGCCCAAATATGAATCCAGGGGGCTGATTTGAACAAACTTAAATCAGACCCATACCAAGATCCTGCATACCAAGTATCAAAAGATTCTGCCCACTGGTTCTGGAGAAGAAGATTTTTTAATAATGTTTCTATAATTTATATGGTGCTATCAGAGTTATGCCCCATACAGAGCCCCCAAGGGAAGTGGCCATTTCATTTGAACAAACATGAATTGCCATATAGTAATGAACATCCACATGAAGTTTTGTGAAAATTGGACCAGTGGTTTCAGAGAAGTCGTTTGAAAAATGTTCACGATGACGGACGACAGACGACGGACGACTGACGGCAAGTGATAAGTTAAGCTCCCTTCGGTGAGCTAAAAATTAATTGGCGATTTTTCGTGAATAGTGCTGGCCGGTTTTGGTCGTTACGTTGGGTAAAGGATTAAGGCTTAAAAAAGCAAGTGATCTGTATAGTACCTGTATAGTGTCTGTATAGAGTGCCTGTATAGTGCTTGTATAAAGTGCCTATATAGTGCATGTATAAAGTGCCTATATAGTGCATGTATAGAGTGCCTGTATAGGGCATGTATAGAGTGCAAGCATAGTGCATGTATAGAGTGTCTGTATAGAGCATGTATAGAGTGCCTGCATAGAGTGCATGTATAGAGTGCCTGCATAGAGTACATGTATAGAGTGCATGTATAGAGAGCATGTATAGAGTGCATGCATAGCGCATGCATTGAGTGTCTGTATAGAGCATGTATAGAGTGCCTGAATAATGCATGTATAGTGCCTGTATAGTGCATGTATAGAGTGCCTGTATTGTGCATGTATAGAGTGCCTGTATAATGCATGTATAGTGCCTGTATAGTGAATGTATTGATCGCCTGTATAATGCCTGTATAGAGTGCCTGTATAGTCCATGTAAAAAGTGAATGCATAGAGTGAATGTATAGTGTGCCTGTATAGTGCATGTATAGAGTGCCTGTATAGTGCCTGTATAGAGTGCCTGTATAGTCATGTAAAAAGTGCACGCATAGAGTGACTGTATAGTGCAGGTATAGAGTGACTGTATAGTGCCTGTATAGAGTGGCTTATAGAGTGCCTGTATAGTGCATGTATAGTGTGCCTGTTTAGTGCTTGTATAGAGTGCCTGGATAGAGTGCCTGGATAGAGTGTCTGGATAGAGTGCCTGTATAGTGCCTGTATAGAGTGCCTGTATAGTGCATGTATAGAGTACCTGTATAGTGCATTATAGAGCGTCTGTATGATGCCTGTATGGTGCATATAAAGTGCCTTATAGTGTGTGTAGAGTGCCTGTATAGTGCATGTATAGAGTGCATGTATTACATGCATAGTGTGCCTGTATAGTGCATGTATAGACTGTCTGTATAGTGCATGTATATATGCCCGCATAGTGCATGTATAGAGTGCCTATATAGTATGAGTAAAGAGTGCCTGTATAGTGCATGTATAGAGCACCTGTATAGTGCATGTATAGAGTACCTGTATAGTGCCTGTATAGAGTGCCTGTATAGTGCATGTACAGAGTGCCTATATAGTGCATGTATAGAGTGCCTGTATAGGGCATGTATAGAGTGCATGCATAGTGCATGTATAGAGTGTCTGTATAGAGCATGCACAGAGTGCCGGTATAGTGCATGTATAGAGTGCCTGCATAGAGTGCATGCATAGCACATGTATGGAGTGTCTGTATAGATCATGTATAGAGTGTCTGTATAGAGCATGTATAGAGTGCCAGTATAGTGCATGTATAGAGTGCCTGCATAGAATGCATGTATAGAGTGCCTGCATAGAGTGTGTGTATAGAGTGCCTGCATAGAGTGTGTGTATAGAGTGCCTGTATAATGCATGTATAGTGCCTGTATAGTGCATGTATAGAGTGCCTGTATCGTGCATGTATAGAGTGCCTGTATAATGCATGTATAGTGCCTGTATGGTGCATGTATAGAGTGCCTGTATAATGCATGTATAGTGCTTGTATAGTGCCTGTATAATGCATGTATTGATCACCTGTATAATGCCTGTATAGAGTGCCTGTATAGTGCATGTAAAAAAGTGAATGCATAAAGTGACTGTATAGTGCATGTATAGAGTGCCTGTATAGTGCCTGTAAAAAGTGCATGCATAGAGTGACTTATAGTGCAGGTATAGAGTGACTGTATAGTTCTCGTATAGAGTGCCTTATAGAGTGCATGTATAGTGCATGTATAGTGTGTCTGTATAGTGCTTGTATAGAGTGCCTGTATAGTGTCTGTATAGAGTGCCTGTATAGTGCATGTATAGAGTGCCTGTATAGTGCCTGTATAAAGTGCCTGTATAGTGCATGTATAGAGTGTCTGTATAGTGTGTAGAGAGTGCCTTATAGTGCCTGCATAGTGCATGTATAGAGTGCCTGTATAGTGCATGTATAGAGTGTCTGTATGGTGCCTGTATAGCATGCCTGTATAGTTGGTATAGAGTGCCTTATAGTGCATGTATAGAGTGCCTGTATAGTGCATGTATAGAGTGTCTGTATGGTGCCTGTACAGTGCATGTATAGAGTACATGTATAGTGCATGTATAGAGTGCCTGTATAGTGCATGTATAGAGTACATGTATAGTGCAAGTATAGTCACTCTTTCATTACGTGTACACTCCATATAAAACCGCACTTCGCGTACCCCAGTTTTTGTGTAGAAAAGTGGGGTACCCAAGTGCGGTTAGGAGAGAAGCATTACATAATCAATTAGTGCTCGACGAGAAATTTCTTCCAGAGTCTGAACCTGATTAGCAATATTAGTCTTCAGTCAGTGAATTTCTAAAACCTGCATTTCATAAAATAATGACATAAAAATATTATATCTGTCTTTTCCAGATCATTGTACCCCGGAATAATGTCCGCTTTTAAACAATCGCCCAATATTTTCCGAGATATTTAACTTGTTTCCGTATTAAAATAAAATGTTTTGCCGATATGTCATTTGGATTCCCCCTGTATAATTAAAGGCAAGTTTATTGCCATCGAACATGATCTTGTCCACCTTCATTCTCGAAACATTTCATCGAGACATTTTTAAATAAAATTACCAAATAGAGGAAGTATTTTAAAATAAAACAAATTCTGTGCATTGCTATGTTTTTTAGAACAATAATGTGACAGTCTCGGCAATACATCCTGTCTTTACAAAGTGCGGCCCCTATTTTTCAGACTCCGGATCATTACGAACTCGGCATATGATTTAATATCATTGCAGATAAGCTGCTTCACGTTTACCTCAGTAATTCTTTTTTGACGAACTGAATTGAGAATGAAACAGAATTAATAAATAAATCCATCTACTCCTTCCGGTCATTTTCGTAACAACTCGGGTGGATTTTTCAAATTAAGTTCAGTCTTCGGAATCATGAAATTTTAGAAGAGACATACGAATCATGGCCTACGGTAAACAAATTTATAGTGCAGTTTAGGAAGTGGAAAGCACCCACAATGGGATTTTCTTGTCAACTTCCAATATCTGAAAAAGGCATGAAAAATTGGTGGCATCACTGGGGGCCGGGGGAGGGGTAGGTATTTGCCCCTTGAACGTAGATTTTGCCCACATTTGCTTCCCATGTCCATCACACACACAAACTCTCTCTCTCTGTCTCTGCCCCCCCCCCCCCACCCCACCCCCGTAACCATGGCGTATTCACGCCTCCCGTGAGTCAACGATCGACAGTATAATCTCTCCACTTTTAAATCTGATCCGCCGCACCTGGAAAAATTCTCCCTTAAAATTTTATATATTTTCCTTTTTTTACAGCTTGTGGCCCCCATTAACAGGGGAGGGGAGCATTCCAATGAGAGGCCATAAACTATGTGACTGAAACAAAATATGGAAATTCACTAAATTCACAACGCCAATAGCCGAATTTGGCCAGCACTCAGGCTATACAAAAATCTGCATTCAAATTTTATTATGTTTAAGTTTTTGTTTCAAAAACATAGCTTATGACCCTTCATTGGAACGAGCTAGTGGATTTTGAGTCTTTCCATTGAGGGGTCCCAAGCTCTGTTTTGAGACAAACAAATTCAAATTTTTAGTTGTTATTAAAGAATTTATCTTGCAAGTGCCACCTGGTCCTGTAGGTGGGTGGAGACTATTGGATCACCGGATTTATCTTCCTAGCATTTGGTACGTTTTTTCTTGGAAATAGTATGTTTATTTTCGTGGCTGGAAACTGGGTAGACTGATAACATTTTGGCCAGACGCTGTCGTCTGTATGTTGGTGTTTTGGTAATAATAATTCTCCCCAGCCAGCATGGTTTTCTTTTCAATAGATGCTTCAAATGCTTTGGCCCTTTGACAGATTAATAAGTAAATTAGCCTTAGAAAAGGTGTTAAACATATGACATAATAACAATAATAACACTTTGGCCAGCCGCTGATTTGTCGCGGTTCTCGGACGAGAAGGCCTTGGTTACCCCTGAACTCCCAACTGCCTCCCTGTTCCCACGCTTCTCCTCTCCTCCCAACACTCGGAGACGAACTGCTTGATGACATCCCTTGCCCCATTCGTCCCAATCTCTCCGATTAGCACATTAACCCTCTCCTTTGAGTCTCCCCCTAACCACATGTCCTTCATTCTCCCATCCCACTTCCCCATTATACTCCCAGTGAATCTCATTCTTTTAGACTGATACTTTGGGCATTCTAGAAGGAAGTGTTCCAGGGTCTCCACCATGCCCAAGTTACACATCTGGCACTCCCTTTCACAGTCTTTCCCAATTTTTCCCCTCAGCTCCAGGGATCGCGACCTCAGCTTGAACAGCAGTGACCCCCCAAAGGTGCCATCAAGGTACTCTTCAAAACCTGGCCTCTCTTTATCACGCAGGCCACCCAAAGACCTCTTTGATTTGACCCCCTCTCGCCAATTACGGTTACAATCCTCCATGACCCTTTCTCTGACGATTTTTTTACCCTGGTTTGCCCCAACGTCCAGGTCCGAGATCTCCAATGAGTAGTTCTCTACTAGCTCCCTCACTTGGACCATCCACCCCGTTTTGATATTTGAGTTGAAAATTCGCAGGAACATTACTTTACACCATCGGCTGTCGGGGAGATTCACCAAATAATTAAGATAACCGAGTTTCAACAGGTCTATCCTGTCCTTGATCCTCATCCACCCAAGGTCACCCCTGATTGCTTCTAGCGCTGCGGCATTACTCGACCCCGTTATCCATCGGCCTGCATCGTTCTGTAAGATTTCCAAGCTCTTTACGGCCGTCTGGTTTAGGGGTACCACTTCCGTACCGTATGTTATACTTGGCAGCCCCACTATTTCCCAAAAGGTTTTCCCCACGAAAACCTTATTGAAACTGTTTCTCCCTATAAGTTTCATTTGGTTAAGGATTCGCTTCCCCTTCAGAATCAATTTATTTGTGTGGTTTCGGTAGATGCCTCTTCCTGTAATGTTTATATTTACCCCCAAATACTCGTAATCACCTGTCTCTCCTTCACTGAGAAGTTTGCTGCTCCCTTCCGGAATGCAGAACCAGTATACAATTATGCTCAATTAGTTACTTCTGTTCAGTGGCGTGTTAAATTAAATCCTTTGTTTGTTGTTAATCCCCAAGAAAATGTTAAAAGAAACGAAACACTTGCTATGTTTCATCATATCACATCCCCCAAATATAAAAATATTCACAGGAAACATTTTTAAAATCTCTTGAAATTTAGTGCTTGTGCGGTCTCGAGTCCAATGATATTAGCTACAAATAAGAGACTTCATTAGTTGAAACTTTGGATATTTAGTGCTTAACATGATGTCTTGATCAAGTAGTCCAATAATATTAGCTATGAACACGCGTCTCATCAAGCTTTATTTATTTTTTATTATTTGTTGCTAATATTATTGCCAGGTGGACTGTTTCATTATCCACATCATAGTATGATGCCGCAACACTACCACCGAGTTAGGGTGAGAACGGTTTGAGTTCTGCCGAATTGAATAGAGCATGCGTTTTGGCCCTAATCTTTTCAAAATCAGCCCCCCTCCCCCTCCAAAAAAAAAAAAGAATGGGAGCCAAAGCTCATTTTATCACCAATATCAGTCACCGCTGATATGACCGATTCCCCGGGTTGAATAAGATGTCACGACGTTGTTCTCAGGACCATAAACTCAAGTTATGTATTCATGGGTGGCGTCATTTGGTTCCCATGGGGACACACTTCATCGATCGGAATGGTCCCGAGTTGAATTATGATACCGTGTTTTGAAGTAGCTCCAGGAAAAAGATGAGAGAAGCAGGGATCGGGTTTACCCAAATTGGATCTGATCCGTGTTTTGAAGATAATCTCCCCCATGTCTGGGGTTATATAGCGGCTGTCAGATAGAATAAAAAATGTGTTTTAATTTAACATTTGGATGGATTATGATGTTATATCCCGGGCGAAAAGCAGATAAATTGCCAGTATGTTCAAAAAGAAAAATGTGTAGTTATCTGTACCCGGCCATTTCGGTTGAGAATCAGAATGTTTTTTTCAACAACAATGACCGCGATTAAGCGAGTTCAGACTATTTTATATCATGTAAATCCAATAGATGGAAGAGCCACACTGCTTCACGGGATCGCCAAAATTCACATTTTTTTAAAGATTTATTAGAACACAAAACGTGAATTATTGAACCGATTTTCACATTTAAAGGATTCTTTTGATCCAGAAAATTCTCTCCAAAAATATTTCAGGCACAGAGAAAGGATTTAGTGAAGAGAACTTATTATGTAAATTGCGAGGTGTTTTCCCAATCAACACTGATTAATGAGTAAATAACTGCTGTTATATAATCATACATAACACACTCAGTCGACATTGGAATAATTTTTTTATATGGAGTGTACACGTAATGTTCATAAATTGTAACATGGCAAAATACTTGTGAACAAATTTTGATGACAAAAAATAATTCAGTACACTATCAGTTAAATTACACATTTTGTCATAAAAAGAATTTTAAATTTGTTACAATTTCTGAACCTCCTTCACTAAAATCAATTTGAACCTCAGTAATTCTTGGCTCAGGTTGACCTCAGTAAATCTTGGCTCAGGTTGGCCTCAGTAAACCTTGGCTCAGGTTGGCCTCAGTAAACCTTGGCTCAGGTTGCTTTTAGCAAACTTGGTTCTAAAATTTCAAATCAAATCTGGACTCATTTGAGGGCCTCTATTATTGCACCCGAAAGAACACATTTCAAGAAAAACTTCTATTTTTTTTTTGTGGATGTGTCACTCCCCTGTCACCCTGACTGATAAGTATTTCAAAAATGTTCTTGTCATTTCTGGATATCAAAAATAGATACAAAGCCAAATCCTGGAGAAAATATTTGGAGATACAGGCCTGGCATTCTGAAAAATGCAGGAGGGCAAAAAATCGCTCTCCTCAATCAGCTTAGGAGAGCAATTAGCTTTACACAGCATTTTAAGTATCCAGTTGAACGAACTCATTGAAACTGAAACCAACAGACTACATCAGTGATTTTATTAACTTTACTAAGGTAAAGCGAAATCTCTTAGACATCTAGATGTCTCACTCAACAAACGAACACACACTTGACAAGACCTGTGTGTGTACCCAGACCTGTTGTCCAAGAAAGTCATATGCCTACCACTACCACCTTCAACCCCCCCAAGTGGGGTTGAAGGTGGTAGTGGTAGGCATATGACTTTCTTGGACAACAAGTCTGCTTGAATCTACAGTCACATCCTGGTGCAAGTGCTTCAAGTAACAGGATAGTAGTAATGGTAGTATATTATAGTGTCAATATTCCTTGAATAATTACCCCTCAAACTGTGATGTCAGTTGTTGAACTTGAAACTGACAGAAAAAAAAATATTGCTGTGACCCATTTTGCTTCAAATGATTGCAACTGCATTTTGGGTATACAAAGTACATACCCAAACACAGTTGCAGCCATTACCTTTTACCACTAAACCACTTTCAAAATGAAATTAGATGTTATGTGACTTCGAAGTTAAATTACATTTTTGCTTTACAACAAAAATTTAATGTGAGCATAATACATGTAATCTCAATCATCCCAGACCAAAATATTTAGGAGGGCATTTTTTCGCTCTCCTTAATTCTTTCAGGAGGGCAGTAAGGAGAGCTAAAAAATTGTTTCCGTGAAATTGCCAAGCCTGGAGATAAAATGGAAGGGTAAAAAAACAAGAGGCCCCAAGGGGCCTGAGAGTGCTCACCTGACACTGACAACTATTAACCTAGCTTTCTTGATTTGAACAAACTTGCATCTGCCCCATTAAGAAAACCATATAACAAATATCAAAACATTCTGGCTGGTGGATGTGAAAAATTTTTTTTTAAAAGTATTCCTCATATTGAACTAAGTTATAATTTGGGCTCAAATATGAAGTCCCAAAAAAGTACCTTATGATAAAACCATCGATAGCAATTTTTTTTTGACCATTCCATACTGTTGGTTTCAATAAACATGTGAAACAATCTTCCAAAGATGTCATACGTGAAATTTGAAAGCTTTTAGAGCAGTGGTTTGGGAGAAGAAAAGTCTTAAATGTTTTCCCCATTACCCACAGTGTTAAAAAATGCTGACTTGGCATTTTTTCAAAGTCCCGACAAAGTACCTTATGATAAAATCATCGATAGCAATTTCTTTTGGACCATTCCATTCTGTTGGTCTAAGGACGCTTCACACCAAATAAGAATTCTCAGTGCCATGTAGTTTTGGAAATATGTGAGTTTCTATTTACAGCTCCTTTGTTCTCACGGGGCATTAGAAAAAAAGTTTTGGCATAAATCAAGTACTTATGATCCATTAATACTTCATATCAAATTTGGTTCAAATTGGCCTCTTGGTTTGGAAAATAGAAATTTTGGGTGGGGCAAAAAGTCTTGCCTCTCCCATAACAATGACAAATATTGCCCCTCGAACTTCTCTTGAACAAATTTGAGTCTACACCTCAAAAGGAAGCTGTAAATCAAATACCAAGTCTCCACTACAGCTGGTTCATGAGAAAAAGATTTTTTAAAAATTTAGGGCATTTTGGACCCACCCACTCCTCAATATGAGCAGAAACCCAATCTGAAGTAAAACCCAAATGCCCCTATATAACCACAACTCAAGCGAATTTCACTGAAATGTTGCTAGTGGTTTGGGAGAAAAAGACCCAAACACTACCTTCACGGTGGACGACGGATGAAAAGTGATCAGAATAGCTCACCCTGACTTTCACTCAGGTGAGCTAACAAGACGCCCCGGGGGCCTGAGGGCGCTCACCTGACATGGTAGTCTAAATATCAAGCCTGGGACTTGACTTGAATAAGCTGCATACGCCCCTCCTAAGAAAAGCATATACCAACTAGATGAAGCAACTGTGCCCACACAATACACAGGATTTTCCTTCTATTTTCAGTTCCTGCACTTTTACAGCCCAAAATTGAGATAAATGCATAAAAAACAGATTTTTTTCTTATTTTTGTTCAGAAATTTTCTAAGTCCCAAACAAAATATTTTCCACCCAAAATTTTTTTTTCTTCTTCTTCAAATTGATCAAAATGCATAAAAAAACAAAAAACTAATTTCCGGATTTTGGTCCAAAATTCTCTAAGTCCCACCCGAACCCCAAATTTTCAGTGAAAAAAAATTTGTCTTAAAATTGACCCAAATGCATAAAAAACCAAACAAGAAAAATGTTATTAAGGTAACACATGCCCCCCCCCCCTCACCTTGACCTTACGGGCCTGGCTGTGGTGTGTGACACATCCACCTGTTGTCCATTATAATTGAGCGAAGTTAGATGATTGTAGCCCTAATAGTTTTGGAGTTATGCTTCAGATGCGATTTGTGACCCTGAACATATGAAGGTCAATTGTGACCTTCACCTTGCAGATGCGGCCCAATCACGTCCAAAAGGGAAAGAGGACGTTCTCATCTAGACATTATATGAAGTCAACCTACCAAGTTACAATGAAATCCCTCCATAAATATGACCTGTAGACTGTGCTAAAGGTTTTCAGGTTTTGGGCTTGGGCAGTCATCACGGTTGACAGATCACGACCAAATGGGAAAGTTCTCATCTAGACATCATACGGAGTCATCCTACCAAGTTACAATGAAATCCCTCCATATTAAATATGACTTGCAGACTGTGCTAAAAGTTTTTGTGTTTCGGGCTTGGGCAGCCATCACGGTTGACAGATCATGACCAAAAGGGGACGTTCTCTTCTAGGCATTATACAGAGGCATCCTACCATGTTACAATTAAATCCCTTCATAAATTTTACCTGTAGACTGTGTTAATGGTTTTCAGGCTTGGGCAGCCATACCGATTAACCGATCTTGACCAGAAGGGGACGTTCTCATCTAGACATGACCCCAAAGCTGCATATGGAATTTTGTGACGATCAGACAAGAACTACGGGGTGTAGCCTGTGCTAAAGGAAAATGTGAACACACTCACAGACTCACAGACTAACAGACTTTCGCATATGCGATGGCAATAGCTTATCTTGACTTTGTCCGGTTAAGCTAAAAATTGTCTGCGAACATTCCAGAAAATGGAATCAGCCTGGACAGAAACACAACCCAAATAATTTGCAATTTTACCATTACAGTGGAACCCTGTTAATTGAATAGCCATTCTGCCAATGAAAATTATTCAATTAACAGGAGTGTTCAATTAACAGGGATGTGTCACTTTCCTGTATTCTAGAGATAAACTTAGCATTTAATCAATTATATCGTTTGACAGAGCTCCATGAGCTCTGTCAAACAAGATATAATAGATTAAATGCCTGTATTCGAGGTACTGAGGCCAAATTTGTCTATAAACAAAGGAAAACTGGGGAAAGTCAGGGTAATTTCTCGACAGGTTGCAAGATTTTTTATTCAATTAACAGGAGTTTACTCTATAACCTACATTCAATTAACAGGTCAAATTTCTACTAGAGGTATGGTAAGTGGTTTTGTGTTGGGAAATTATATTCAATTAACAGGGTTATTCAGTTAAGAGATATCCAATTAAGTGGGCTCCTCTGTATAGTCTCCAAAAATATTTTGTGCATGGTCTCAATCAACCACCATATACTACGCAGAGTTTGTCATAATAACAAAATATGGGGCAAATTAATTTTTTTAAAATTTGCTCCCTTTTCTACTTTAGCAGTACATATACCATGAATTATTGAAAGAGTGTGACAATTCTGAAGCTGTTGTTGGTCTCATTAAGTCAAGCAATGTTTCAAATGACTGACTGCATAAATTTAAACAAAAGTGATAACACATGTCATGTTAATTATTCTGTTTTCTCTGTGTTTCATTCATATGTTATGCTTTTTGAATGAAAACAAAAGTAAGAAAGTTTGGATGTTTTTTTTTCAGTTCCATCAACTCATATCTGTTACAAAACACTGAGTCAGACAAGAGACATATAGAGATGGGAGGTATTGGAATTTTGATACCGATATCATGGGGACACCGAAAAACCGAACCGACCCAATCTTTGAATACCGAAACCAACGGTATGTTCAATTTTCCCTGTGCATTCGCTATTTATAAGGCCTTGATGAGGACTGATAGCAGTTGAAGTGTTCATTTTCATGAAAGAAGTGACTGATTTTATTTTTCAGTTTTGTTAAGCCTTAAGGACCAGGGCAGTTGTACTAAATTATCAATAGTCTACGACCTGTACATGTCCAGTTGCTTAGCAGTGATTTCTAGCCAAGTCTTGGCTGCCTTAACAGGCAGCCAAGACTTGGCTAGAAATCACTGACCAGATAATTTTACTACTGTCATCAGGCCCACCTAAAGATGACATCTTCAGGACACACATTCTATGATTACAGACGCCTTAAGTGAGCTTGAAAAGTTAAGGCGTATTTAGAACAAGTCACCAAATTACTGTAGATATGATCTGTGTTTTAGAAAAGATTGACAATGTTGAGCCCATCAACAATGGCATGTGTAGCACTGTGATAGAATGATACAAGAACAACTTATTCTGTATTTTTTCTGACATGGATTCCCCTTTGGTACTATCAGTGAATCTGAAGTCACAAACCGAATACCGAACTGATACCGCGGTATGCCCACACAAAAATACCGAAACCGATACCAAACTCGAAATTCAAATACCACCCATCTCTACCGTTCGGTATTCGGTATCTGATTTAATTGAGATTTGCTAATAATATCAAAGGGGAATTCACATCTGGAAAATACTCAATAAATTGTTTAGTATTAAATATTAGTGATTAACCAATGTATGGCAATCGCATCTGACATCTAGGGCTGTCGCGACTATCATTTTTTGTAATCGACTAATCGTGACCAGTAATCGACGGTTAGTCGATTAATAGTCGCTTCCCATGATTTTTTAGCAAATCATTCTTCTGTTTGTAAAACTCTGAAAATGACAATGGCAACAACAACAAATCGGTCCCGACTGAAGCTACATGTAGTCCAATCTTGGACCCACAGTCCGTAATATAATTTTTGGGGTTGGTACGTCCTGTAGGACGTACCAACCCCAAAAATAATATTACTGACTGCGGGTCCAAGTTTGAACTAGATTGAAGCCGATGAATTAAAATGAATTTATCAAAGAACGTTCCTGCATATGTTTTCTTTCTGCAATAAGTTTCTCGAAATTTTGAACATTGAGATCTATGCATTCCCTCGTCAGTTGTTAAAATTGGATCTTAGTCTGAAGTTCCGAACTTTGAGAAGTGATCTGACGTTCTGACTTTCGTCATAATTTTGTCACTTCCGCGCTTTGGGTTTTCCAATGGGTGCATTCGTGTGTACAAGACTGGAGAAATTCAGAAGAATCTATTCTTCTCGAGTAACTGTGAGTGTTCTTTCTTACACAGTCAGTGACAGTCGTACAGTCTTCCGGATATGAATGTTAACTATGGTTAGATATTTAAAGTTATTCACCTTCATTGATCATTCACCTCACAAAACAATGCAATTTAGCCCCGACGTGTAGTAGACGTGTACCACCTTGAAAATGAACGACGATCGACTAAAAATAAAAAACGTCGACTACTTCAATAGTCGGCGGTTAGTCGACTAATCGAATAATCGCGACAGCCCTACTGACATCGGCCAATTTTAAGCCATTAGTTGACCATCAGTAGAGGTGTTTGAACATCGGTCCATGCCGGTGGTCACATGGAACACTACTGGATCAAAATTGTTTGTATTTACGTTTGATTAACAATCTCATACAAACAGTAACAAACTTAACAAGGGCAACACCCCCGGTCCCCCGACCAAGATGGCAAATTCAAGGGAGCTGTTAGGATGCAATTTGTTCGCAGAGCATGGCCATTTTTTAACTTGACCTGTATTTCCAACCAATTAAACCACATACTTAGTTTCGTTTCAATCAAATGATCCAAAGTAAAGTTATCATCCGGACAACACAAAAACCGTATTTTCTAAGTCGAAAAAGGGGAATAAATCCAGTAAAAATCAGTGGAGCGTGCCCAGTTTCGAACTTGAACTGCATTTCCACCCAAATAAATGGCATACTAAATTTCGTTTCAATCAAATGATCCTAACTAAAGTTATCATCCGGACAACACAAAAACTGTATTTTTTAAGTCGAAAAAGGGGAATAAATCCAGTAGAAATCAGTGGAGCGTGCCCATTTTCGAACTTGACCTGCATTTCCACCCAAGTAAGACACATACCAAATTTAGTTTCAGTAAAATCATCCAAACTAAAGTTATCATCCGGACAAGGGTGTGACGTCGGGCGGATGGATGCACGGACACACGCATGGACAGACGGATGGACTGACGGACACTGCTGATTACAATAGTCCCCCGAAGGGTCGGGGACAATAAGTTGCCACAATGATTGGCAGGATTATCATGATTGGCCTGATCTCATTGATTGGTCTGATCTTTCCCCTTGATTACTGCTCATGACACACGACACATGTTGTGTGATGACTCAATGAAATGTGACATCAGAGTAAACACGTTAACAGCACAGCATCTTTGATCGTTGATCAAAGATGCTGCGCTGTTAACTTGTTTCCACTGATGTCGTATTTTTATTTTAATACACACACTGACATGCTTTTGAGGTCAACAAACCAATCAACCTAATTGTACTGTAAAATTAACGCTGTTCTATGCATTCTTAAACGTACTACTCCTTTTGGTTGTTACTATCTGACCTCGGCACTCACAACCGGCAGATTGTGTTCTCAACTAATCGGCAAGCAGATATCATTCTACCACAGTGCTACAAATTCTACTACCAGCATGCACAACACTGACATTCTTTTGCCAACATAAATCATATCTACAGTAATTTTGTGACTTGTTCTAAACACATCTTAACCTTCAAAGGCCAAAATCAGGCTTTTGCAATCTCAGAAACATGTGCCATTAACATACCATCATGAGAGGTTGATGGTAGATAAATCACCTGCCCAATGATTTCTAGTCAAGTCTTGGCTGCCTGCAGCCAAGACTTGACTAGAAATCACTGCTGAGCAACCAGATATGTGCAGGTTGTGGGAATTCATGACAATTTCACAAGCCCTCATCGGTTACTAAAACTGAGAAGAAAATCAGTCACATATTTCATGAAAATGGACTCTTCTATTTATTTATTTATTTATTGGTGTTTAAGGTCACATACTTATGCACAATGGCTAATCATGACCCTGACAGTTTTATGGGTGGAGGAAGCCGGAGACCCAGAGAGAACCACCGAGCAACGACGAGCAGCTACCAGCTCCCCAACATCGTAACTCCGCACTGCAGCACATGCAGGGTTAGATTGGTTGAAGACATGTGCACCATCGACATGCAGTACACCTTAGTACATGGCGTCATCGTGCCCCCATGTGGAGAATCGGGTTAAAGTGCCTTGCCCAAGGACACAACGTGGGAGTCCGAATCGATCGCTCAGGCGGTCACCCATCCGAGAACTAACCGGGCTCGACGATGCTTAACTTCGGTGATCGGATGAGAACCAGTTATTGCAACACCACCGCACCCCCAAATGGACCCTTCAAATGCTACCATACCTCACCAAAGCCTTATAAAAAGTGAATGTAAGAAAATATGAAAATTCAGACAGTTTCAGTATGATGTGTTCAGTCTGATTTTTCAGTATCCTCATGATATCAGTATCTGTTCGGTTTTTTGGTATATTGACTATCTCTAGAGACATATCTAGATATTAAAATGTATGCACTAATTTGAAGTGAAAATATACACAAAATAGTTTTGCGACTTGAAAATTAACATTTTTTACATTATTCCTGAGGCAGCACCTTCAAATTTATTAAATCCTCAAATTCTTAAGCAGACTTGATATTGAGGTGAGCTGCTCTTGCGTGCAATTTTCACATTTTACGAGTAGATAACAGTGCACCTTGGTTCCACCCCCTTACTTAAAAGGTTGAGCGCTAGAAGCTAAAGGGGCATTCAATTTTTCTCACGCACTTCCCCTTATCATGTTGATCATTTTTGTGAAGTTTCATGAAAATGCACCTAAAACTGTGGAAGTAGTTCGCTCCACAAGTTTACATAAAAAAGAAATCCAATATGGCTGCCAGTCGGCCATCTTGAATCCGATCAGGAAAAAAAAATATGTCACACGCTGCTCCTCGTCATGTTGATCATTTTTGTGAAGTTTCATGAAAATGCGGCTAAAACTGTGGAAGTAGTTTGCTCCACAAGTTTACATGTGCAACGGACCGACAACAACAGACTGACTGACAAGTTGACTCCTACATTCCCCCCCCCCCCCCCCCTCCCTCCCGTAAAACTTTGTTTTGTGGGGATATAATAAGCTCTTCTCTGTATATATGTTTTAATAACCAGTTATTCCCTTGGGAAAATGAACAAAAATTTGGTCTTTATATCGTTTGTTGCAAGTAAAAGTGGCTCAATAAATTCCACCTCAATTCTTTGCTTTACTTGTAAGAAGACTTTGATCAAACCAGTTCCAAGGTGTGACACTGGTATTCAATTATAGGAAATCTGTAGAGTGTCCAATCCCGCTATATAGTTAAATTGCTCAAAAAACTGTATATCAGAGGTCCTTGAACCAATGAAAGTGTCAATGACACTGTAGCTTAACTTGTGTGTTGTGTTTGATGAAAAGGATAATGTTCAATGTTTATGAAAGGATTATGAAATAAGACAAGAATTGTGATAATTGGGAATATGTTCATTTCTGTTCCCTGTATGCTATGTTTATGATAAAAATAATATGAGGCGTACACTGTACTAAAGAGCTGAGGGGTGGGTTAATATGACTTCACAGTTAATGTATGTGGCCCTCACAATTAACGTATATCAACAAAAGTTACCAAGTTACAGTGAAATTATTCCAAAATGAGTCATCCTATCAAGTTACATTAAAATCCCTTCATAAATATGGCCTGTAGACTGTGCTGAAGGTTTTTGGACTTCGGGCCCCTGTAGCCGTCAGTTTCCCAATTGCGTCCAAAGGGGACATTCTCATCTAGACATTATATGAAGTCAACCTACCAAGTTACAATGAAATCCCTTAATAAATATGACATGTAGACTGTGCTAAAGGTTTTTGGGCTTTGGGCTCTGGCAGCCATCATGGTTGAATGATCGCAACCAAAAGGGGACATTCTCATCTGGAGTGATCCTACAAAGTTACAATGAAATCCCTTCATAAATATGACCTGTAGACTGTGTTCAAGGTTTTTGGGCTTCGGGCCCCTGAAGCGGTCACAGCTGACCAATCACGACCAAAAGGGGATGTCATCATCTAGGCATTATATGGAGTCAAACTTACGGATTACAATGAAGTCCTTCCATAAATATGACCAATAGACGATGCTAAAGGTTTTGGGGTTTTGGGTTCGGGCAGCCATCAAGGCTGAATGATCGCGACCAAAAGGGGACGTTCTCATCTAGACATTATTTAGAGTCATCCTACCAAGGTACAATGAAATCCCTTCATAAATATCACCTGTAGACTGTGCTAAAGATTTTCGGGCTTTGAGCCCCTGTAGCCAACGCAGTTGCCTAATGGTGTCCAAATGGGGCTGTTCTCATCTAGACATTATATGAAGTCAACCTACCAAGTTACAATGAAATCCCTTCATAAATATGATCTGAAGACTGTGCTAAAGGTTTTCGGGCTTTAGGCTTGGACAGCCATCATGGTTGAATGATCGACCAAAAGGGGACATTCACATCTGGACATCATCTGGAGTGATCCTATGAAGTTACAATGAAATCCCTTCATAAATATGACCTGTAGATTGTGCTCAAGATTTTTGGGCTTCAGGCACCTGAAGCCATCACAGTTGACCAACCATGAACAAAAGGAGATGTCATCATCTAGGCATTATATGAAGTCAACCTAACAAGTTACAATGAAATCCTTCCATAAATACGACCTACGGACACGCTAAAGGTTTTTGGGCTCGGGCAGCCATCAAGGCTGAATGATCGTGACCAAAAGGGGACGTTCTCATCTGGACACTATTTATTTATACCAAGCTACAATGAAATCCCTTCATAATTATGACCTGTAGACTGTTCTAAAGGTTTTCGGGCTTTGGGCCCCTGAAGCCGTCACAGTTGTCCAGTCGTGTCCAAAAGGGGACGTTCTCATCTAGACATTATATGAAGTCAGCCTACCAAGTTACAATGAAATCCCTTCATAAATAAATATGACCTGTAGACTGTGCTAAAGGTTTTCGGGCTTCGGGCTCGGGCAACCATCATGGTTGAATGATCTAAACCAAAGGGGACAATCACATCTGGGCATCATCTGGAGTGATTCCGCAAAGTTACAATGAAATCCCTTCATAAATATGACCTGTAGACTGTGCTCAAGATTTTTGGGCTTCGGGCACCTGTAGCCATCACAGTTGACCAATCACGACCAAAAGGAGATGTCATCATCTAGGCACTATATGGAGTCAACCTAACAATGTTACAATGAAATCCTTCTATAAATATAAACTTTTGCCTATGCTAAAGGTTTTTGGGCTTGGGCACCCATCAAGGCTGAATGATCGTGACCAAAAGGGGACGTTCTCATCTGGACACTATTTATTTATACCAAGCTACAATGAAATCCCTTCATAATTATGACCTGTAGACTGTTCTAAAGGTTTTCGGGCTTTGGGCCCCTGAAGCCGTCACAGTTGTCCAGTCGTGTCCAAAAGGGGATGTTCTCATCTAGACATTATATGAAGTCAACCTACCAAGTTACAATGAAATCCCTTCATAAATAAATATGACCTGTAGACTGTGCTAAAGGTTTTCGGGCTTCGGGCTCGGGCAACCATCATGGTTGAATGATCGGAACCAAAGGGGACAATCACATCTGGGCATCATCTGGAGTGATTCCACAAAGTTACAATGAAATCCCTTCATAAATATGACCTGTAGACTGTGCTCAAGATTTTTGGGCTTCGGGCACCTGTAGCCATCACAGTTGATCAATCACAACCAAAAGGTGATGTCACCATCTAGGCATTATATGGAGTCAGCCTAACAGGTTACAATGAAATCTTTCCATAAATATGACCTTTTACGTAGGCTAAAGGTTTTTGGGCTCGGGCACCCATCAAGGCTGAATGATCTCGATCAAAATGGGACGTTCTCATCTAGACATTATTTGGAGTCATCCTACCAAGTAACAATGAAATCCCTCCACATTAAACATGACCTGCAGACTGTGCTAAAAGTTTTTGGGTTTCGGGCTTGGGCAGCCATCACAGTTGATAGATCATGCCCAAAAGGGGACGTTCTCATCTAGGCATTATAGAGGCATCCTACCAAGTTACAATGAAATCCCTTCATAAATATGACCTGTAGACTGTGCCAATGGTTTTAGGGTTTTGGGCTTGGGCAGGCATACCGGTTGCCCGATCGCGACCAAAAGGGGACGTTCTCATCAAGACATGACCCCAAACCTGCATATGAAATTTCGTGACGATCAGACAAGAACTGCGGGGTGTAGCCTGTGCTAAAGGAAAAAGACTACAGACTAACAGACTTCCGCACGTGAGATGGCAATAGCTTATCTTGACTATGTCAATTTAAGCTAAAAATGAAGTTATCAGTTACAGCTGTGGACTGGTCACTTTCCAAGAGTGGGCAATATTCCCATAGATGCAATAAATAGAGGATATGGAATGAGTGTTTTTCTCATATAATATTTATGAAACGAGTCTCTGGCAAGCCCAAACGGAAAATTTGAGCGAGTTTCATAAAAATTATATGAGAAAAATACTCATTTTATATTCTATTTATCAAATGACACACACACGCAAAAATCAGCCACTTAGTATGACTTTTTAACTCATCACCTAACTTGAGCTGCAGACGGCATTTGGAAAAAACATCCTCGTATAATTAAAAATTTTCATTTTTTGCTTCCAAAACATAGGTTATGACCCCTCATTGGAATGAGCTCGTTGGGCTCGTTCCAATGAGGGGTCATAACCTATATTTTGGAAGCAAAAAGTTAAAATATAAAAAAAATGAATGGCGTTTTTCTTGTAGGTAAAAGATTAATACAATATAACCCACCCTAAATAGGACAGATAACGTAAATTCTCCCTACTGAAATTATACAAATGTGACCCAGTTGTATTCTGTTTAGCCAATCAAATTGTCCAGTTTTGAAATTGACCAATGAAAGCTCCCACCTCTAATTATGCAAATTATGAAAATGTGGCCCAGTTGTATTTTGTTTGGCCAATCAAATTGTCTAGTTTTGAAATTGACCAATGAAATTGACGGAAGGCTTTATTTATCACTGATTAATATGAAAACAAAATATCAAATGTTTTAAAGTGAACAAAACGGACGAGTCATATGATAAGATTAGATACCAAACACTAACTAGATGTGTGAGTGTCCCATGAGCCTGTCCATATGTCAGGGCAAAGCCAGTCTAAAAGGGAGGAGTCCCCCTCCCCCTACTTTCAAGTTCAAATATATGTATATATATTTCTTCTCTCTGTGTTGTAAGCATACATGTTTTAATTATGTAATTAGCCTAAGGCAATTCACAGTGGGATACTTCTCTGGCATATCACTAGTCAGCATAAAATGTTTCCATGCTATCTAAAGTCAATTAATATCAAAGTGACCGACACTTTCAATCGTCACGGTTATCAAGAATATTATTTCTTGGGATACGCTTGATAGTATATGCATTGGTGTGAGATGATTTCATTTTCAGAAATGTCGTGTGCCAGGTTTAGGCATCTTGACATATTGCTATCTGACCATCCCAAGACGAGATATAAAGCGTGAGGAACAAGCTATTTTGCAGAGTCTTGGGTTCCGGCCGTTTAGGAGAGAGACTTGGGTTCCGACCGTTTAGGAGTGAGACACCACATAGGGTCTCGTGCGAGTGGAACTGCTGGTGGACTATCCACAAAGCTCCATTGTACGCTGCTATTATCAGATTAGGTTGGGATAGGAGGCTACAAGCCCTTATTTAGAGAGTAGATTACAAACCCAAGTAACGGCTAAGTTTAGATGTCAGTAGCGAGGATAGACTCATATCTGTCTCAAAGTGTAGGTTATTGTATTGTGGTATTAACCCTTAGGAACGCAGATGTTGATCGCGTAGTAGCCTGTTTAGTATCAGAGTGCTGTGAATATCGACTCAGGGTCGACCGTGACAATTCGCGCAAGCCCGAAGCATGTATTGAAGTTGTGAGGTCTGCATGAACTGTGTGTATTTCAAAGGACAGGAAACATTCAAGGAGAGTTTTAATCAAAGGACACATTATAAGGTATGTGATGTAGACTTGCTAAACTAGCCGACGGAGTGGATAAACTGAATCCAAATCAGACCTGCGTTACCACAAGGTAACTAACATTGCTAGTCAGGATCCCCCCAGCAGTCAGAGCTGCAAATGCGCACAGGCGCAAAAGATTAAGACTCGGTGTTTTAAGTTCCTGTTGCGAGCACACGACAGTAACATTTTGAGAGTATACTATAGTGCCAGTACAGGGCTATAGATAAACTAAATTCGATGCAAAACTATTAATCCCTGTGATAAATCTTCTACCATGTTGATCAAATTGTTAAATGTGTGGAATATGGAAATGAGTTTATTTTGAATGTAAATAAAAGAATCATTGTTACTTTAATCACTGTTTCCTTTCCACAGCCTGAAGTGATTAGGAATCACACCTAACGAAGAACGAACCTATATTTCGAGTTCACTCGGCAGGGAAGAAAATAATAGTGCGGTCCCAACTCAACTCTGAGCCGAGTTTGGCCCGTCCCCGGATTTTGACCCTCCTAGCTAGCTCATTCCCCAATATTTTTAAAGGCGAGGCTAAACAACCCCATGTCACCCCTCCCACATGGATAGAGGTGTTCTGACACCATACCCCCACCGCCATGATTATTCTAGATGAAAAGTGGCACAAATCTGGCAAGAAAAGTCTGATCGAAACTATAATCACAGGTGCACAGGTTCTCATGGTAGTAAACATCCTTACCTAGTTTCAAAGGAATCGACCCATAAACATCGGAGAAAATCTCTGGACAAAATTCTAGGCCTGCATTTCGAAGTCGAAAAGGGGCATAATTCTGACAAAAATAATCTGACCAGAACTATAATCGCAGGTGCACAGGTCCCATGGTGGCGAACATTCATACTAAGTTTCAAGCAGATTGGCCCATAAACGTCTGAGAAAATGTCCGGACAAAATTATGTCTACTTATGGATGGATGGACAGATGGAAGTTCTTACACGTTCTTACTTGTGGGGGTCTTCCCATGTTAAACCCTAAACCCACAAGGTCAAAAAATTAACCCCACAGGACGGACAGATGGATGGATGGATGGATGGATGGATGGATGGATGGATGGATGGATGGATGGATGGATGGAGGGATGGATGGATGGATGGATGGATGGATGGATGGATGGATGGATGGATGGATGGATGCTCTGGGTACAACCGAGTGCTTACCGTATTTACTCTATGTATTGGGACAGCTAAAAATAATTATATTCACAGGTGTCCCAATTCTTAGAAAATGGGGAAAGAACACAGCCTGGTCTTGATTTGATGCTGAATAAAGTTGTGTGTAATTCGTTTTCCATCACTATATACGAAAATCGGCGTCCAATTTTTTTTTATATTTTCATTTTTTGCTTCCAAAACATAGCTTATGATCTCTCATTGGAACGGGCGCATTGCGCTCGTTCCAATGAGGGATCATAAGCTATGTTTTGGAAGCAAAAAATGAAAATTTTTAGTTACTCAAGAATTTTTTTATGAGTGTCGTCTGCTACTAGTGAGAACACAGCCTGGTCTTGATTTGATGCTGAATAAAAGTGTGTGTGATTCGTTTTCCATCACTATATACAAAAATCAGCGTCCAATTTTTTTTTATATTTTCATTTTTTGCTTCCAAAACATAGCTTATGATTCCTCAGTGGAACGGGCGCATTGTGCACGTTCCAATGAGGGATCATAAGCTATGTTTTGGAAGCAAAAAATGAAAATTTTTAGTTACTCAAGAATTTTTTTTATGAGTGTCGTCTGCTACTAGCGACGGGCCAACTGGAAACAAATCTCCTGAATGTTCCAAACTTTGGAGCATAAAAAAAATATAGTTTTCTGGAAAAAATGTGTGTCCCAAATCATAGAGTGTCCCAATACATAGAGTTAATAGTAATTAAAATTTTGTTGATGATGATTTTTATGACCTGATAAACAAATGCATTGACATCACTGCCCACTCATGGATTATGACCAGTCCATGGCTGTAATGTAAGGAATGCATCGACATCACTGCCCCCACATGGATTACGACCAGTCCACGGCTGTACTGTATTATTTTTGTGGATTATGATATCATGTCAGTATCAGACTTACTGCTGAAATCATTTACCATTACTGATAACTGGCCAATCACTTATCATGAATATGTCATGTGTCCCTACACAGTGAGCAACCATACTTTCTCTCTCTCTTAACCCTTTACCCAACACACAGTAAATAAGGATTTTTTAGGCCTATAAAAATTAAAAATTTGTTTCTCAGGCCCTCCTGCATGGTCCTTTTGGCTGCCGCATGCTCTCTTTTTATAACCAATGCAAACTTAAAACAAATAAAAAATAAATGATTTATATCTGATATTTTACCCAAGTTAAAAAAATTGATAAATTTGTCCCTTGAGTGCAAGAAGGCTTTGCAATGCTTTAGCATTGCAAAGCCTTCTTGCGCTCAAGGGACGAAATACACCACCACCCATGCTATTCTGTAGAATATGAAGCCTAAAACATTAACCAGAACATGAACATTTGATGGCAAAGAAATAATTACTGAAATAAAAAGTAAAACAAAAAACCGCCCGCCCGCATGGAATTTTACAAATAATGGCCTGAGAAACAGAAGATCTTCTTTGTGTGGCCTTATTGAAATTATTATTTTTTCCAATTTTTCAAAAAATTTCAACAAGAGTAGAAAAAAGAAAATTTTCAACAAAATCATATCATCTGACCCCTCATTGGAACGAGTCTATCAAGCTCATTCCAATGAGAGGTCACAAGATATGGTTTTGATGAAATGTTTTTAAGAATTGTGGAAAAAAATTGAAATAAATTTTGATCTCATGTTTTCTGCAAAGAGTTAAAATCTGTTCAAATGTAAAAGGCCAAATATTGTAATGTGTGCATGACAACGTGAACGATACATGTACACCAAGTATTATAACTTCAAACTAATCAGTCCTTCCCACAAATATTTCTCCATGAGAGTCAAAATCTGCTCCAAGGAAATCAATCGCAGAAGTGATCTGTTTTCGTAAAGTAATTGCACCGATGACCAAAGGTCAGAGCCGACTGCTGAAGGCAGGATCTGGGAAGAGTATGAGAGGGGTGTTTTTGCACCATTATTTACCTGATTGTGGGTTTTTACGTTGGAATAGTTTGTCTCATATCCAAACAAATTTTTAAATGTTCAAGTCAAAAACATTGAAAGAAGAACCATTTTTGAATGTATAACCTTTAAACAAAGCAACAATGCGAACTGCAAAACAACTGAATTTGGTCCAAATACGAGGTCAATGTCATCGAACATTTGGAGCAACCAATGAAATCACATTTTACATATGACTATAGCAATAGCGTGGGTGTGCTCAATCGTCATTCAGAAAATATAAACTCCAATTGAAAAAGCTTTGACCAGCTTGCTGGTTTTCTGCCAAAATGAGTCAAGTGCGATATTTTGCAGTTGGGAAATGAAAAATACGGGCGTTCCCGGGCTTGAGAGAAAGAGCACCTGCATTGTGGGAAGGACCGACTAATCAAAACTTCATTTTCCGAGAATTGGAATGTAAACATCATAATTCAATAAACTTCAAAGGCCAGTAATTCTCTCCGGGTACTCCAGCTTCCTACACCCGTAAAACTTTCCCGGTCACGATTAGCTGTTGTGCTTAAGTATGTGACCTTAAAGACCAATAAATTAATAAATAAATGCTTACTGTACAGATGTTCATTGATGGCTTTCTTGAAAACATTTTCCTGATGCTACGACTCAACAATAGTGTGCTTCACTTCAAATGGTATTAGTGGAATACACAACACCTCCAATTTTCAAAACAGAAAGACCGAATGATTGGATTAACCTTCTGTACTAGGGCTGCACGGTATTTCGATAAACCGATATATACCGGTATTCAAACCAATATCGATTGAATACCGGTGTTATTACAAAAATATCGGTTTATCGTCATTATTTATTTACCCACAATTTAGTTTTCAAGGTGTCTTGAGTTTTTTAATTGTAGCTCAGAATGAATAATATTATCGCTTTACCCAAGGAAACGTCCGCATGTGCCCACGTAATATACACATTCAGCTATTGAAACAATAATTTTCAAAAATTTCAACAGTTGGAATGATCTCGTTCCAATGAGGGGTCACATGATATTGTTTTGTAGAAATTTTTGGAAAAATTTGATTTAAAATAATAAATTTTGATATCGTCTGCAATGTGTGAAGGTTTTTCGAACCGCATCATCAAGGCATGCTTTTTCATTCCGACTGCGATGTCTCAAGTCTCGATTGTGGTACAGTGAAGCCCACTTAATTGGATATCTCTTAATTGTATATCCCTGTTAATTGAATAAAATTTTCAAACACAAAACCATTTACCATACCTTCAGTACAAATTTGATCTGTTAATTGCATATGGGTTGTAGAGTAAACTCCTGTTAATTGTATATAAATTTTTGTAATATGTCGAAAACATTACTGTGACAAAACCAAATTCCCCTTAATTATCCACCTTTTTGGCCTCACCACATCCAGTACAGGCATTTATTCTATTATATCTTGTTTGACAGAGCTCTAGGAGCTCTGTCAAACAAGATATAATAGAATAAATGCTCAGTTTACCTCCAGAACACAGGAAACTGACCAAATCCCTGTTAATTGTATATTTCTGTTAATTGAATAATTTTCACTGGCAAAATGGATATTCAATTAAGAGGATTCTACTGTACTTATGTTCAGATATCTGAACAGTTTTCGATGTACCGGTATACTGTGGTATTTTTTTGAATATCGTGCAGCCCTATTCTGTACAGTGAAGTCAACCTAACAAATTTTCCCATAATGCACCCAGGAAACTCCTAGTTTGCTTTCTGGCAAACATTTGAATTTTACGTATTAAACCAAATTCAAAGAATTTGTTTATTGCTGCAAAAAAGCTCATTTGAAAAATGAGTAATATTTTTGGAATCCGTGCTTACTGTACACCAGAGGAGTGAACAATGTGCAGATGTTTGTTTATGTTTTTCTTGACAACATTTTCCTGATGCTGGACTCAATATTTATTTATTTATTTTTTGGTGTTTAAGGTCACATATTTATGCACAATGGCTAATCATGACCGTGACAGTTTTACGGTTGGAGGAAGCCGGAGTACCCGGAGAGAACCACCGAGCAACGACGAGCAGCTGTCAGCTCCCCAACATCGTAACTCCGCACTGCAGCACAGGCAGGGTTAGATTGGTTGAAGACATGCGTACAATCGACGTGCAGTACGCCTTAGTACACGGCGTCATCGTGCCCCCACGCGGGCAATGGAGATGAAGTGTCTTGCCCAAGGACACAACGCGGTTGCCGCAGGTGGGATTCGAACCGAGGACCTCTCGGCTTGTAGCCTGCACCTCTACCTACTGAGCCACCGCGCTCCCCACTGGACTCAATAATAGGGCACTTCAATCAAATGGTCTCAAGTAGTATGCAGTGCACCTCCCATTTTCAAAATCGAAAGACTGTCCAATGAGGTGTTAAAGATATGTCATAAACGCAAAAATAAAAATTTTCAATTGCTGAAGAATTTTTTTTAAAGTGTCATCCTCAGTTTGTGTTAGTTGACCTTTTACGTAATGTATCAGCAAAATTAGGCAGGTGAAAAAATATTTAAACAATTTAAATTTCAACAAGAGCAACGCGAAGCGTGGCATATGCCCCCTCCTGCAATATCATGGATACAATTACAAAAAACAAGATCAGTCTTGCAGAACTTTAGTTATAGAGCGTAAACCAATTTCAAGTGTATTTCACATCGGAGATCACTGTGATCTTGACCTTTGGAACATCATGGTAAAAATAAATAGGCTTTTTCCACTCAGCATACCTAACCCACATATGAAGTTTGGTAAAGATCTGGTTGGTGGAACTTTAGTTAAATGACGGAATGTGAAGAGTTAACGAACGGATGGCAGACGATGGACACCGGACGACGGACACCAGACATGGTGATAACATAATGCCCCCTCCTCAAAGACACCAAGGGCATAACAAAACCATTTCATGTGAGCCCTTATTGGAATGATCTCATAGAGCTCGTTCCAAAGAGTGACCTCATGATATGGTTTGTTGAAATTTTTTGAAAAATTTTAAAAAACAATAATAAGGCCCCACAAAGTACATCTTCTGTTTCTCAGGCCATTTTTTGTAAAACTGAATGCAGGTGGGTGTTTTTGTATTTTATTTTTTATTTTTGTAATTATTTCTTTGCCATAAAAAAGTCATGTTCTTGGTTTGTTGTATGTTTCAGGCCTTATAGTCTACAGAATAGCATGGGTGGTGGTGTATTTCGTCCCTTGAGTGCAAGAAGGCTTTGCAATGCTAAAGCATTGCAAAGCCTTCTTGCACTCAAGGGACAAATTCATCATTTTTTTAAACTTGGGTAAAATATTAGACATAAACCATTTAATTTTTTTTTTTTTTAAGTTTGCTTTGCTTATAAAAAGAGAGCATGCAGCAACCAAAAGGAGCATTCTGCAGGTCCTGAGAAACAGATTTTTAACTTTTTAGGCCTAAAATAATAATTTTTTATATTGTGTGTATTGGATAAAGTGTTAAAAAGTTACTGTAAGTATTATATACAAACTTACTTTGACTGTATCAAAAGGATGGCCAACAACAATACCAGCACAGCCTATAAATATACAACATAATGAAAATTATTAAAACAAGGTGCAATGCCACTGGTATTCCTCAACGAGGGTTTCTAAACTGAAGGGTTTCTAAGTTAAAAAAAAAGTGGGAAAAGGCCCATAACTCCAGAAAATAAACAGCTGCGCCATGAGCGCATGATACGCCCGTTATTAATTACAAGAGGGAAGCACACAATATGAGTGTACATGTATACTTGTCAGGTTTTTTTTATATTCTTGTACAATAATCATAACCAACAACATACTGTGTTCAATAATTTGGAAATAAAATTATTTGAATTTCATGTATATATCTTATGTCTATAGAGATCATAACTTCAAGAAAAAATTGACGCTTTTCTAAGTAATAAAGTCCCATAACTCTGGAATGACTAATCAAACGGCGACACCAATCGAAAGGAAGCTTCCTTCTATCAACATAAACCACCTACCAAAAAAACGTGAAAATCTCTTGAAGCGTTCTCGAGTTATCATACGATGTGTAAAAAATCAACAATTTTCTAGGTAATAAAGTCCCATAACTCTGGAATGACTAATCGAATGGCTACACTAAACAAAAGGGAGCTTCCCTCCATCGATATACACCACCTACCCAAAAATCACGAAAATCTCTCAAAGCATTCTCGAGTTATGGATGGACAGACTGATGGACAGACGGACAGCGGTATACCATAATACGACCCGTTTTTTCAAAACGGGCGTATAAAAATGAGTAAAACCTGTTATTTCTGAATATCCTTTCCCCCATGGTGGTCAATCAGTGTACCAAAGATCTTTTAAATCCAACATACGCTGACTGAGATATAAAGGTCCAAAGTTGTTATGGATGGAAGGACAGTTGAACGAATGGACAAACAAACGAATGGAAGGACGGACAGACTCCATGTCTATATCCCCTGTAAACTTTGTTTTGGCGGGAGATAATAAACACTACGAATATTTGAGCTGGGTAGTTTTGGGGTTTATTTCCAGTTTTTGTGACAAACCAGAAAACAGAACAGCACTGAAAGGCCAAACGGTTTACCTGTGTCTATGTTTAAACTGATCAAACTATTTTACTGGAAGAGACTTGGACTATTGACCACTATAGACTCTCATCACTTACTGGAAGAGACTTGGACTATTGACCGCTATAGACTCTCATCACTTACTGGAAGAGACTTGTACTATTGACCACTATAGACTCTCATCACTTTGTCTATCTGGCAGTGAGCGGATATGTCATCTTCTCATTGTAACATTGTATTCTCATTGTCATAAAGGACATATAGTGAGTGGTGTATAATAAGAGAAGTTGGGTTGAACCCAATGTAGATAGGATTTTGTAATGAGTGGTGTATAATAAGAGAAGTTGGGTTGAACCCAATGTAGATAGGATTTTGTAATGAGTGGTGTATAATAAGAGACGTTGGGTTGAACCCAATGTAGATAGGATTTTATAGTGAGTGGTGTATAATAAGAGAAGTTGGGTTGAACCCAATGTAGATAGGCCTTTATAGTGAGTGGTGTATAATAAGAGAAGTTGGGTTGAACCCAATGTAGATAGGCCTTTGTAGTGAGTGGTGTATAATAAGAGAAGTTGGGTTGAACCCAATGTAGATAGGCCTTTATAGTGAGTGGTGTATAATAAGAGAAGTTGGGTTGAACCCAATGTAGATAGGCCTTTATAGTGAGTGGTGTATAATAAGAGAAGTTGGGTTGAACCCAATGTAGATAGACCTTTATAGTGAGTGGTGTATAATAAGAGAAGTTGGGTTGAACCCAATGTAGATAGGCCTTTATAGTGAGTGGTGTATAATAAGAGAAGTTGGGTTGAACCCAATGTAGATAGGCCTTTATAGTGAGTGGTGTATAATAAGAGAAGTTGGGTTGAACCCAATGTAGATAGACCTTTATAGTGAGTGGTGTATAATAAGAGAAGTTGGGTTGAACCCAATGTAGATAGGCCTTTATAGTGAGTGGTGTATAATAAGAGAAGTTGGGTTGAACCCAATGTAGATAGGCCTTTATAGTGAGTGGTGTATAATAAGAGAAGTTGGGTTGAACCCAATGTAGATAGGCCTTTATAGTGAGTGGTGTATAATAAGAGAAGTTGGGTTGAACCCAATGTAGATAGGCCTTTATAGTGAGTGGTGTATAATAAGAGAAGTTGGGTTGAACCCAATGTAGATAGACCTTTATAGTGAGTGGTGTATAATAAGCTATTGTAGATAGGATTTTATAGTGAGTGGTGTATAATAAGCTATTGTAGATAGGCTTTTGTAGTGAGTTGTGTATAATAAGCTATTGTAGATAGGATTTTATAGTGAGTGGTGTATAATAAGCTATTGTAGATAGGCTTTTGTAGTGAGTGGTGTATAATAAGCTATTGTAGATAGGATTTTATAGCGAGTGGTGTATAATAAGCTATTATAGATAGGATTTTGTAGTGAGTGGTGTATAATAAGAGAAGTTGGGTTGAACCCAATGTAGATAGGCTTTTGTAGTGAGTGGTGTATAATAAGCTATTGTAGATAGGCTTTTTGTAGTGAGTGGTGTATAATAAGCTATTGTAGATAGGATTTTATAGTGAGTGGTGTATAATAAGCTATTGTAGATAGACTTTTGTAGTGAGTGGTGTATAATAAGCTATTGTAGATAGGATTTTATAGTGAGTGGTGTATAATAAGCTATTGTAGATAGGCTTTTGTAGTGAGTGGTGTATAATAAGCTATTGTAGATAGGATTTTGTAGTGAGTGGTGTATAATAAGCTATTGTAGATAGACTTTTTGTAGTGAGTGGTGTATAATAAGCTATTGTAGATAGACTTTTGTAGTGAGTGGTGTATAATAAGCTATTGTAGATTTGATTTTATAGTGAGTGGTGTATAATAAGCTATTATAGATAGGATTTTGTAGTGAGTAGTGTATAATAAGCTATTGTAGATTTGATTTTATAGTGAGTGGTGTATAATAAGCTATTATAGATAGGATTTTGTAGTGAGTGGTGTATAATAAGAGAAGTTGGGTTGAACCCAATGTAGATAGGATTTTGTAGTGAGTGGTGTATAATAAGAGAAGTTGGGTTGAACCCAATGTAGATAGGATTTTATAGTGAGTGGTGTATAATAAGCTATTGTAGATAGGCTTTTGTAGTGAGTGGTGTATAATAAGCTATTGTAGATAGGCTTTTGTAGTGAGTAGTGTATAATAAGCTATTGTAGATAGACTTTTGTAGTGAGTGGTGTGATAAGCTATTGTAGATAGACTTTTTGTAGTGAGTGGTGTATAATAAGCTATTGTAGATAGGATTTTGTAGTGAGTGGTGTATAATAAGCTATTGTAGATAGGCTTTTTGTAGTGAGTGGTGTATAATAAGCCATTGTAGATAGGATTTTGTAGTGAGTGGTGTATAATAAGCTATTGTAGATAGGCTTTTTGTAGTGAGTGGTGTATAATAAGCCATTGTAGATAGGATTTTGTAGTGAGTGGTGTATAATAAGCTATTGTAGATAGGCTTTTTGTAGTGAGTGGTGTATAATAAGCTATTGTAGATAGGCTTTTATAGTGAGTGGTGTATAATAAGCTATTGTAGATAGACTTTTGTAGTGAGTGGTGTATAATAAGCTATTGTAGATAGGCTTTTGTAGTGAGTGGTGTATAATAAGCTATTGTAGATAGACTTTTGTAGTGAGTGGTGTATAATAAGCTATTGCAGATAGGCTTTTGTAGTGAGTGGTGTATAATAAGCTAATGTAGATAGACTTTTTGTAGGGAGTGGTGTATAATAAGCTATTGTAGATAGGCTTTTTGTAGTGAGTGGTGTATAATAAGCTATTGTAGATAGACTTTTGTAGTGAGTGGTGTATAATAAGCTATTGTAGATAGGATTTTGTAGTGAGTGGTATATAATAAGCTATTGTAGATAGGCTTTTTGTAGTGAGTGATGTATAATAAGCTATTGTAGATATACTTTTGTAGTGAGTAGTGTATAATAAGCTATTGTAGATAGACTTTTGTAGTGAGTGGTGTATAATAAGCTATTGTAGATAGGATTTTGTAGTGAGTGGTGTATAATAAGCTATTGTAGATAGGCTTTTTGTAGTGAGTGGTGTATAATAAGCTATTGTAGATAGACTTTTGTAGTGAGTGGTGTATAATAAGCTATTGTAGATAGGCTTTTGTAGTGAGTGGTGTATAATAAGCTATTGTAGATAGGATTTTGTCGTGAGTGGTGTATAATAAGCTATTGTAGATAGGCTTTTTGTAGTGAGTGGTGTATAAGCTATTGTAGATAGGATTTTGTAGTGAGTGGTGTATAATAAGCTATTGTAGATAGACTTTTGTGGTGAGTGGTGTATAATAAGCTATTGTAGATAGGATTTTATGGTGAGTGGTGTATAATAAGCTATTGTAGATAGGCTTTTTGTAGTGAGTGGTGTATAAGCTATTGTAGATAGACTTTTGTAGTGAGTTGTGTATAATAAGCTATTGTAGATAGGCTTTTATAGTGAGAGGTGTATAATAAGCTATTGTAGATAGGCTTTTGTAGTGAGTGGTGTATAATAAGCTATTGTAAATAGACTTTTGTAGTGAGTGGTGTATAATAAGCTATTGTAGATAGACTTTTTGTAGTGAGTGGTGTATAATAAGCTATTGTAGATAGGATTTTGTAGTGAGTGGTGTGTAATGAGCTATTGTAGATAGGCTTTTTGTAGTGAGTGGTGTATAATAAGCTATTGTAGATAGACTTTCTGTAGTGAGTGGTGTATAATAAGCTATTGTAGATAGACTTTTTGTAGTGAGTGGTGTATAATAAGCTATTGTAGATAGACTTTTGTAGTGAGTGGTGTATAATAAGCTATTGTAGATAGGCTTTTGTAGTGAGTGGTGTATAATAAGCTATTGTAGATAGGATTTTGTCGTGAGTGGTGTATAATAAGCTATTGTAGATAGGCTTTTTGTAGTGAGTGGTGTATAAGCTATTGTAGATAGGATTTTGTAGTGAGTGGTGTATAATAAGCTATTGTAGATAGACTTTTGTAGTGAGTGGTGTATAATAAGCTATTGTAGATAGGATTTTATGGTGAGTGGTGTATAATAAGCTATTGTAGATAGGCTTTTTGTAGTGAGTGGTGTATAAGCTATTGTAGATAGACTTTTGTAGTGAGTTGTGTATAATAAGCTATTGTAGATAGGCTTTTATAGTGAGAGGTGTATAATAAGCTATTGTAGATAGGCTTTTGTAGTGAGTGGTGTATAATAAGCTATTGTAAATAGACTTTTGTAGTGAGTGGTGTATAATAAGCTATTGTAGATAGGCTTTTGTAGTGAGTGGTGTATAATAAGCTATTGTAAATAGACTTTTGTAGTGAGTGGTGTATAATAAGCTATTGTAGATAGACTTTTGTAGTGAGTGGTGTATAATAAGCTATTGTAGATAGACTTTTTGTAGTGAGTGGTGTATAATAAGCTATTGTAGATAGGATTTTGTAGTGAGTGGTGTGTAATGAGCTATTGTAGATAGGCCTTTGTAGTGAGTGGTGTATAATAAGCTATTGTAGATAGGATTTTGTAGTGAGTGGTGTGTAATGAGCTATTGTAGATAGGCTTTTGTAGTGAGTGGTGTATAATAAGCTATTGTAGATAGGATTTTGTAGTGAGTGGTGTGTAATGAGCTATTGTAGATAGGCTTTTGTAGTGAGTGGTGTATAATAAGCTATTGTAGATAGACTTTTTGTAGTGAGTGGTGTATAATAAGCTACTGTAGATAGACTTTTGTAGTGAGTGGTGTATAATAAGAGAAGTTGGGTTGAACCCAATGTAGATAGACTTTTGTAGTGAGTGGTGTATAATAAGCTATTGCAGATAGGCTTTTGTAGTGAGTGGTGTATAATAAGCTATTGTAGATAGACTTTTTGTAGGGAGTGGTGTATAATAAGCTATTGTAGATAGGCTTTTTGTAGTGAGTGGTGTATAATAAGCTATTGTAGATAGGCTTTTGTAGTGAGTGGTGTATAATAAGCTATTGTAGATAGGCTTTTTGTAGTGAGTGATGTATGATAAGCTATTGTAGATAGACTTTTGTAGTGAGTAGTGTATAATAAGCTATTGTAGATAGACTTTTGTAGTGAGTGGTGTATAATAAGCTATTGTAGATAGGATTTTATAGTGAGTGGTGTATAATAAGCTATTGTAGATAGGCTTTTTGTAGTGAGTGGTGTATAATAAGCTATTGTAGATAGACTTTTGTAGTGAGTGGTGTATAATAAGCTATTGTAGATAGGCTTTTGTAGTGAGTGGTGTATAATAAGCTATTGTAGATAGGATTTTGTCGTGAGTGGTGTATAATAAGCTATTGTAGATAGGCTTTTTGTAGTGAGTGGTGTATAATAAGCTATTGTAGATAGACTTTTTGTAGTGAGTGGTGTATAAGCTATTGTAGATAGGCTTTTTGTAGTGAGTGGTGTATAATAAGCTATTGTAGATAGGATTTTGTAGTGAGTGGTGTGTAATGAGCTATTGTAGATAGGCTTTTTGTAGTGAGTGGTGTATAATAAGCTATTGTAGATAGACTTTTGTAGTGAGTGGTGTATAATAAGCTATTGTAGATAGGCTTTTGTAGTGAGTGGTGTATAATAAGCTATTGTAGATAGACTTTTGTAGTGAGTGGTGTATAATAAGCTATTGTAGATAGGCTTTTGTAGTGAGTGGTGTATAATAAGCTATTGTAGATAGGATTTTGTCGTGAGTGGTGTATAATAAGCCATTGTAGATAGGCTTTTTGTAGTGAGTGGTGTATAATAAGCTATTGTAGATAGGATTTTGTAGTGAGTGGTGTATAATAAGCTATTGTAGATAGACTTTTGTAGTGAGTGGTGTATAATAAGCTGTTATAGATAGGATTTTATGGTGAGTGGTGTATAATAAGCTATTGTAGATAGGCTTTTGTAGTGAGTGGTGTATAATAAGCTATTGTAGATAGGATTTTGTAGTGAGTGGTGTATAATAAGCTATTGTAGATAGGCTTTTGTAGTGAGTGGTGTATAATAAGCTATTGTAGATAGGATTTTGTCGTGAGTGGTGTATAATAAGCTATTGTAGATAGACTTTTGTAGTGAGTGGTGTATAATAAGCTATTGTAGATAGACTTTTGTAGTGAGTGGTGTATAATAAGCTATTGTAGATAGGCTTTTGTAGTGAGTGGTGTATAATAAACTATTGTAGATAGGATTTTGTCGTGAGTGGTGTATAATAAGCTATTGTAGATAGGCTTTTGTAGTGAGTGGTGTATAATAAGCTACTGTAGATAGGATTTTGTAGTGAGTGGTGTATAATAAGCTATTGTAGATAGGCTTTTTGTAGTGAGTGGTGTATAATAAGCCATTGTAGATAGGATTTTGTAGTGAGTGGTGTATAATAAGCTATTGTAGATAGGCTTTTGTAGTGAGTTGTGTATAATAAGCTATTGTAGATAGACTTTTGTAGTGAGTGGTGTATAATAAGCTATTGTAGATAGGCTTTTGTAGTGAGTGGTGTATAATAAGCTATTGTAGATAGACTTTTGTAGTGAGTGGTGTATAATAAGCTATTGTAGATAGGCTTTTGTAGTGAGTGGTGTATAATAAGCTATTGTAGATAGGATTTTGTCGTGAGTGGTGTATAATAAGCTATTGTAGATAGGATTTTGTAGTGAGTGGTGTATAATAAGCTATTGTAGATAGGATTTTATGGTGAGTGGTGTATAATAAGCTATTGCAGATTTTTTCCAAGTTGAAGTGTTGCTTACTATCTGTTCTTAACACAAAGAAGAAAAAAACGAAACTGAGTTTTTTTTCCTGAAATCGAACCGAAACAGAAACCGAATCTGAAAAACCAAAACCCGCAGCTGTAGCGCATATATACAGTTGACATATCCTTTTGTAATTTTATTATTGTGATTGGGTCCTGAATTATAATGGGTTTCAACTGGTAGAGTGCTGAAATTCAGTAAAATCAGATTTATAATTCAATGAATCTCAAAGACAGAATTTGTGTGAAAAACCAGCGAATTTGTGTCATTTATAAAATCACAATAGACTGCATATTGCTCACTACCATATAATGTGAAGCATGCTATTGTTAACCCTTTACCTGACATGAAAAGCAACCGACACTTGCAAAAAAAAATTCTTGAATTCATTTTTTTCATTTTTTGTCTCAAAAACATAGGTTATGACCCCTCATTGGAATGAGCTTGTTGAGCTCGTTCCTATGAGGGGTCATAACCTATGTTTTTGAGACAAAAAATAATGAAAATTAATTGGCGTTTTTTTAGAATTGCACTGGCCGGTTTGGGCTGTAACGTTGGGTAAAGGGTTAAGTCTCGGCATCGGGAAAATGTTTTCAAGAAAAACATCAATGAATATCTGCACACCGTTCACTCCCCTGGGTGTGCAGTAGGTAGAGATTAAAAAAATACCTGATTTTTTTAATAAGCTTTTCGCAGTAATAATAAAATTCATTTGAATTGGGTATAATTTAATTATGAGGCGAGCAGTTGCTCCTGCATGCCATCACATGCACTTTTTGCAAGTTGACAATAATGCAATATCATTCCACGTAACAAGAAATTAACCCTTACCTAATCAATCGGCTGCATCCTCCAAGTAATAAAGGAATCGTGCAGAGAAAAAAATTCAACAAAACCATATCATGTGACCCCCTCACAGGAACAAGTTCATCGAGCTTGTTCCACTGAGGGGGTCACATGATATGGTTATGTTGAATTTTTCTTTTTAGAATTTCGGGAAGAAAATTAAAATAACAAATTTTGATATCATGTGTTTTTTATAAAGGGTTAAAATCTCTTTATTTATAAATTTTATTAATAAATAGCATTCCAAGACTTCAAACTAACCAGACATCACTTTCTGAGAATTGGTACAGAAACAATAAAAATCAACAAACTTCAAAGACCAGTAAAGCTACTCGCTGATTTGCTCATGCATTTAGTGGAAAATCATCTGACTGACTAACGATTGCACCACTGAAGTTGCATTTCATGTATTATACCAAACTCAAATAAATCTGATTATTGCTGCGAAAAGCTTATTCGAAAAATTGAGTAACATTTTTTTTAGAATGCAGAGGTGCATTGATGTTGTTCTTCGAAACATTTTCCGATTGTTGGGACTTAACAATAGCGTGATTCACTTCAAATGGTACTGAGCAGAATACAGTGCACCTCCCATTATCAAAATCAAAATACTACAATCATTTCACATTTTATTACAGCTGAAATCCTTATATTCTTGGATCTCGGCTTGGCCATTTATAGTGTACAACCATGGTAGAATAATCATAGTTTGTAGCGGCAGAATTTTTCACTTCCTGGTTCTCATTACCAAGTGAAGCCTTAGTATTTATTTGTTTATTGGTGTTTAAGGTCACATATTTCTGCACAATGGCTAATCTTGACCTCGACAGTTTTACGGGTGGAGGAAGCCGGAGTACCCGGAGAGAACCACCGAGCAACGGCGAGCAACTGTCAACTCCCCAACATACTAACTCCACACAAGCAGGGTTAGCATTGGTTGAAGACAGTGCACCATCAACGTGCAGTACGCCTTAGTACACAATGTCACCGTGCCCCCACGTGGGCAAGGGGTTGAAGTGTCTTGCCTAAGGACACAACGCGGTTGCCACAGGTGGGGTTTGAACCGAGGACCTCTCGGCTTACAGCCTGCACCTCTACCTAGTGAGCCACCAAGCCCCCCTCCCCCCCCCCAAGTGAAGCCTTAGGCAAACTAACAGTGACCTGCCGGCCATGGATGCCCCCCGAACTATGACTATGGCCAAATGCCCCATAATACTGGAATGAAATGTTTTGTGTTGAATTTGGTGTTCACTACAGTCCATAAGGTTTTGAATTTAATAAAATACAACTGAACATAGCAGCCAAAATCTGTGTTGACCTTATTTACATAAGGTCAATACAGCCACTAATATGTTGGAGGGAGCACGGTGGCTCAGTGGTAGACTGTTGGACTTCTATGCTAGAGGTCCCAAGTTCGATCCCCATCTGGGACGACCCACGTTGTGTCCTTGGGCAAGGCACTTTATCGCAGTTGCCTATATGGGGGCATGATGACACCATGTACTAAGGCATACTCCACATCGATGGTGCACATGTCTTTAACTGCTGTAACCCTGCTTGTGAAGAGCTTGAACAGAGTTAGAATGTTGAGGAGCTGACAGTTGCTCGTCAATGCTTGGTGGTTCTCTCTTGGGTAAGCCGGCTTCCTCCACCCATAAAACCATCACGGTATTGATTAGCCATTGTGCATAAGTATATGACCTTAAACACCAATAAATAAATATGTTGGAACTTTCTCAACAGAACCATACACATATGGATGTCACTTGAATTGGCATACAGTACAAGTCAAAATAAAGTTGTAGGATAACCATTATAAACTATGTATCTGTAAGCTTCCTACACTGATAAGACCAGAAACTAACATCATTTTCTGGAAAACTCTCACAGAGAGCTGATAAGACCAGAATCTGGCATCATTTTCTGGAAAGCTCTCCCAGAGAGCTTTCCAGAAAATGATATCAGATTCTAGTCTTATCAGTGCACAAGTAGCAGTATAATTAGTTTATTTCAGTAATGTTAAAACTTATTCCGACTTGTACTGTAATGTATAAAAGTTCTTTTGACAACGATATCTGAATCGTTTTATTGGAAAAAAGAGATAGAATTTTAATCCCATAAGGGGAATTTTGTTTATTTTTTTAAAAAAAACTTTTCTTGGATAAAGGGTTAACTGATCTAGATCAACCTCTTAAACAATGAAACCCTGCACACTGGGATCATAAATGACGAAAGTGTGTACATGTAAGCAGACGACAACTTTGTCAGCCAAGCATTATAGAATTATGGCTCCCAAATGAACAAATACAGTCTGTGGGAGAATTAAGTTTTCCTATTTCTGTGACCTTGACCTTTGTCACTCAAGCATACTGTTGTTGAGCAAATGACCTTTCATTGGTCTGTATAAAGTTTCCTGGAAATTCACCTAAGCATTATAGAGTTATGGTTCTCGACAAATAAAGTTAGACTGATGGGCGGACTGATGGATGGACAGACAGAGGAATGGGCAACCCAGATTTACGATTCCTCCCTATCAGGGGCATAAAACGGGTGCCCTCTACCAGTTTTGACAACCAAAGTTGTGCTTCAGATAAAACTTTCGTGTGCATGTGATTGGTTAACTGTGGTCGGTAAAACCATCATAAATGAAAGTGTCAATTACACTGCAGCTTAACTTGACTAAAAAGGGACTGAACTAAATAGAAAGTTCCATTCAATCAAGTTTCTACAGAAAAGACATTACACCTAAGCTTCATATGAAATCTGAAAAAGATCAGGTGAGGGATGAGGCCTGTAGGGTGTGCTAATGGATTTGTTGACAATTTATATGGCAAATCCAAGATGGCCAAGATGTTTTTTAACAAAATTCAGAAAAATTTCATAGCTCCCATATACACATTATCCCAAAGCCACACATGAAATTTGAAACTGATCAGGAGAGATGTAGCCTGTAGGTGTGCTAAAGGAATTGCAGATGGACAGAGGTACGGAGTTACAGGTGTATGGATGTACAGAGAGATGACAGATCGCAACCCATATCAATAGCTCATACTTGACGTCAAGTTGAGCTAAGGCCACACAAAGTAGATCTTCTGTTTCTCAGGCCATTTGTAACATTTCATGCGGGCGAGCGGTTTTTTATTTTATTTTTTATTCTGTAATTATTTCTTTGCCATCAAAAGTTCATGTTCTTGGTTTATGTTTTAGGCCTCATAATCTACAGAATAGAATGGGTGGTGGTGTATTTTGTCCCCTGAGAGCAAGAAGGCTTTGCAATGCTGAAGCATTGCAAAGCCTTCTAGCACTCAAGAGACAAATTTATCAATTTTATTAACTTGGGTAAAATATCAGACATAAACCATTTAATTTTTATTTTTGTTTAAGTTTACATTTGTTATAAAAAGAGAGCATGCGGCAGCCAAAAGGGCCATGCGGGAGGGCCTGAGAAACAGATTTTTAATTATTTTTAGGCCTAATGATTTTATTTTTAACCAGAATGAAAAGTGACTAAAACTATGCACTGAACAGACATTGTTGGTAAGCTAACATTTATACTGACTAACCAATACAAGCAATACACACGATTACTTGATAGACTGTCTTCTTTCCAAATGCAACAAAATACTGCATTTTGATTGGCTGAGAGGTACAGTGTAACTTGCAATCCACAGTAACATTTTTTTACATCATGGTTAATCATGGTGGAAAAACAAGAATATACAATAGCAGGGTATATGGCTAAAAAAAAGTACATATTTTTAATTATTAATTCATACCTTCTCCTTGGTTATGTTAGAACAAAAATAACAATTCAGGAAATTTAATATTTATGTGTAACAAAATATTACAGATATGGATGTCATTGGAACTGGCTCTTTGAGCCAGTTCCAATGACATCCATATTTGTCTGGTTTTATTAAGAAACTTACAAAGTACAAATTTTCTGTCAGTTTTTCCCACAACTTAGGTGAAAGTATTAAGTACACCAAAATTCTTGGAAACAAATCCGTTATCCTTTTGTTTTCCAGGGTGTATGGGAATTTACTCCGGTCTGGGAACTCATACACCCTTCGGCTTTGCCTCAGGGTGTATGAGTTCCCAAACCAGTGTAAATTCCCGTACACCCTGGAAAACACAAGGATAACTAATAATATCACAAACTATGTGAAAATATACACTGAGTAAGGCTGTCAAAATGAACAGGGTTGTTAGTTAAATGGTACATAGGGTGCAGGATTCAAGAAATTAATGAAAATACTTACAATGTGTTGTGAACAATTTTTAGCTGCGACTAGCAGCTCTATAAGTGGCAATGTCGGTCTGTCTGTCGGTTGGTCTGTCTGTGACCAACGAGTTTGTCTGTGACCAACGAGTTTCAAAACTCAATAACTTTTGAAATACTTGATGGAATGACTTTATATTTGGCATGTAAGTGTATCTTATTGATGTCTAGCCACTGTTCAATGCATGTGTTGTTCCAAATATTTTTCTTGGAGTTATGGCCCTTGATGAATTTAGAATTTTGTGAGATTGCACCACCCGCTGCAGCTATGGCGTCGATGTCGCGATTTTTTTTAATGTGAATTCCAAAATGATATATTCGATTTTCAATTAAGGCCTAAATAAGATAAAAATCTGTTTCTCGGGTCATTTTGGCTGCTAGATGCTCTCTTATATATATATAACCACTGCAAACTTAAAAAAATAAAAATTAAATGGTTCATGTTGATATTTTGTCCAGTTCATAAAATTGATGAATTTGTCCCTCGCGTTCAACATAACTTTGAAATGCTTTAGCACTGCAAAGCCTTCTTGCACTCAAGGGAGGAAATACACCACCACCCACGCTATTCTGTAGATTATGAGACGTAAAAGATAGAACAAACCAAGAACATTAAATTTTAATGGCAAAGAAATAATTACAAAAAAAAAATTAAAAAATACTCTCCCATATGCAATTTTACCAAAAAATGGCCTGAGAAACAGAGGATTTACATCGTTGGGGCCTATAATGCCTTGTTACTTGTAGAAAAGAAAATGCAAGATTGAATCTGAGAATGCTATTTCCACTTTGTTTTGATTGATGAGGTCTTTCAAATTTTCAAATTTATGAAATGTCGACCACTTGTAAAAGTGTGTCACTTCAGATCACAATCTGATTGCAAATAAGACTGCATTTGTCACCACATTGCTGTACACAAGGAGCTTGTTTTACATGCACCAGAAATCAAGAATAGTAAGAGAGAAATTCAGTTATAATCATATAATCGGTTAACAATTGGGACATTAACACTTGCCAAAAAAATTCTTGAATACATGTAATTTTTTTCATTTTGTGTCTCAAAAACAAAGGTTATGACCCCTCATTGGTACGAGCTCAATGAGTTCATTCCAATGAGGGGTCATAACCTATGTTTTTGAGACAAAAAATGAAAAAATAATGAAAATTAATAGGTGATTTTTGAGAATCGCACTGGCCGGTTTTGGATGTTACGTTGGGTAAAGGGTCAACTTTATCTATGTGTTATACATATACTCACCACTGATAGCACCTGCTATGTAATCATTTAAATGTGATTTACCTCCCATGATTATATTTCATCAAACCTGGAATGAATGAATGATTTATTTATTTATTGGAGTTTAATGACACTTTCAATAGCAAGGGCCACCCCATGTCGGGCAGTTGTATGAGTGAAGGAAGCCAGAGTACTCTAGGAGAATCACCGAGCAATGGCAAGCAACCGTCAGCCTCCCCAACATACACCACCGACATGCATTATTATGCCTTAGTACACAGTGTCACTGTGCCCCCATGCGCGCAATCAGGATTTAGTGCCTTGCTGAAGGACACAATGCAGTTACCCCTGGTGTGGATCAAACAGTGGACCAACCTCTCGGTTTGAAGTTCAATGCCATAATCACTGCACCACCATGCTCCCTGATGGATGGATGGATGGATGGATGGATGGATGGATGGATGGATGGATGGATGGATGGATGGATGGATGGATGGATGGATGACCGATCGATCAATCGAATGAACGAACGAACCAACGAATGAATGTTCAAATATTTTCAGATGAAAGAATTACTGAGCAAATGAGAGTATGAATGAACATACTGATGAACAAAGTGGGAATTCTCAATGAATGAATGAATTTATGAAAAAAACAAACTGATCCTTCAAAGCTGCTTTGTATCACTTTACAATCCTAACAGGATCAATAGAAAACCCCCAGATAGAGATAAGTAACTTTCCTGCTTTTCTGTTTATTAACAAGGAAAAAGCATTGCATTGTCAAACAAATCTCCCTCCACACCCTTTGTCCCAGGTGAACTTTGGCAAACAAAAGTGTTGTGAGTTAACCCTTTACCTAACATAACGGCCAAAACAGGCCAGCGCTATTCTCAAAAATCGCCAATTAATTTTTATTTTTTTTCATTTTTTGTCTCAAAAACATAGGTTAGGACCCCTCGTTGGAATGAGCTCGTTGAGCTCGTTCCAACGAGGGGTCATAACCTATGTTTTTGAGACAGAAAAATGAAAAAAATTAGTTATTCAAGAATTATTTTTGCAAGTGTCGTCTGCTTTTCAGGTTAGGTAAAGGGTTAAATCTTATTAAAATCTGATGATTACCTTTCAAGTTACCAAATAATCATTAAAATTCAGGGGCGGCGAAACCGGGGGGCTGGGGGGCTTTTTTTGCCGGGCCATGTTTTTTTGTATGCATATATTTTAACACAACCAATGACTGGTGAAACAAGGGGCAGGTCCAGAGCCTCCCCATATTTTTGCCAGCTGTTTCTCTCGTACTGGTTCAGTTTCGATGAATTTCGGACCATTTTTTGAATTTGTGGCAGCAAATGCTAAAATGTATACAGTCTGTAAAAAAATCAGTTAACTGAAGTAGATCGTAATCTTACAGACATTCAAGTACCCAATCCATCCCCAGACAAGATAATCCACAGACAATATAATTGCTGTAAACGTCTGGTAAAACATACAGGTGAGGTCTTTTTATCTCATTACGACCAAAGCTGATAAATAGACCTCACCTGTATGCTTTACCAACATTTTTTAACAGCTCTCAGAGTGTGAAATCTTTCATATACATCTCCTGAAAAATCTCAAAATATCCATTCAGATGCATGGAAATTGGGGATTTGGGACCATGGAATTTAAAATTCTCATACCAACGACCATCCATCGCCTGATCCAGCCCCGCCACTTTGAAAATCGTTCCGCCGCCCCTGAAATTTCCAACAAAAATGAACTAGAGGCTCTAAAGAGCCAGTAATCGCTCACCTAGAACTACATATAAAAATATGATTTCCCATAGGTTTTCCATGGTAACTATGAGCTGCAATTGTGGCCATGTTTGCAACATTACATGAGGATCAATGGTAGAAGGTGTCCCAATCCACCAATCAGAATCAAAGAATGCCTCTGGCGACCATGTTTTCAAACCCATGGGAACAAAATGAGGATCGTTTGTAGAGGACAAAAAGAGGATCGTTTGGAGGACCTCCCACAGACTATCCCTGCCAGGTTTGGTTCACGTCGGTTCAGTAGTTCCAGAGAAGAAGATGAAAATTTGATTTCTCATAGGGTTTCTACAGTAACTATAAGACACAAGTGCAGCCATGTTTGCAACCCGATCACCATTACATGATTACTGTTGGTAGAGCAAGTCTTAGTCATCAACCATGCAAAGTTTCAAAACATTTGGCCCTGTGGTTTCAGAGGAGAATATTTTTCAAAATCCACCAATCAGAATCAAAAAATGCTTCTGGCAGCCATGTTTTTCGATGCACGGTAACAAAATATGTAGTGTTTGTAGAGGACCTGCCATAGACTATCCCTGTCAGGTTTGGTTCACATCGGCTCAGTAGTTCCAGGGATGAAGATGAAAATGTGATTTCCCATAGTGTTTCAATAGTAACTATAAGCCACAAGTGCAGCCATGTTTGAGACCCGATCAACATGAAATGAGGATCGTTGGTAGAGGGTGTCTCAGTCATCAACCATGCGAAGTTTCAAAACATTTGGCTCTGTGGTTTCAGAGGAGAACATTTTTCAAAATCCACCAATCAGAATCAAAAAATGCTTCTGGCAGCCATGTTTTTAGATGCACGGTAACACAAATGAGGAGCATTTGTAGAAGACCTTCCATAGATTATCCCTGCCAGGTTTGGTTCACATCGGCTCAGTAATTTCAGAGAAGAAGATGAAAATGTGATTTCCCATAGGGTTTCTATAAGCCGCAATTATGGCAATGTTTACAACCCGATCAATATTAAATGAGGGTCGTTGGTAGAGGGGGTCCCAGTTATCATTTATGTGAAGTATCAAAAAATTTGGCCTGGCAGTTTCAGAGGAGAAGATTTTTGAAAATCCACCAACCAGAATCAAAGAATGCCTTTGGCGGCCATGTTTTTCAACCCACGGGAACAAAATGAGGACCGTTTGTAGAGAACCTCCCACAGACCATTCCTGCCAAGTTTGGTTCTCGTTGGCTCAGTAGTTCCAGAGAAGAAGATGAAAATGTGATTTCCCATAGGGTTTCTATAGTAATTATAAGCCGCAATTGAAGCCATGCTTGCAAACCGATCAACATTAAATGAAGAATGTTGGTAGAGGGGGTCCCAGTCATCAACCATGAAAAGTTTAAAAACATTTGGCCCTGTGGTTTCAGAGAAGATTTTTCAAAATCCACCAATCAGAATCAAAGAATGCCTCTGGCAGCCATGTTTTCAAACCCATGGGATCAAAATGATTTTTGTTTGTAGAGAACCTCCCATAGACTACCCCTGCCAGGTTTGGTTCATATCAGCTCAGTAGTTGCAGAGAAGACAATGAAAATTGATTTCTCATACGGTCTCTATAGTAACTATAAGCCACAATTGCAGCCATGTTTGTGACCCGATCAACATTAAATGAGGATCGTTGGTAGAGGGGGTCCCAGTCATCATTTATGTGAAGTTTCAAAACATTTGGCCTGGCAGTTGCAGAGAAGAGTTTTGAAAATCCACCAACCAGAATCAAAGAACGCCTCTGGAAGCCATATTTTTCATCTGACTGGAAGAAAATGAGGATCGTTTGTAGAGGACCTCCCCTAGAACATTCCTGCCAAGTTTGGTTCACACCGGCTCAGCAGTTACAGAGAAGAAGATGAAAATGTGAAAAGTTTACAGATGCCGGACACCAATTAAGTGATGAGAAAAGCTCACATGGCCTTTTTGGCCAGGTGAGCTAAAAAGGGGCAAAAACACTATCGATTTCCAACAAATCACAATCATTTTCAAAATTGTTCAAGACAATGTCGATTTAAAGCAGTGATAGCTTTGTGTTTTGGGGTCTTCCAGAATGGTTCTGGTTTTTACAGAAAATCAGAAAACCAAACAGCAAAAACGCTGTTTCATTGTGTTTGCGCATAAATGGATCAAACTTGGGTCCTATGAATATTCGAGATTCAATTCGATATCGATATCAAACATCTGCTTTGAGATCGATCCCAGATCAGTCTCAAGATACAATTTTTTCTTGAACATATCAATGAATAATAATCTTCAGTTAGTAAAGAGTTCAGAATATCCAGTTTTATGCGACTATTTGTGCATTTTTGTGGTGATAGTAACATGTTAACACAGCGAACTCTGGAATCTCATCAGCGAAAATAGACTCGAAATTAAAAGTCAGGCAGAGTCATCAACCGTAATCAATGGTATTAACAAAGCGATGTGTTACAAAGACCATTGCTGGGGGTGACCCACTAATATAGTATCAGGTCTTTTCATTCCTTTACCAGTGCGTCCCCTGGGTCATTTCTTCCTTTATCATTTCATACTATATTAACCCAGGCTCTCGAATTGAACAAACTTGAATCTGACCCCCCTAGAGATGTTGTATACCAAATATGAAAGCATTCCGACTGGTGGATCTGAAGAAGATTTTTAAAAGAAATTTCCTCATATTGCACTAAGTTAAAATTTGGGCTACCATGGTGAACCCAAATATATACCTAGGGATCCGATTTGAACAACTTGAATCTGACCCCCCTAGAGATGTTGTATACCAAATATGAAAGGATTCTGAGTGCTGGATCTGAAGAAGATTTTTAAAAATTATCCCCCATATTGAACTAAGTTAAAATTTGGGTTTCTGTAGGAAGCCCAAATATTAACCTAGGGACCTGGTTTGGACAATCTTGAATCTGGCCCTCATAACAATGATGTAAACCAAACATTAAAAGATTCTGACTGGTGGTTCTGAAGAAGATTTTAAAAGAATATTCCCCATATTACACCAAGTTAAAAATTTGGGCTCCTGTATTGAGCCTAAATATGAACCAATGGGCTTTATTTTAACAAACTTGTATCTGCCCTGCCCCCCCCCCCCCCCCTCCCCCCATCCTATGAATGCTGTATACCGAATATCAAAAGTTTCTGACGATTGGTTCTGGAGAAAAGATTTTTTTTATTTTTGCAAATATGCTGACATAGCATTTTTTCGATGCCCTCTACAGAACACCCTAACATAACAGATGGCAATTTGTTTTACAATTCAATTCTCCTGGTCCTGAGGATGCTTCATACCAAATAACAGCTCTCTGTTCCATGTGGTTTCACAAATATGGTCATTTGAAAATATTTCTATCTTTAGCTCCCGGTGTTCCCATGGGGGATGCAAGAATTTTTTTTTTTTTGCACGAGTCAAGTACTTATCACCCAATAATACCACATACCAAAGTTGGTTCAAATCATACCACTGGTTTGGAAAATAGAAATTTTGGGTGGGGCCAAAAATCTTACCCCTCCCAGTACAAAGCCAAATATTGATTCACCGAATTACGTTTGAACAAACTTGATTCTATTCCTCAAAAGGAAGCTCCATAACAAATATAAAGTCATTGTACACACTGGTTCATGAGAAGATTTTAAAAATATTTTTGAGCATTTTCCCCCACTTTGGGACCATCACTCACACAAATTTTCATTCGAATTGGCCCAGTGATTTTGGAGGAGAAGACCAAAACATGGTGTTGATGAACGACGAACGATGGATGCCGGATGGTGGACGGAGAGCGATGAGATTAGCAAATGTTTCCCTGGATTTTAATTCCATGATCGACATACAGTACATGGAGAGTGGATTGCAATTAAATCACCCGTGGAGTGGAGTTATCACCCAAGCTATAACTTTCAGATTTCAGATCCGGGTTTAAAACGGAGGTCCATTGGCTGAAACTTTGCCTGTGCTTGTTATGCTTTGCAACAAATTTACAATTATTGCTTGGGTGGAGTCTCCATTCTGCGGGTGATTTAGTGATAATACACTCTCCACGTACTGTATAATTATAGGCTTCGGTCAAGAAATAAAAATCAGAAATAACCAGCTCAATAATAAGCTCTTCCTGGATTCTCTTTACACAATCAGCACTCAGCGTTGTGTCGACTGTGAAATAAGAATCAGGGTAGAACTTGTGATTAATTTCATACATATTTAATGAATACAACAATAAAACTACCTATCTATCTCAAAGAATGTTTTCACTGAAACCTTTTCTGTCAAACAGTACTTCTGAGCCTGCACCATCTATTTTCACATGTAACCCGGCTTTGTATGAAATGGGTATACAGTGGAGCCCACTTAATTGGATATCTCTTAATTGTATATCCCTGTTAACTGAATATAATTTTCAAACACAAAACCATTTACCATATCTTCAGTACAAATTTAATCTGTTAATTGCATATGGGTTGTAGAGTAAACTCCTGTTAATTGTATATAAATTTTTGTAATATGTCGAAAAAATTACTGTGACACGCACCAAATTCCCCCTATTTATCAACCTTTTTGGCCTCACCACATCCAACACAGGCATTTATTCTATTATATCTTGTTTGACAGAGCTCTATGAGCTCTGTCAAACAAGATATAATAGAATGAATGCTCAGTTTACCTCCAGAACACAGGAAACTGACCAAATCCCTGTTAATTGTATACTCCTGTTAATTGAATAATTTTCACTGGCAAAATCGATATTCAATTAAGAGGATTCTACTGTATTTACATTTCAGTGTGCGCTATTAACTCGCTTGAAGACTTAAAATATATATGAAGTAAAGCTTTAGCTAAGGCCTAAAAAAATAAAAAATCTGTTTCTCAGGCCCTCCCGCGTGGTCCTTTTGGCTGCCGCATGCTCCCTTTTTATAACCAATTTAAACTTTGAAAAAAATAAAAATTAAATGGTTTATATAGGTATTTTACCCAAGTTGAAAAAATTGATGAATTTGTCCCTTGGGTGCAAGAAGGCTTTGCAATGCTTTAGCATTGCAAAGCCTTCTTGCACTCAAGGGATGAAATACACCACCACCCATGCTATTCTGTAGATTTTGAGGCCAAAAACTGGAACCAAGAACATGAACTTTTGATGGCAAAGAAGTAATTACTGAAATAAAAAATAAAATAAAAAAACGCTCGCCCGCATGCAATTTTACAAATAATGGCCTGAGAAACAGAAGATCTACTTTGTGTGGCCTAAGTGCCTTTCATTAGCAACGTGGTTTATAATTATAATGGACTTCAATCCATATTTATCAATCAACGCAAAGAGTTGACAAATATGAATTATTGCCAAATGTTTTACCTTTTTATTTTCGAAGTGCATAATACTTATAGGGCCTAAAAAAATTAAAAATCTGTTTCTCAGGCCCTCCCGCATGGTCCTTTTGGCTGCCGCATGCTCTCTTTTTATAACCAATGGAAACATTAAAAAAAAAAAAAATTAAATGGTTTATGTCTGATATTTTACCAAAGTTAAAAAAATTGATAAATTTGTCCCTTGAGTGCAAGATGGCTTTGCAATGCTTTAGCATTGCAAAGCCTTCTTGCTCTCAAGGGACAAAATACACCACCTCCCATGCTATTCTGTAGATTATGAGGCCTAAAACATAAACCAAGATATGAACTTTTGATGGCAAAGAAATAATTACAGAAATAAAAAATAAAATAAAAAAACGCTTGCACGCATGCAATTTTACAAATAATGGCCTGAGAAACAGAAGATCTACTTTGTGGGGCCTAGTAAAATTTAAATAAAATACAAGGGGCCCCACGGGGCCTTAAGCGCTCATCTTGAACAGAACATAATATAAACAGAGTCCAAGAATGAGTCTACATTAAGCAAGCCATCTCCATAGGCTACACTGTCAATCCTTGAGTCCCTCAGGAGTGACAAAAATAATCCGGGCATGATGCCTTTTCTTCAGTTGATCATAATGTAAAATGTAGAGCTCCCCTATGAAGCCCTTGATACAACCTATGTGGATTAATCTTAGTTACACACCTCTGGAGGGTACTCAATATAAAATCATTAATTCTTCAGCAAAATGGCCAATTCCGACTCCCATAGGGAGCCCAAATATTAACCCAGGCTCTCGATTTGAACACAGTTGAATCTGACTTCCCTAGAGATGTTGTGTACCAACTATGAAAGCATTCTGACTCTTGAATCCGAAGAGAAATTTTAAAGAAATTTCATATTGCACTAAGTTAAAATTTGGGCTACCATAGCGAGTCCAAATATATACCTAGGGATCTGATTTGAACAAACTTGAATCTGACCCCCCTAGAGATGTTATATGCCAAATGTGAAAGCATTCTGACTAGTGGATCTGAAGAAGAAGATTTTTGAAGAAATTCCCTCATATAGTACTTAGTTAAATTTCAGGTTCCCATATGGAGCCCAAATATTAACCCAGGCACTCAAATTGAACAAACTGGGATCAGATATCCCCCCCCCCCCCCCCCCCCCCACCCTAGAGATGTTGTATAGCAAATATGAAAGCATTCCGACTGGTGGATCTGAAGCAGATTTTTGAAGAAATTTCCTCATATTGCACTATGTAAAAACTTGGGCTACCATAGCGAGCCCAAATATATACCTAAGGATCTGATTTAAACAAACTTGAATCTGACCCCCCTAGAGATGGTGCATACCAAATAAGAAAGCATTCTGACTGGTGGATCTGAAAAAGATTTTTTTAAATTACCCCCCCCATATTGAACAAAGTTAAAATTTGGGCTTCTGTAGGAAGCCCAAATATTAACCTAGGGACTTGGTTTGAACAATCTTGAATCTGACCCTCATAACAATTATGTATACCAAACATTAAAAGATTCTGACTGGTGGTTCTGAAGAAGATTTTTGAAGAATATCCCCCATATTACCCTATGTTAAAAATTTGGGCTCCTGTAGTGAGCCCAAATATGAACCAATCAGCTTTATTTCAACAAACTTGTATCTGACACCCCTATGAATGCTGTATACCAAACATCAAAAGATTCTGATGACTGGTTCTGGAGAAACGATTTTTTTCAATTTTTGCAAATATGCTGACTTGGCATTTTTTTTGATGCACATTACAGAACACCCTCACATAACCGATGGCAATTTTTTTTTACCATTTAATTCTACTGGTCCTAAGGACACTTCATACCAAATAACAGCTCTCTGTTCCGAGTGGTTTGGGAAATATGGGCGTTTGAAAATATTTCTATTTTTAGCTCCCAGGGTTCCCATGGGGATGTGGGAATTTGTTTTTTTGCATGGGTCAAGTACTTATGACCCAATAATACCACATACCAAATCTGGTTCATACCGGACCATCGGTTCAGAAAATAGAAATTTTGGGTGTGGCCAAAAATCTTACCCTTCCCATTACAAAGTCAAATATTGCTTCACAAAATTTGTTTGAACAAACTTGATTCTACACCTCAAAAGGAAGCTCCATAGCAAATATCAAGTCATTGTTCACACTGGTTCTTGAGAAGAAGATTTTAAAAATATTTTGGAGCATTTTCCCCCACTCCCTCCCTATGGGTCTGGGCATGTTGAGTTGAACAAAAATGCAATGCCCCTTTGGGACCATCACTCACACAAACTTTCACTTGAATTGGCCCAGTGGCTTTGGAGGAGAAGACCGAAACATGGTGTTGACGGACGACAGACAACGGATGAACAGACGATGGACGGGGAGCGATGAGATTAGCTCAGCTTGACTTTGTCAAGATGAGCTAAAAATGCTTCGGGTCAGAATTCATCAGTTACTGCATAGAAACCAAATTCAATATGGCCACTTTGTCGGCCATATTGAATTGGTTAGCTGGACCAAAATCAAAAAGAAGCTTCCTCTAGACACCAATAATGCATAACCAGAAACTGAAATTGATTCAAGTCAGTACTCATTAGTTACTGGACGGAAACCAAATTCAAAATGGCCACCATGGAAGCCAAAGTGAATTGGCCACTGGGGGCCATCTTGGATCAGCTGACTGGTCCAAAATCGAAAGGAAGCTTTCTCTAGACACCAACAATGCAAAATTAAACAAGAGCTGTGCATCGGAGATGCAAGCATCGAGTTGTTTCCACTTTCTTCATTTTAAAAATATTTTAATCAGGTGTGGTCATGAAGAAACCTGGTACAACCGACATTTAAATTGTCCCCAAAAGGTGAAAAATGATATTCTTAAAAATTTCAAGAATGCTTTACCAGCCAATGGAAATATCAAATTAAAAATTTTCAGAAATTGGGAAGAACATATGCAGTGGTAAAACGACTTCGAATTCGAAAACTGTTTGTCACACATGAAATTTCAAAACAGACGAACTCTAACAAGACTCAGAGTCAGTGCTCGCTCTCTCCATATTGAAATTGGACTTCATAAAAGGCCGAAACCTGCAGTAAAAGAAAAATGGACTTGTGATCATTGCATCTCTGACATAGAAGATGAGGAACACCTAATATTACAGTACGTGGAGAGTGGATTGCAATTAAATCACCCGTGGAGTGGAGTTATCACCCAAGCTACAGTTAAAACTAAAAGTCCTGTCATGAAATGCGCACAAATAGCACGTTGATATGCGCGTTAATGTACGCGTTATGGCCCAAGTAAAGCTATCAAATTCTGTACATATGGCCTGTGCACAAGCAATGTTTCAGCCAATGGACCTCCGGGTAACCCGGAGGTCCATTGGCAGAAACATTGCTTGTGTTTGCTATGAGTAACCAGGAGAACCTGCCGTGCTGTGGTTGCCATTCGATATGGCAATTGCGCACAATTCCAACGCGCAATTAAGCCTAGATAAGCGCACTATTCGTGACAGGACTTCTAGTTTTAACTGTATAACTTTCAGATTTTGCACATATCGACAAAAAGCATAAGCAATGTTTCAGCCAATGGACCTCCGGGTTAAACCCGGAGGTCCATTGGCTGAAACTTTGCCTGTGCTTGTTATGCTTTTCAAGAAATTTACAATTACTGCTTGGGTGGAGTCTCCATTCTGCGGGTGATTTAGTGATAATACACTCTCCACGCACTGTACATTGTATTAAATACTCATCACTCAGGAAAAACATGATCAACTCACCAACTGAATTTATTACTTCTCTTGATTGTCTTTCCAATGATGACTTCATGAGAATTTTGTTGTGATGCAAAGATGCTGATGTTCTGCAGAGTGGTTAAAAGATTTTTGATCATCTGTAAACCAAATTATGTGTACATGTCATTTAAAAAAGAGAGCAGTATTGCTGACTGTATTTCTGTAACAGTTGTGCTAAAAATAGACTAATCAGCCTTATTGACTGTGCTGGAACTTTTTCTGGGTCGGCATGGTGATTATACTTAAACAAAAACAAATCAGATATAAACTTAATAACAATCTTCTCTCTCTCTAAACATGCTCAAGAATAAATAGGGAACCGAGAAGGTGAGCTAACAGACAGATGAACAGCTTAACTGTGACCTTCTACCAGAAAGGGCTGCCTTCACCACTCAACTAAAATTACATCTTAAGTCTATTCAATGACTGCATTAAACTAAATGTGCTATTTCTATTTTTCATTAGTCTGTGTGAAACACACAGACTATTGTTTTTGCACGGTTTCTTTTTCTTTCTTTTTTTTTTCTTTTTTTTTCTTTTCTTCTTCTTCTCCTTCTTCTTCTCCTGTCTTCTGTCTTCTCATCACTTTTTTGTCTGCAAGATAACTCGAAAACGAATAGCCCTATCTCGTTGATTTTTGGCATGCTGATAGACAGCCAGAAGTTCTCGGCCACCTATGTTTTTCAGATTCCTGGGGTATCAGGGGTGTCTGTAGGGGTGTTTTGAAAGTGGGTCACACCCATATCTCAGGCGTGGTATGACCTACAGACCTGGGACCAACACCAAATGAGTCGACATTCAATGGAGGTTCAAAATATGGGTCAAGGTCACAGAGGTCATCTAGGGGTCATTGAGTGCATTTTTCAGAATTGCTGGAAATCACATTTTTTACCCCCTAAAGTATTCCTGACGTACACACATGCATTTTGACGTAAAAAAAAAATGGGCGTGGCCAAAATTTTGGAAAGTGGGTCACGCTCATATCTCAAGCATGGTATGACGTATGGACCTGGGACCAACACCAAATGAGTTGACACTCGATGAAGATTCAAAATATGGGTCAAGGTCACACAGGTCACCTTGGGGTCATTGAGTGCATTTTTCAGAATTGCTGGAAATCACATTTTTTGACCCCCTAAAGTATTCCCGACGTACACACATGCATTTTGACGTAAAAAAAAGTGGACGTGGCCAAAATTTGGAAAGTGGGTCACGCTCATATCTCAAGCATGGTATGACGTATGGACCTGGGACCAACACCAAATGAGTCGACACTCGATGGAGATTCAAAATATGGGTCAAGGTCACGGAGGTCACCTAGGAGTCATTAAGTGCATTTTTCATAATTGCTAGAAATCACATTTTTTGACCCCCTAAAGCATTCCTGACATACACACATGCATTTTGACGTAAAAAAAAGTGGGCGTGGCCAAAATTTTTGAAAGTGGGTCATGCTCATATCTCAAGCATGGTATGACGTATGGACCTGGGACCAACACCAAATGAGTCGACACTTGATGGAGATTCAAAATATGGGTCAAGGTCACGGAGGTCACCTAGGGGTCATTAAGTGCATTTTTCATAATTGCTAGAAATCACATTTTTTGACCCCCTAAAGCATTCCTGACATTATTTATTTATTTATTTATTGGTGTTTAAGGTCACATACTTATGCACAATGGCTAAGCATGACCGTGACAGTTTTACGGGTGGAGGAAGCCGGAGTACCCGGAGAGAACCACCAAGCAACGACGAGCAGCTGTCAGCTCTCCAACATCGTAACTCTGAACTCTGCACCGCAGCACAGGCAGGGTTAGATTGGTTGAAGACATGCGCTCCATCGACGTGCAGTACGCCTCAGTACACAGCGTCATCGTGCCCCCATTTAGGCAATCGGGGTAAAGTGTCTTGCCCAAGGACACAACGCGGTCGCTGCAGGTGGGATTCGAACCGAGGACCTCTCGGCTTGCAGCCTGCACCTCTACCAACTGAGCCACCGCGCCCCCACATTCCTGACATACACACATGCATTTTGACGTAAAAAAAAGTGGACGTGGCCAAAATTTTTGAAAGTGGGTCACGCTCATATCTCAAGCATGGTATGACGTATGGACCTGGGACCAACACCAAATGAGTCGACACTCAATGGAGATTCAAAATATGGGTCAAGGTCACGGAGGTCACCTGGGGGGTCATTAAGTGCATTTTTCACAATTGCTAGAAATCACATTTTTTGACCCCCTAAAGCATTCCTGATGTACACACATGTATTTTGACGTAAAAAATTGGGCGTGACCAAAATTTTTGAAAGTGGGTCACGCTCATATCTCAAGCATGGTATGATGTATGGACCTGGGACCAACACCAAATGAGTCGACACTCGATGGAGATTCAAAATATGGGTCAAGGTCACCAAGGTCACTCAGGGGTCAATGAGTGCATTTTCATAATTGCTGGAAATCACATTTTTTTACCTCCAAATGCTTCCCCAAAATTCAGATGTGCATTTTTTCATGAAAAAAGTGGGTGTGGCCAAAATTTTTGAAAGTGGGTCAAGCTCATATCTCAAGCATGGTGTGATGCATGGACCTGGAGCCAACACTAAATAAGTTGACACTTGATGGAGGTTCAAAAATGTGGGTCAAGGTCACGAAGATCACCTGGGGTCATTGAATGTATTTTTTCAGAATTGCTGGAAATCACATGTTTTGACTCTCTAAAGCATTCCTGAAGTCCATACATCCATTTTTACGTAAAAAGTTGGTGTGGCCAAAATTTGTGAAAGTGGGTCATGCTCATATTTCAAGCATGGTATGATGTATGGACCTGGGACTAATACCAAACGAGTTGACACTCGATGGAGATTCAAAATTTGGGCCAAGGTCGAACAGGAGTCACAAGTCTATTACCAGAATTGCTGGAAATCATATTTTTGAACCTCCTTGTGCATTCCCTTGATTGGTCCCTTTGAATGCTGTGAAGATATATACCTTTTCTGGTTTCTTGGAAAAAATTATCTGATTTTTGAATGAATATCTATAAATACTGTCATTGAAAACCTATTTCTTATTTCTTTAAAACCATTTTATCCCCAAAATAAGCCTCTAAAGTATTCCCATTACATTCATAGAGGGGCACAGTGGCTAAGCAGTTAGAGGTGCAGGCTGCAAGCCGAGAGGTTCTCAGTTTGAATCCTATCTGCGGCAAGTGCCTTGTGTCTTTAGGCAAAAACACTTCACCCCCATTGCCCACATAATGGCATAGTGATGATGTGTACTAAGACATACTGCATGTCGATGATACACTTGCACTAACCCTGCTTGTGTGGAGTTAGCATGTTGGGAAGCCAGACAGTTGCTTGTTGTTGTTGTTTGGTGGTTCTCTGTGTTCTCTGGTTTCCTCCATCCGTAAAAACTGTACGACACGAGGCGGCCTAGCTGTTGAAGTGTCATTAAACCCCAATAAATTAATAACATTCATAGAATGTCTTCTATGCACTGTTTGTCAACATGATAACCCAAATACAATCAATCCTATCTCAATGTTTTTGGTATACTGATAGAGTGCCTGCCATTGGTATTTGGTCATCTGTGATTTGGAGGCATGTGGGGCCTTCAGACTCTAGATGTTAAAAATATGTTTACAACATTTACTGGGAAATGAGTTAGCTGAAGCAGTAACCATTATCTAAAACAGAAATCTCCAGACAGAAAGCCGAGATAGAATTCTTTGTTACATTGAACAGCACTGTATATTTATGTTGTATCATGTTACAAAACTTCATTCTCAATCATTGAAGAGAGAGAGAAACCTTCACTTTTCAAAGCATTTTTTTTAAAAATCTATTTATTCTCAATCATAACTCAGGATTGAGAGGTTTTGGGATGGAGTGGTGTGTGGCTTTCTCGAAACACCTATCACAGTTACAAAGTAATAAAATGGAATATTTGAATGGTCAGATTTTAACCCTCTTAATACTTCGATGTGAATAAAAAAATATCTTTAATATAACTCATGGCTACAGAATGTTTTTCGCTTTCTTTTCTAAAACATTTAATTCTATGTGGAATGGGACACCTTTTTAGTGTGCTTTCCAAACTAAGGGATTCTTAACCCTTTAGCCAAATAAAGGCAAAAACCGGTCAGCTTTATACACAGAAATGTCTATTCAGTTTTAATTACTTTTTCCTTTTTGCTTGAAACACATAGCTTATGACCCTTCATTGGAATGAGCTCATTTTTTAAAGGATTATTTATTTATTGGTGTTTAATGTCACATATTTCTGCACAGTGGTTTACCATGACCAGGACAGTTTTACGGGTGGAGGAAGCCAGAGTACCTGGGGAGAACCTCCGGGCAACAGCGAGCAACTATCAGATTCCCCACATACTAACTCCACACAAGCAGGGTTAGCATTGGTTGAAGACAGGTGCACCATCGATGTGCAGTACGCTTTAGTACACATCGCCACCATGCACACACATGGGCAATGGGGTGAAGTGTCTTGCCCAAGGACAGAGTGAGGACCGCTCGACTTGCAGCCTGCACCTCTGCCAACTCAGCCACTGCGCCCCCATTTAACCCTTTACGATAGCAAAATTTATTATTTCAAATATCTTTTTTTTTCAAATTTTCCAAACAATTTCAACAAAACCATATCATGGGATCCCTCGTTGGAACTAATATTTTTTCAACTTCTCAATTTGCATATTACGCGGGCGGATGTGGCCGATTCGTTGGATAAAGGGTTAAAGGATTAAAATGGAATATTTAAAGTGAATATTTTAACCCTCTGAAGATCTTAATATGGGGGCACGGTGGCGCTGTGTACTAAAGCATACTGAACTTCGATGGTGGACCTCTCTTCGAAAAAATCATTGAGAATAATGAAAGCCATTTCCATTCTCACAGTGTTGTTCTAAACACACATGGATATAGATGGGACCTCGGTATTTTGACAATGCCAATAAGTCTTCAGACAGGCTCTCGGGGGGTCTTTAAGGCCTTTCAACGTCTACATTCCAGCATTACTGAACCTTTTTACTTGCAATATATTTTCCAGAGGTACCATGCATGCACTTCATCATTGCCTTGCTAATATGAACATTTGCCATCATCTACAAATATGGCAGATCCGGAGTTGGTGGAGCCAATATTTATAAAGTAGTTTATACTCATACATCAGGTTTGGTATGACCTATAGTAATGGTACCTACACCAAATGAGTTGAAACTTGCTGGAGGTTCAAAATGTGGTCCACCTCTATGCGGTCAAGAGAGGTCATTAAATGCATACTTTTTCGACCTATTAGGAATTTCATTTTATACCAGTTAATGCAGTTCTGAAGATTATACATGTATCTCATCATTCAAACAAATGGCAGCGGCAGTAATGTCCATTTCTTATTCCTTGATCGAACCCTATAAATGGTGTGCACATATATGCCTTTTCAGATTTCTTAGAAAAATTGTTCTGATTCCTGTATGAATATTTTCTCTAGGAAAGAATTTCACAAAAAGCAGTAGGGAGAAAGCTGTGACTGTCACATACAATAACATGATCTATTTATTTAATCTCATTGTACAGAATTAATTCCCAAACCAAGTTAATATAAAAACAAACAACAAACAACTTGATCATAAAGAATTCCCGTGTACATGTAATTGTATACTGTCAGGATGCTGGTAAAATATGCAATACTGACATAGTTGACTGTACTGTTAACTGTGTTAGTGCTATGACTGTTTAAAATTAATTTATTAGAGAAGTTCTAGTTTTATGTATGCCTTGTTTATGTCACTAGATGCTCTTTTATGAACAGGCCTTCAAATGAGCTCTTGGGGTTTTTAAGGTTTTTATGACAATATCTCCGACATAGAGTCTGTGCACCCTTTGTCAGCGCGACAACTCAAATACGGATCATCCTATCTCGATGCATTTTGGCATGCAGGTTAACAATAACCAGTTTGCACTCATCTATGTTTTTTCACCCTTTCCATCTGAATGACAGATGACAGATCTGAAGTTGGTGGAGCCATTATTTCAAAGTGGGTTGCGCTCATTCTTCAGTGTAGATGTAGACATGGGACTACACCGACTGAGTTAAAAAGTCCTGGAGATTCAATATACGGTCCACCTGAATGAGGTCATCAAGTGCATATTATTCAGAAAGACTGGGAAATGCATTTACACCTTAATGTATTTCTAAAGTTTATGAATGTATTTCATCACTCAAATTAGTGGGCAAAGCCAAAATTGTCCATTTCGGATTCGTGTATCGAACCCTTTGAATGCTGGTCACATATATGCCTTTTCTGGTTTCTTATAAAAATTGTTCTGATTCCTGTATGAATATCTGTAAATACTGTTAACGAAAAACCCATTTCTGATTTGTTAAAAAATATTTTACACCAGAAGATAAGCCTCCATAAATTCTCTTTCTGTAGAGTTTATTCCTGATACTTTAATCCTTTTCACACAGACTAGAATTTACTGGATGCAGTAAATTCTGTTTCTCTAGTTTTATTTCCTTTTACATATTCTAATGAAAACTAATTCTGCCTTCTTCTTTTAAGCAGGTACACAGAAGATGCTTTTTGACCAGCACCCCAATAACTACTATGGAAACTATAACCGTTATGGAAATTGCAACCCCCATGGTTCCTGAACATCCTCCACTCCATCCCAAGAAGTGGTTGACCACTTCAAGGGAGGAGAGTGTTGGTCCTGTGTCTAGCCTCCACCCCTTTTTGTAAGCGTATTGCGCATCTTCTGTCACATCCCAATAGGATTTAAATGCAGGCCTGCCCCCGCAGAACCTAACAAATCATTTAACCCTCTGCACTCTGATGTCTAATATCAAAATTTCAAGTTACAAATATTTCCCATAATGCACTTCGTAATTTAACCAATTCAGTCTTGTTTGACAGAGCTCATTGAGCTCTGTCAAACAAGACTGAATTGGTTAAATTCCTAGTTGCAATATAGGAAAAATTTGCTGTCGAAAATTTTGTTATTTTTGACATCAGAGTGCAGAGGGTTAACTGAATTGTTAAGCTGTAGGGCTATGCAATTAAAGTAATTATGATTGAAGGGATTAATTGAAGTACATGAAGATTGAATTAACCACTAGTTGCACAAGGTGTGAAATAACATTTGGGTAACGCAATGAAGCAACAAAAGCTTTTATCCTCCAAACAAACATCTGTTTTAACACCTCTGCACTAACACCTCTGCACATGACATGGTTGCGGAAAAACAAAAGACTGTAATCAACATTTTCAATTATTTTTATTATTATTTTAGCCTAATCGTAATTATAACCACATATAGATTATAAATTCAACAGAAAACAATTATGTTTTTCTCCATCTCCATAGTGGCAGACTATACTTGCCTGAAAATCTAGATCGACTGCACCCTCAAGGAGAGGTAGTACCTTTGTGAGAGGACCCAACCTCCCACACTGGTCCTCACCCGAGGGCTCAACCGACATCAATCAACGAGATCGCCACGACGCAACAGGAAACACCTGCCGAGTACCGGAACCTTTTCCTCCTTCAACACGCCTAGACATGTGACGGCCAATCATATACAGTTACTGAGGGTCGAAAGGGGCTTGTTCCCCATACTGTCCCTGCGCGCATTTGGCGCGCAAAATCATTTCGTTCGGATGTTTTTCTTATTCAATAATGACCAGCTTTGGATCAATCGGGAGATCAACACACCTCTCCCCGGCTAAAAATATTATTCTGACAGCCAAAAAATAACATGATTTTTCACCCCAAAACCTGCCAGAAGTCTTCATTTAATAACTGATTTCCAAATTCTCTTGGGGGGGGACATCCCCCACCCTAAAACACCTATCATCGCTCATGCTTTTGGCATCTGCACCAGGGATGTAAAGAATATGATGAGCAGCATCGTCCTAACTGCCTAGCAGCAAGATGAGGGCTAGCACGAGAGATGGTGTCCCCCTCTTGTTGGACAGGGCACATTGCCTACCCGGGGAATAATTTTTAAATTCAAGAAGAACAAAATACTGCAATTTCCTTGACTCTGTCCATTTATGTCCAAAATTTATAAGTTGTGAAAGGTATCAATAATTATGCCACATTACAACCAAATAGAATCCGAATAAATTATGAAATATTTCACCTGTAAATTTGCTATTATGCACCTCCTCATACGGTTTATTCTCAACATGACAAATGTCGAAATTGGTCATCCCAGCGTCTTCCCACTAGACCGATCCCCTTTAGACCAATTCCCAAAAGACCAATTCCCCTTAGGCCAACAACATACTGTTATTGATTAAGGGTTGATTAAGGATAATTAAGAAGGCATTTATTTATAGATAAGCACTTTATTTGATAAAAAAATAATAAAAAGAATCACATCCTTTGAAAGCGTGTGATTACTATAACAATTGTTATGAAAAATCTGCCCAACATCTATAAAATATCAACAAGCCAGAAAATAAGCAGACTATCATCTGAAAAATAAGGTCCCCAGAGAAGAGTGAATTTGGTGATGCTACCCTGCACATCAGGGTAGCAACACTAAATTTACCCTCTGTGAACCTCAACCTGAATCAAGGTCTCAAACATAAACAGAAAGAGGTACTCAGAGGATAAACTGGCCAACTGTATGGGATAGCATCAGCATATTCACCCTCTGGGGACCTCATTCTGCAAATGACAGACTGGTTATTTTCAGGCTTGAATATCAATAACATTAAATATATTTATAAATATTTATAAATATATCAAAGTATTCATATAGAATTATTTTTAAAGTAGAACACATCAGTTGGTCTTTTGGGAATTGGCCTCGTGTGAATTGGTCTAGTGGGAATGATCATCATACTACCTTTGAAGTTAAATAATTTTGTCTGTTAGGATTTGCTTTGTTACAAATCATGAGAGAGTGCCCATAGGCACTCTCTCATGAATTGTAACAATGCAAAGATGCATGAACAAATTTTGATGACCAAAAATAATTCAGCACTCTACCAGTTTAAACCCCATTAAAAAAATTTCCATGAAGAATCTGATTCCATCGTTAGGAAGATATAAATAACATTATTGGAGTATAATTTATGCATTTTCATGCAAATGAACTGTCATCAACATCAAATGTTAATTGAACTGAGTGTAATAATTATTGTAATAATTTTCAGATTTGAGTGAATCTTTGATGAAAAACTACAAGTGATGGTCTAAAACCTTTTGAACAGTTTATGCTGTTATTCAACTGCCCCATAACGCCATTTTTGTCACTACAAGAGACCAATTGAATTTAGTTTTGACAAGATATTGTGATTTAAATTCCAAATAATTGAGAAAAAAAAGTTGGTCTAAGGGGAATTGGTCGGTTGGGAATTGGCCTCGTGGGAGTTGGTCTAAAGGGAATTGGTCTAGTGGGAATGAACCAATTACGTGGGGATGGAAATTATGAAAAGGAATATACAAGAAGTCTATTAAAATATTAAAATATATTACCAGAATTATTTTAACTTCTGGGACCAGTATCAGAATTTATATAAAAATCTCTTGTTTGAGCATGTTTTTTCAACTATGTTGGCAATATATTTTTTGTAAAATGCACTTTTAGTGTCACAAGTGAGTTTTCATACAAATAGTTTACTGAAAGTTTGTACTGCATTTAATCTCCTTCACTCTGATGTCAAAATACCAAAATTTCAGGAAGCTGTTTTTTCCCATAATGCATCTAGAAATTTAACCAATTCAATCTCGTTTGACAGAGCTCATTGAGCTCTGTCAAACGAGATTGAATTGGTTAAATTTCTAGTTGCATTATGGGAATTTTTTTCTACCTGAAATTTAGATATTTTGACATCAGTGTGCAGGGGGTTAATGAACACAAAGTATTGACAAAGTAAGTTCTTTATTGGTGTTTAAGGGCACATTTCTGCACAATGGCTAATCATGACAATGACAGAGTTACTGGTGGAGGAAGCCGGGGTACCTGGAGAGAACCACTGAACAATGGCAAGCAACTGTCAGGCTCCCCAATGTACTAACTCCACACAAACAGGGTTAGCATTGGTTGAAGACAAGTGCACCATCGATGTGCAGTACGCTTTTGTACACAACACCACTGTGCCCCCATGTGACACAACGCGGTTGCCTGACAAATAAGTTATTTATTTATATTTATTTATTGATGTTTAAGGTCACATATTTATGCACAATGGCTAATCATGACCGTGACAGTTTTACGGGTGGAGGAAGCCGGAGTACCCGGAGAGAACCACCGAGCAACGACGAGCAGCTGCCAGCTCCCCAACATCGTAACTCCGCACTGCAGCACAGGCAGGGTTAGATTGGTTGAAGACATGCGTACCATCGACGTGCAGTACGCCTTAGTACACGGCGTCATCGTGCCCCCATATGGGCAATGGGGGTGAAGTGTCTTGCCCAAGGACACAATGCGGTTGCCGCAGGTGGGATTCGAACCGAGGACCTCTCGGCTTGCAGCCTGCATCTCTACCTACTGAGCCACCGCGCCCCCGCCTGACAAATAAGACTTAAGGCTATAACAATTGAACTCACTACAGAAAAAAACTCTTTCTCAAGTCAGACAGGGAATGGGGGTGATCAAGAGATGAAAAATAGAAATATTAATAATAACTGCTCAGCAACCTCTGCGTCTTGATGACGAGGCGGAAGACTTAGAATTGTCATTACCGTCGTCTACGTCCACTCCAACCGTGGTGTTGGATACGACAATTACGTCTAACAGGGCCAGTTTAGACGCTTTATCTTTATCTTACTAAGGCGTTATCACTACGTCTTCAAGGGAAAGAATTCCAGGATATACAATCCTCTTTAAGACTTCTTTCAAGGGCAGTAGCTTTTTCCACGTATAACTCCGCCCTTTCAGTGGCAAACCTGGAGTTGGTTAGACGTGACGCAGCCCTAGCTACATCCACACGCAAGGATAGTAAGGTGAAAACTCTCTCAGAGTCGCTTCGGTTTCCGGAGAGCTTCTCTTCGACGGCAAGCTTTCTGCAATCTACGATAAAATTACTAAGAAAGCTTCGGATTCTCAGCAACCACTGAAACAAAAAGAGTGTAATTATACACTTTATAAATCTCTTTCCATGAGTTTCCTCTATACTTAATGAAAAAAGGAAGTTTTCATCCTGTCAGGATTCGTCTTGTTGGGATATTTCAACCATTTATCTTGTTGGGATGACACCCCTCCAGGGACCGATCAAGACTATTTAAAATACGCTCTAGCCTCGGAGCCTATTTTTTCAATTCATGCACCAGATTTTAATTTACGGAGTCACACTGCTGTTTGTAACACACACTGCAAGTATGTAATAGCTCTCATCATTTTCATTTAGTACACTATAGCAAACATTAATCTTCACTGTGGTTTCTGATCAAGTCTTGGCTGCCTATTTAGGCAGCCAAGACTTGATCAGAAACCACAGTGAAGATTAATGCTTGGTAATTAAGACTTGAAGTATTAACTTAAGCACTCTACAACAATGATAAATGATAATCATATATATAATACATGTAAGAGTGTCTCGATTATTCATCGAAAGAATATCAAAATATGATCGGAGAAGTTACGCGCCAACTGAGAAGCCTATTTCTGAGATTTAAGAGCCAGGTCCTGATGTTTCAGAACCAAATACGCACTGGCGCATGCCCAGGTCGGTCCCTGCCCCTCATACATCTTACAAGTATAAATATCTAGATTTTAAAATTTCTTGCCTGCTGTTCACGATATACAGTACATGGAGAGTGTATTATCACTAAATCACCCACAAAGTGGAGCTTCCACCCAAGCAATAATTGCAAATTTGTTTCAAAGCATAACCAGCACAAGCAAAGTTTCAGCCAATGGACCTTTACATCCATCGATGTGCAGTACGCTTTTGTACACAACACCACTGTGCCCCCATGTGACAAAGTAAGACTTAAGGATATAACAATTGAACTCACTACTGTTCTGTTTAAAGTCTGGTTTTTCCACTCATCTATAATTAGCCTCTATAGGTAGGTGGTAGACCAGTACATTACAGAGAAATCACTGGGTATAATGAAGACAGGTTATAAATGGAGCGTACGCGTAGTGCTATCTAGATGTTTGTATGACTGAAATCTTTCAGCTTTTATACTCTTAAATATTAGTGCACAATATATAGTCGCCCAAAAAAGAAAGTGTGCATTGCAGAAATTGATCAAACACCAAAAAAATAATTTCGTAGGTGTAAAGAGTGTTAACATGTTCATGAATAAGTTATATTGAACACAAAAACAGCTTTCCCCGTTAAAATTGCATTAACGTTAAATGACGTGCTGCACGTTTGTGAAAAGGCACGTTTTGCACATGGAGAGTCTGAAAATTCATGCAGCAGTGTGAATCCTTGGGTATTTAAACACTAAAGTAAGGCCTTCCTATCGTTCACATTCAAACTTGCGCTGCTGTTGAAACGACTCCACATTACCATGCCAAGATTGAAAATGAATCAACGTCTCCTTGCCCTGGGTATGATTAGAGCTGCAGAACACACAGAGAGGTTGCCCAGCATTTGAACTGCCACTGTAACACTGTAGACAGGCTAGTCCATCGACATGCACAACATGATGAAGTTCGAGACTGACCCCGCTCTGGGAAACCCCGAGTTACCACCCCTGCGCAAGATCGGTATATCCGTGTCGTCCATCTCTGGAACCGGCAACAAACGGCAACAACGACAGCCAGGAACATCCTTCACCTGAGACGGATACATCCTCAAACAGTAATCAACCGGCTGAGAGAATACGGCTTACGTCCTCGAAGACCTGCAATTCGTCCGATTTGGACGTTACGTCATCGTCGTGCTCGACTGCAGGGGTGTAGAGTAGGGTTAGGGTTAGCCTAACCTAACCCTAACCCTAACCTAACCTAACCTAACCCTAACCTAACCCTACCCTAACCCACTTCCATGCTAACTTGTTCGCTTCCATGAGGTGTAGATGCACAGCAGTAGTCGATGCAGACAGAGGTCATACCAGATATTGAGTGTGTGACTTTTGTGTTTGACCCTTAGTGTCTTTGACTCTCCATGGCACCAAGAGTATTGGTCGTAGCGAAATGAAATTTCTCATGTTGATCACAAATTGATTCATCTGTGATTGAATAAAATTTCCATGAATGAAAATGATATATATCTTTTTTTAGTGTTATTAATATTATTTAACATGCACACTTTCTTTTTTGGGAGAGTATATATCATCAGTTAAAAAAACTAATAATGAAAGGGTCTGATCACTGCCACCAAATTAATTTACAGTTTTACATTAATATTACATACAGCAATCTGAATCTGAAAATATGTTCTACAGTACGTGGAGAGTGTATTATCACTAAATCACCCGCGGAGTGGGGTTATCACCCAAGCTATAACTTTCAAATTTTGTTCATATCGACAAAAACACAAGCAATGTTTCAGACAATGGACCTCCGGGTTTAACCCGGAGGTCCATTAGCTGAAACATTGCTGGTGCTGGTTGTGCTTTGCAACAAATTTGCAATTATTGATTGGGTGGAATCTCCACTCTGCGGGTGATTTAGTGATAATACACTCTCCACGTACTGTATATTACATCATTAAACAGTGGAACCCTGTTAATTAGTCTGTGTGAAACACACAGACTATTGTTTTTGTATGGTTTCTTTTTCTTTTTTCTTTTTTTAGTCTGTGTGAAACACACAGACTATTGTTTTTGCACAGTTTCTTTTTTTGTTTTTTTTTTCTTTTTTTTCTTCTTCTTCTTCTTTTTCTTCTTCTTCTCCTGTCTTTTCATCACTTTTTGGTCTGCAAGATCACTCAAAAACGAATTGCCCTATCTCGTTGATTTTTGGCATGCTGATAGACAGCCACAAGTTCTCGGGCACCTATGTTTTTCAGATTCCTGGGGTATCAGGGGTGTCTGTAGGGGTGTTTTGAAAGTGGGTCATGCCCATATCTCAGGCGTGGTATGACCTACAGACCTGGGACCAACACCAAATGAGTCGACAATCGATGGAGGTTCAAAATATGGGTCAAGGTCACGGAGATCATCTAGGGGTCAATGAGTGCAGTTTTCAGAATTGCTGGAAATCACATTTTTTGACCTCCTAAAGTATTCCTGACGTACACACATGCATTTTGACGTAAAAAAAAGTGGGCATGGCCAAAATTTTTGAAAGTGGGTCACGCCCATATCTCAGGCGTGGTATGATGTATGGACCTGGGACCAACACGAAATGAGTCGACACTTGATGGAGGTTCAAAACATGGGTCAAGGTCAAGGAGGTCACCTAGGGGTCATTAAGTGCATTTTTCATAATTGCTGGAAATCACATTTTTTGATACCCACCCCCCCCCCCCCCCAAAGCATTCCTGAGGTCCATACATGCATTTTTACGTTAAAAAAGTGGACGTGGCCAACATTTCTGAAAGTGGGTCATGCTCATATCTCAATCGTGGTATGATGAATGGACTAACACCAAATGAGTCGACACTTAATGGAAATTCAAAATATGGGTCAAGGTCACGGAGGTCTATGTGTCCGCCTGAAAGAGGTCACCAAAGTCATCAAGTGCGTATTATTCAGAAATACTGGGAAATGCATTTTATTACACCTTAATGCACTTCTAAAGTTTATGAACGTATTTCATCACTCAAATTAGTGGGCAGAGCCAAAAAGGCCCATTTCTGATTCGAGTATCGAACCCTTTGAATGCTGGTCACAAATATACCTTTTTTGGTTTCTTATAAATAATTGTTCTGATCCCAGTATGAATATCTGTAAATACTGTTAACGAAAACCCATTTCTGATTTGTTAAAAAATATTTTACTCCTGAAAATAAGCCTCCATACATTCTCTTTCTGTATAGTTTATTCCTGATACTTTAACCCTTTTCACACAGACTTGAAGTTAGTGGGTGCAGTAAATTCTGTTTCTCTAGTTGAATAGCCACTTTGCCAAAGAAAATTATTTAATTAACAGGAGTATTCAATTAACAGGGATTGTGTCACTTTTCTGTATTCTTGAGATAAACTTAGCATTTATTCTATCTTGTTTGACAGAGCTCCAGGAGCTCTGTCAAACAAGATATAATAGATTAAATGCAGCATTGGATGTACTGAGGCCAAATAGGTCTCCAAACAGAGGAAAACTGGGGAGAGTCGGGGTTATTTCTCGACCGGTTACAAGATTTTTTTTTTCAATTAACAGGTGTTTACTCTATAACCTATATTCAATTAACAGGTCAAATTTGTACTGGAGGTATGGTAAATGGTTTTGTGTTGGGAAATTATATTCAATTAACAGGGTTATTCAGTTAAGAGATATCACATTTAGTGGACTCCACTGTATCACCTTTTCATGATACACACACCATCACCAACTCATTTTTTTTATCTCATTTTTCAGGAATGTCATCTTTCATCACTTCATCCTTCATCACTTCATGACTAGCCTGGACAGCAATTTGTATACATGTGTGTACTATGATGTAGCTTAAGGTAACTTAACAACTATTATAAATTGTTGTTAATTGAAAGCCTTTTCCACCCGAAACAACTTTTTTCATCATATATCTAACAACTGTTCAATGATAAATTATCTTTTTACCCAATTCTATTTCTCCCGCATTAGTGTTGGGTTTCCCAAAATAGAAAAAATATTTTGAGATTATTACCATTATGTGGATGTACAAAATATGTATCCGAGTTGAGCTTCGGGTTCTAAGGGCAGATCACGAGTTGAAGACGAGTCGTGATCTACCCTTAAAACCCGGAGCAAGACTCGGATACATATTTTGTACATCCACATAATGGTAATAATCATTTTATCTTACACTATATTGGGGATAAGTCAAGAATGTAGACGAATATATAACGAACTATTTATTTGAACGGATGAACAAAAAGAAAAACAAGAAGAATATTACTAAGTTAACACATGCACCCCCCCCCCACTTGTGACCTTCACCTTGCAGATGCGGTGGAAACTATTATACGCGACACACCTTCTGACTGTCCTTAACATTTGTAAAAAGTTTAACAATTGTACTATGATTCGTTTCCGAGTTATGGCTGAGACACGAATATTGACTGATTTTTAGTGTGACCTTGAAATGTAACCTTGACCTTGAAGGTACGAACCCAGCTATGGTGTGTGACACATCCTTCCATGGTCCTTTATAATTGTGTGAAGTATGATGACTGTGGCCCTAACAGTTTTCGAGTTATTGGCTCGGACACACAAACGGACACACGGACACTTCAATCATATATGCCACCCGACCCAAGTCGGGGGGCATAAAAATGGAACTCACGCGAAAGGAATGTGCTTGTATCCGACCTCCTGATACAAACATCTGTATCAAATACATGACAGTTGTGGAGTTAATACAGAAAAAATACATGTTGATTGTAAGATAAAAACCAGTAACACATGTGTATACTAAACTGCAAACTCAATGCAGCAAAATAATCTCCCAAATAACCTCACTTATCTTGTAATGTCGACTTATCTGAAGCACAGCAACATGCCAACTAATATTAATAAACACTCATCATCCATACAACCTTTCCATTTATTATCATCAAAGATTTACCATCATCATAAATACAGTAGAACCTGTCTTGAGAGACAGCCCTTTGGGCCACACAAAAGTGGTCTCTCAAGACAGGTGGTCTCTCATAACAGATTTAAGGTTTTCTCAAGTCAGTGAATAACCAACCACAAAATTCAGAAATGGACAAGAATGGATTTTTGTAATTACTTTGTAGTTGTTCTTTTTTATGAAGTTTTTGTAACAAACTGAAATGGACTGTTATAAAAATTATAAAAATAAATAAGTGTTGAAAATCTTCATTGAAGATTTTCAACACAAATTTATTAGCTTAACTTGACATAGTCAAGATAAGCTATTGTCATCAGGCAAGCGGAAGTCTGTGAGTCTGTTCACATTTTCCTTTAGCACGGGCTACACCCCGCAGTTCTTGTCTGATCCTCACGAAATTTCATATGCAGGTTTGGGGTCATGTCTAGATGAGAACGTCCCCTTTTGGAAACGATCAGTTAACTGGTATGGCTGCCTGAGCCCAAAACCCCAAAATCATTAGCACAGTCTACAGGTCGTATTCATGGAGGGATTTCATTGTAACTTGGTAGGATGCCTCTGTATAATGCCTAGATGAGAACGTCCCCTTTTGGGCATGATCTATCAACCGTGATGGCTGCCCAAGCCCGAAACCCAAAAACCTTTAGCACAGTCTGCAGGTCATGTTTAATGTGGAGGGATTTCATTGTAACTTGGTAGGATGGCTCCTTATGATGTCTAGATGAGAATTTCCCCATTTGGGCATGATCTGCCAACTGTGACGACTGCCCGAGCCCAAAACCCGAAAACCTTTAGCACAGTCTACAGGTCATATCAGAGGAATTTCATTGTAACTTGGTGGGTTGACTTCATATAATGTCTAGATGAGAAAGTCCCCTTTTGGACGTGATTGGGCAACTGTGACGGCTACAGGGGCTCGAAGCCCAAAAACCTTTAGCACAGTCTAGAGGTCATATTTATGAAGGGATTTCATTGTAACTTGGTAGGATGACTCCAAATAATGTCTAGATGAGAACGTTCCATTTTGATCACGATCATTCAGCCTTGGTGGGTGCCTGATCGCAAAAACCTTTAGCATAGGCAAAAGGTCATATTTATGGAAGGATTTCACTGTAACCTGTTAGGTTGACTCCATATAATGCCTAGATGATCACATCCCCTTTTGGGCATGATTGGGCAACTGTGACGGCTAAAGGTGCCCGAAGCCCAAAAACCTTTAGCACAGTCTACAGGTCTTATTTATGAAGGGATTTCATTGTAACTTGGTAGGTTGACTCCATATAATGCCTAAATGATGACATCGCCTTTTGGTCGTGATTGGTCAGCTGTGATGGCCACAAGTGCCCGAAGCCCGAAAACCTTGAGCACAGTCTACTGGTCATATTTATGAAGGGAATTCATCGTAACTTCGTAGGATCATTCCAGATGATGCCAAGATGAGAATGTCCCCTTTTGGTTGCGATCATTCAACCACGATGGCTGCCAGAGCCCAAACCCCAAAAACCTTTAGCACAGTCTACAAGTCATAGTTATGAAGGGATTTCATTGTAACTTGGTTGGTTGACTTCATATAATGTCTAGATAAGAACGTCCCGTTTGGACGCAATTGGGAAACTGACGGCTACAGGGGCCCGAAGCCCGAAAACCTTGAGCACAGTCTACAGGCCATATTTATGAAGGGATTTTAATGTAACTTGACAGGATGACTCGTTTTGGAATAATTTCACTGTAACTTTTAACTTTTGTTGATATACGTTAACTGTAAGGGCCACATACATTAACTGTGAGGTCATATTAACCCACCACTCAGCTCTTTAGTACAATGTACGCCTCATATTATTTTTATCAAAAACATAGCATACAGGGAACAGAAATGAACATATTCCCAATTATCACAATTCTTGTCTTCTTTCATAATCCTTTCATAAACATTGAACATTATCCTTTTCATCAAACACAACACACAAGTTAAGCTACAGTGTCAATGACACTTTCATTTTTATAATCCTATGTCACATTCCAGGTATATGTATGAAATTGTTTATTCAGCAATAATCCTAATCTTTTCACAGGGGTCTTATAAAAACATCTCAATCTTTAATGAGTTGTGTTAAAGTCAGAGTGAACAACGAAATGTCTGACAGTGTCCCCCCTTGAAGCAGGCACCCCCCAAGGATCTGTCCTAAGCCCCCTCTTTTACATCTTCTATGTAAATGACCTTAACTTCTCCGAGGAACGTGTTCAAGTCTCCCAATTCGCGGATGATAAGGGCCTCTGGGACTCTAACAATACAGCCAATCTGCTCCAAAAACCCCTGCAACGCGCTCTCCATGACCTAGAACAATGGTGTGCCAAATTAGTCCAGGCACATTAGACATAAAAATGAGAAAGTAAGGAAAAAAATCGGAGAAAGCTGATTTTTTTATATGTTTCCGGGACACACATTGCGGATAAAGTGTGAAAAGTCCCCGTGAATCCGAGTTGAGCTTTTTTTAGTTATAGCGTTTTTTTGATGAAAAAAAAATTTTTTAAAAAAATTCGACCCAGCTCCATATTTCTCATTCTTATTCGCCTTAGTAGGGTGAGAATCATAAATATCGTGCTGAATTATATTGAGAATACATATCCCCAACAGAAAATGCCAACTTTGTACCAATCCTCACACTCAATGGTGAAATATTCACGAAATGTACAAAATTACGAAAAAAAATTTATTGTTTTCATACACACAACGGTACACAACGTCCATTAAATCAAATCTACGACTACTTTGGGAGTTAAATTATATATCAAAAATTGCAGAAAAGCAGTGGCTTTATAATGATATATAACAATAGTCATTTATTCCATAATGAACTGGTGAAACGTGTGAAATATTAACCATACCCCCTAAACTCAAATTCAAATGGCATCGACTTTTCTCATTCAAATACCGTATTATAGCATCATTGTTTCAATTTCCATGTTCGATTAAATCACATAATGGAAACAGGGACTGAACGTTTGTCCAGTGACATTTGACCAACCACTTTATATCAAAGCAGTGGAGATTGTGTCTTCGTCAGATAAGTTGACAAAAGTTTTCGTTAGACTTGGCGGCTTCCATATGATTATGTCATATTTAGGGGCAATAGGTTCGATCATGGCTGGTAGCGGCTTGGATGAACTTTGGGGGACTGTTTATGCTGGTGGGTCAATCCATCATTTGATCAGTAGTCATGCATATTCAAGAGCAGTTCGTGCCCATTTGCTAACACAAATTGCCATTACAAAACTTGTGTTTGAAGAAAGCCGAACACTAGATAACATAGACTGCACAGAAGTCAATGAAATATTCTGTGGACTTGCCAGAGGTGACTGTACAACAGCTGACGCTGTCAATCAAGAAAGTGTCAACCATCTACTGTCAAAATTACACGAACTGCTCCAGAATGCGTCTGTAGGACGCACAGGAAAGCTTTGGGTACAATACTACGAGCAAATAGGTCTTCTCCAGTTGTTCTTGAGAGCAGAGCGCACAGGCGACTGGGAACTCCACACATATTGTGTTTGCAATATGATTCCAGTATTTCACGCTGGTGGTCATTTTGCATACGCAAAAATTTCTCATCTCTATTTGCAGCAGATGAATGAGCTAACAGAAATAATGCAACAGGATGATTTGAAGTTGTTCACTGAGAAAGGTTACTTTACCATAAGGCGCTCAGATAAATTCTGGGACGGGATATATTCTGATCAGACCATAGAGCAGTGTTTAATGAGAATGTTCAAGCTCCCTGGTGGTCTCACACATGGCAGGGGAATAACCGATAGCACTGTTGCGAAATGGGTACATGGACTACCTCTTTGCCTTCCGACATGTAATGCTCTCGAAAATTTTGTTCATGGTCACACTGGTCATGGCGAACAACATCGGGATCTCCGTCAAAGTTCACAATTGACTGATGCCAATGATATCACCAAATTATTGAACTGGCTCAGAGTGCATTCCCCCTTTCAGAATAGAGATCCACTACAATTAGTCTCTATAGTGACCGGGCTTGTGGCCGACGAAACTGTGAACTGTGACCAATTTCGCAAAATTGGTGAATGTTGCGTATCGAATGTTGTAAGCAAAACGTTCAACAGCATCAAACTACGACGTGTTGACACTGTGAAGTCTTTCGCATCGATGGCAAATAGCATCAAAGTCCATGGAAGTAAGGTAGTGATTGACCCCACAATTCTGTTCAACCGCATCACAGGTGTTATTCAGTCACAAGCAGAGATGGAAGAATATCTCAAATATGAACTCGCCCCGAAACCACCAGCATTGTTTGATTCTGCTGGAATGAGGAAGACACAGAAAAGCACGCTCGGTAAGATCCTCAAAACATACGGTTCCAAGCAAACTAAAATCCCAGAACATTCTCTGTTTGTTGTAGATGGTGGATTTTTATTGAGGGCAGTTGTATGGCCTAAACAGTCGTCATATAAGGACATATGTACATCATATTCCAATTATCTAGTGAGACATTTTGGGGCGAACGTCGTGGTTGTTTTTGATGGTTATGCTTGTACAATGTCGACAAAGGGCATGGAACAAGCCCATAGATTTAAAGACAGGTATTCCATTGATATCAATATCTCACCCGAGTTACCAGCCACCACACCCCAATCCGATTTCCTTGCAAATGCCAAGAACAAAACCCAACTGATTGATCTTCTAATGCAGGAGCTATCTGCTATCAATATTCAGTCCAAGCAGGCCGAGGCTGATGCTGATGTACTGATAGCCGAAACTGCACTTGACATCGCTCAAGATGACAACAATGTTGTCGTTGTGGGAACAGACACAGACTTGTTAGTCATTCTTACCTCTCGAGTTCAACCGGGATGTAATATTCACATGATGTATTCCATTACCCCAAACTTACTAGTTTCAGTTAGTGAAATAGCAACCAAAATGGGTGACCACAGAAGCAACCTCCTTGTAGCACATTCTATAAGTGGTTGTGACACTACTTCTGCACTCTTTCGAGTTGGTAAGAAGAAAGTATTCAGTACAATTGTCTCCGATGTTACTAGCGACTCACAACAGTATGTCAACACAATTTTGGCGGATGACAGTACACCAAGTGCAGTAGCCGCTGCCGGGGAACAACTTCTCCTGATCTTATACGGGAGTAAAACTGTTTCCTCTCTCGACCAATATAGATATGTCACTTACAAGCGTTATGTAGCAAAATCTAAACTGAATAAACCCATCGACCTAGCCTCACTCCCACCAAGCAGCGATGCTGCACAACAACATGTCTACAGATGTTATCTCCAGGTCCAACAATGGCTGGGCACTTCGCTTCCTCCGACGGATTGGGGGTGGTCAATAGACAATGGACTTCTTGTACCGACTGCAGCCACAAAGCCATGTGCCCCCGATAACCTACTGAATCTGATCAGTTGTGGTGGCAAGAGTGCTTGTACAAAAAGGTGTGGGTGTAAGAAGGCAGGACTCTCTTGCTCAGGTTTGTGTAATTGCAGTTCGGATTCTTGTAACAACCACAGAAACACTGTCCTGTCGGAAATTTCTGAGTTCGATGAATAATATGTATACAGGTCATGTCATTTCTGTATATAGCGTTGATAATAGTCAATGTAACTTAGTCCATGTTGATTGATTTGTACATTCTGTAAATATTATTTATTGATTTTTGTACATTCTGTAAATATTATTTATTGATCTAATGCTGCCAGACACAGATGTGTCTGTTCGGTCCCAAGCCCGAAAATAGTTGAGTTCTCATGCTGACGAATTTTATGCCAAAAGGGGAACTCGGCCAGAAGCAGAGGGGGTCTTCCATAATGTCTATTTTGTAAGCAATGATAAAAGTCTTCAAATGGTGGTGGATTTTTTATCCTCTGTCCAACTAACATCCCGTTCTGTACTACGACCCTTTGGGCAAATCCGTTAGGAAAATCGTCATTTTTTGCGTAAATCCGATACTTTTTTGTGAATTTTCAATAATTTTTTGCAGAAATTGTCACAGAATGCACATTTTCCTCTAGGTAAATGTATATTAGACATTATGTAGCTCGAAATACGCGTAAACAAAAAATACAGTTGGATCAATTCGAGGTGACAAAGTTCGTGCGATTTTTTTTTATTTTTTTCAAACGCGTTTTCGAAAAAAGGCTGTAGAAAAAAAGCTCAACTGGGATTTTAGGGGACTTTTGTCTAATCGTTCAGTGACATGTACTCGACATTCCCTGAAAAAATCAGCTTTCTCCGATTTTTTCCCTAGTGAAACCTAATGTTCTTGGGCTAAAATGGAGAATTAAGCTAAACGCCAATAAAACCCAACGAATCACCTTTACCTGCATGAAAAATAAACGTGATTTTGACCTTAAACTTATGGATAACACCCTCCCAGAATGCAAAGAAGCGAAATTCCTGGGCATCACCATTGATCAAAAACTGTCCTTCAACAAACATATCGACGACATGGTGAAAAAAGCTACCAAACGAATTAACTTACTGAAAGGGAACTTCATGGGGGGCCAACCAGCCCACCCTACTCAAACTATACAAATCCTTTGTGCGCCCAGTACTCGAATACGGTGCAATCATTCTAACTGACCTCAACCAAACTAATAAGGGAAAACTCCAGAGGGTCCAAAATCATGTGTTTAGAGTTGCACTCCGTGCCCCATGGGACACACCCATCAAAACACTCCACGATAGGGCCGATATCCCCACCATTAAAGACCGCCTAGTCACCCTGGCCACGAAAAATCATGACCGGTTAGCCGACAGCGAACTAATCTCCAAACTTGGAACAATTTGTGAAAGCCAACAAAAGCCCCAAAATTGTAACCAAAACTAAGACTGCTCGAATAAAAACTAGGGAATGACAAGGTGAACCAACAGGCAGAAAAACAGCTTAACTGTGGCCTTCTACCAGAAAGGGTTGCCTTCACCGACTCAAGTAAAATTACATCAGGACTAAATATTGTTAAAAACTAAATAAATACGGAATGAGAATGTGAATAAACAGGCAGAAAAACAGCTTAACTGTGGCCTTCTACCAGAAAGGGCTGCCTTCACCGACTCAACTAAAAGTTACATCAGGATTAAATACTGTTATAAAAACTAAATAATAAATAGGGAACGAGTGGGGTCCCAAGCACGAGAGTATGTTACTGCGCTTACGAATGTAAAGATTCGTGCATTTCATACTCTCCCCCATAGTGACAAGCACACACACACACAGCAGAACACCACACGGGAGGGGGGGGGGGGGGGGGGGGGGGCTGGGTCCCAAGCACGAGAGTATGTTACTGCGCTCACGAATGTAAAGATTCGTGCATTTCATACTCTCTCCCACACACACAGCAGATACCACACGGACACGCAACTAAAGAGGTGCTACTTTTATCTTTACAGTTCACATATTCTAATGAAAACTAATTCTACTTTCTTCTTTTAAGCAGGTACACAGATGTTTTTTTGACCAGCACCCCAATAACTGCTACAGACAGTCTAACCGTTATGGAAACAGTCACCCCCACGGTTCCTGAACATCCTCCGCTCCATCCCTAAAAGTGGTCGACCATTTTAAGGGAGGCGAGCGTTGGTCCTGCGTCCCGCCTCTGTCCCTTTTTGTAAGCGCATTGCGCATCTTTCTGTCCCAACCCAATAGGATTACAATGTAGGCCTGCCCCCGAACCAGGGAAGTTCGGGTCTTCTTCTTCTTGGTGGTCCCCGAAAGGGGTCGTTGTTGTTTTCGTCCAAAGAGTCCAACCAAACAGAGACAGCCTGAGGCAGATTACACTTGCCAGTGATGGACATCACTCATAATCATCCTCGAAGCGGCAGACTATACTTGCCCGAAAATCCAGATCGACTGCACCCTCGGGGAGAGGTAGTACCTTTGTGAGAGGACCCAACCTCTCACACTGGTCCTCACCCGAGGGTTCAACCGACATCAGCGAAGAGACCATCACGACGCAACTGGTGACACCGGCCAAGTACCCAAAGCAGTTCCTCCTTCAACACGCCTAGACATGTGAGAACGAATCACCTACAGTCAACGAGGGTCAAAAGGGGCTTGTCTCCCATACTGTCCCTGCGCGCCTTTGGCGCGCAAAATCATTCCTTTCGGGATGAGTTGTGTAACTGAATAGCAATTGAAACCCAATTAAGAGCTTTTAATTATGTTAGTATAACCACAACGGATTTTCCAATTCCAGAACAGGTAAAAAGTTTTTGTCATGGTTTGTCTTCAAAGGGGCGGTCTCTCAAGACAGGTCCATTATGGCATAAAAATACAAGTTAGTACCAGGTCACAGTGGTCTCTCAAGACAGGTGGTCTCCCATAGCAGGTCCATTATAGAGTAAAACCAATCGGTGCCTGGCAGATGTGGTCTCTCAATACAGGTGGTCTCTCAATACAGGTGGTCTCTCAAGACAGGTTTTACTGTACAACAAAATGTAACTTTGTTGTTCGTTACATGCTGGAAATAAAAGTTCAAGTTCATTTTCTATTGAAAATCAGAACTGTCAACGTGCTGAGCCCAAAATGCGTAAAAATTCGGGTCGGGCCAGTTTTCAAACTTGTTTGAGATATTATTGCAAAAGACCTGTATGACAATTATTAGTCAAATTGGAGAATGTTTGTTCATGTTATTGCACTAAAGAGTTCAAAATCCGTAAAACTTGATTATTTAAGGCCCATAACTTTGTAACGAAAAATTGGGCAAGGCCAGTTTTCAAACTTGCTTGGGATATTATTGCAAAAGGCCTGTATGACAAATATTAGTCAAATTGGAGAACGTTTGTTCATGTTATTGCACTAAAGAGTTCAAAATCCATAAAAATTGATGATTTGAGGCCCATAACTTTGTAACAAACAATTGGGCAAGGCCAGTTTTCAAACTTGCTTGGGATATTATTGCAAAAGACCTCTATGGGAAATATTAGTCCAATATGTACAAGTTATTGTGCTAACAAGCTCAAAATTCATAAAAATTTATGAATTAGGGCCCACAACTCTGCAATGAAAAATTGGGCCGGGCCAGTTTTTGAACCTGTTTGAGATATTATTGCAAAAGACCTGCATAGCAAATATTAGTCAAATTGGAAAAACGTTTGTTCAAGTTATAAAAAAAATCGTAAAAATTGACGAATTAAGGCCCATAACTGTAATGACAAATCGGGCCAGGCCAGTTTTCGAACTTGCTTGAGGTTTTATTGCAAAAGACCTATATAGCAAATATTAATCAATTCGGAGTTATTGCACCAACAAACTCAAAATTCATAAAAATTGACGAATTAAGGCCCATAACTGTAATGAAAAATCAGGCCGGGCCAGCTTTCGAACTTGTTTGAGATATAATTATAGCAAAAGATCTGTGTAGCAAATATTAGTCAAATCGGAGAACGTTCGTTCAAGTTATTGAGCGAATGAGTTCAAAATTCATAAAAATTGACGAATTACAGCCCATAATTCTCTAACGAAAAATTGGGCTGGGCCAGTTTTTGAACTCGTTTGAGATGTTATTGCAAAAGACCTGCATGGGAAATATTAGACAAATTGGAGAACGTTTGTTCAAGTTGGTGCGGTAACAGTGCAAGGATGCTTGTATGCCCACCTGCCTGCCTGTTTGCCTGGACGCCCAGGCACACACCGACCATCGCTAAACCATAGGTCTCGATTGTTAACACAACTCAACCAAAAATAAAAATGATTCGAGTCAGCATTCACTAGTTATTGGAGGGAAACCAAATTCAATATGGCTGCCATGGTGAGCATATTGAATAAAGTTGCTGGACCAAAATCGAAAGGAAGCATAGTCTAGTCATACACAAGTTATCCATAAAATATGATTTGATCAAATAAGCAATTCTTTAGTTATTTGACGGAATCCAAAAGTTAATGGACGGAAGCCAGGCACTGGATGGACATGGTGAGAACTGAGAGGTTCTCAGGGGCATAAAAAATAAAAATTACATGGTTTTTGTCTGATATTTTACCCAAGTTAATAAAACTGATAAATTTGTCCCTTAAGTGCAACAAGGCTTTGCAATGCTGAAGCATTGAAAAAGCCTTCTAGAACTCAAAGGAAAAAATACATCACCACCCATGCTATTCTGTAGATTATGAGGCCAAAAATATGAAACAGACCAAGTACATAAACCTTTGATGGCAAAGAAATAATTACTGAAGTAAACAAGAGGCCCCAGGGGGCCTGTGGGCGCTCCGCTGACATGGTAGTCTAAATATCAAACCAGGGACTTGACTTGAATAAGCTGCATACGCCCCTCCTAAGAAAAGCATATACCAACTAGATGAAGCAGTTGTGCCCACACAATACACAGGATTTTCCTTCTATTTTCAGTTTCTGCACTTTTACGTCCCAAAATTGAGATAAACGCATAAAAAACAGATTTTTTTTTATTTTTGTTCTGAAATTTTCGAAGTCCCAAACAAATTATTTTCAGCCCCAAATTTTTTTTTCTTCTTAAAATTGACCAAAACGCAAAAAAAAAACGAAAAAACTAATTTCGGGATTTTGGTCCAAAATTTCTAAGTCCCACCCGGCCCCCAAATTTTCAGTGTAAAAAAAATAATTTTTTTTTGTCTTAAAATTGACTGAAACGCATAAAAAACAAACAAAAAATTTCTGGATTTTGGTCCAATATTTTCCAAGTCCCACCCAGACCTGCCCAGACCCCAAATTTTCAGTGTAAAAAAAAAAACGTTTTGTCTTAAATTTAACCAAAATGCATAAAAAACCCAAAAACTAATTTCCGGATTTTGGTCCAAAATTTCCCAAGTCCCACCCGACCCCCAAATTTTCAGTGTAAAAAAAAAAAAAAAAAATTTGGTCTTAAAATTGACCAAAACACAAAAAAAAAAAAAAAAAAAAATTTCCGGATTTTGGTCCAAAATTTTTAAGTCCAGAACGGGACCCCAAATTTTCAGCCTAAATATGAACCCAGGGACTTGGATTGAACAAGCTTGAATCTCACCCCCTAAGGATGCTGCATACCAAATATCAAAAGATTCTTATTGGTAGATCTGAAGAAGATTTTTAAAGAATATTCCTCATACTGCACTAATATAAACATTTGAGCTCCCATAGAGAGCCCAAATATGGGCCCAGGGAATTGATTTCAATAAACATGTGAAACAATCTTCCAAAGATCGTATATGTGAAATTTGAAAGCTTTTGGAGCAGTGGTTTGGGAGAAAAGTAGTCTTAGATGTTTTTCCAATTACCCACAGTGTTAAAAAATGCTGACTCGGCAGTTTTTCAAAGTCCCAGAAAAGTACCCCATGATAAAACCAATAGCAATTTGTTTTTACCATTCCATTCTGTTGGTCCTAAGGAAGCTTCACACCAAATAAGAATTCTCAGTGCCGTGTAGTTTTGGAGATATGGGCATTTTAATTTTTTCTATTTTTAGCTCCTGCAGTTCCCATGGGGCGGCGGGAAAACAATTTGGGCATAAATTAAGTACTTATGACCCAATAAGCAAGCATATCAAATTTGGTCCAAATCTGCCTCTCGGTTTGGAAAATAGAAATTCTGGGAGGGGCAAAAATTCTTGCCTCTCCCATAACGATGGCAAATATAGCCCCACAAACTTCTCTTGAACAAATCTGAGTGTACACCTCAAAAGGAAGCTGCACACCAAGTATCAAGTCTCTGCTACTGCTGGTTCATGAGAAGAAGATTTTCTAAGATTTAAGCAAACTTTTTGGGTGTGGCCCTACCAAGGGGAGAGGCAACTTGATTTGAACAAAATCAAATTGCGATGTCATAACAAACTACCCGAATTTCCAACACACAGAACAAAACACATTCAAACACCAGAGATATTGAAGAACAGATAATTCAATCAGTGACTGAAAATGATAGGGTGTCACTCTGCAGTGGACTAAATACCTCCACACCAGATGAGCCGAAAACATGCAGGCAGAGTCCAGAAACAACAGCAAGTTCATCATACTTCCTCCCATAGTGAAGATTTAGGGATACTATCAGGTGAGATTTCACAACAGTCACCACCGCAGATTCTGCACAGTCCAGGATCGGTAGCACATGCCGCTGATCTCCAATTGAGTAAATCACCAATCCTGAAATCAGTAAACAAGGGAACACCATGCAAGCGAGCAGCTTTCTACACACCGCCGAAGAAAACAAGATTCAGAAAAATGTATGCCAATCCAGAGATCTGGAAATGCAATATCCGTAAGATACTGAGACTCAGTGGGGAAGTCTATGTTAGTACTAAAGGGAAATCAGTCGGTGCAAAAAAGATGAAGTCAGTCAACTGTGACAGATGCAAATTCAAATGCACACTGAAAATAAGAGAACAGAGAAAAGCCATATTTGAAGCATTTTGTAAATTTGTCGGCTGAGTGCCAGAATGTTCTATGTCCCATAGGGGACATAGAACATTCTAGCATTCAGGCGACGAATTAGCAAATTATGAGCAACAAAAGCAATTCATATGCGCAAACATTTCTGAGAAGCATACAAGAACATATCTTGATTCTGAAATGATACCAGTCTTGACAAGTGCAGCGCCAGGCGGTGGATCAATATACGGCTGCCTATGAAGAAATTGCGCTTGTGAAGAAATTTTTAGTTGAACAAAAGGTCAATAATTCCTTCAAAAATAATTGTACATTCCTGGCTTACAACCCATTAAAGTAGAGTTGCATATACATTGTATTGTTTTCAAGTTATCGCATGGAGAATCAATCCTCTAGTCATGACTAATCAACCATAAAAAAACAGTAAGTGTTGGATGTATTGTTTTCAAGTTATAGCATGGACAAATAAAAGTTAACGGATGGATGGACAGATGGATGGATGGATGGATGGACATTGATGCTGGTTACTGAAAGGAACCATCCTCTAGTCATGACTAATCAACCATAAAACAAAAGGCCCCAAGAGGCCTGAGGGCGCTCACCTGACATGGTAGCCTAAATATCAACCCAGAGAATTGATTTCAACAAGATGCATCTGCTCCTCCTAAGAAAAGCTTATACCAAATATCCAAAGATTCTGACCAGTGGATTTAAAAAAAAAAAGAAAAGATTTTTAAAGAATATTCCTCACATTGAACTAAGTTATAATTCGGGCTCCCACAGGGAGCCCATATATGAACCCAGGGACTTGGCTTTAACAAACTTGAATCTCACCCCCTAAGGATGCTGCATACCAAATATCAAAACATTCCGACTGCTGGATCTGAAGAAGAAGATTTTTAAAGGAAATTCCTCATTTTGAACTAGGTTACAATTCAAGCTCCCACAGTGAGTCCAAATATGGACCTAGGGACATGGCTTGAACAAGCTTGAATCTCACTCCCCTAAGCATGGTGCATACCCAATATCAAAAGATTCTACCTGCTGGATCATGAGAAGAAGATTTTCAAAGAAATTTGCCTGAAATGCACTAAGTTCGAATTCGAGCTTCTATAGTGAGCCCAAATATGATTCTAGGGAGCCGATTTGAACAAACTTGAATCAGATCCACCCCACAATGTTGCATACCAAATATCAAAAGATTCTGCCTGCTGGATCTGGAGAAGAAGATTTTTTACGAAATTTGCCTGAAATGCACTAAGTTCGAATTCGAGCTTCTATACTGAGCCCAAATATAAACCCAGGGGGCCGATTTGAACAAACTTGAATCAAATCCACCCCACAATGTTGCATACCAAATATCAAAAGATTCTGCCTGCTGGATCTGGAGAAGAAGATTTTTTAAGAAATTTGCCTGAAATGCACTAAGTTCAAATTCGGGCTTCTATAGTGAGCCCAAATATGAATCCAGGGGGCCAATTTGAACAAATTTGAATCAGATCCACCCCACAATGTCGCATACCAAATATCAAAAGATTCTGTCTGCTGGATCTGGAGAAGAAGATTTTTTAAGAAATTTGCCTGAAGTGCACTAAGTTCGAATTCGGGCTTCTATAGTGAGCCAAAATATGAATCTAGGGAGCCGACTTGAACGAACTTGAATCAGATCCACCCCACAATGTTGCATACCAAATATCAAAAGATTCTGCCTGCTGGATCTGGAGAAGAAGATTTTTGAAGAAATTTGCCTGAAATGCACTAAGTTCGAATTCAAGCTTCTATAGTGAGCCCAAATATGAATTTAGGGAGTCGATTTGAACAAACTTGAATCAGATCCACCCCACAATGTCGCATACCAAATATCAAAAGATTCTGTCTGCTGGATCTGGAGAAGAAGATTTTTTAAGAAATTTGCCTGAAGTGCACTAAGTTTGAAATTCGGGCTTCTATAGTGAGCCAAAATATGAATCTAGGGAGCCGACTTGAACGAACTTGAATAAGATCCACCCCACAATGTTGCATACCAAATATCAAAAGATTCTGCCTGCTGGATCTGGAGAAGAAGATTTTTTAAGAAATTTGCCTGAAATGCATTAAGTTCGAATTCGGGCTTCTATAGTGAGCCCAAATATGAATCCAGGGGGCTGATTTGAATAAACTTGAATCAGATCCACCCTACAATGTTGCATACCAAATATCAAAAGATTCTGCCTGCTGTATCTCGAAAAGAAGATTTTTTAATGTTTTTCCCATTGCCTAGTGTTAAAAAGTGCTGACTCAGCACTTTTTCAAAGTCCTGAAAAAAGTACCTTGTGATCGAACGGATAGGGAATTTTTTTTAACCATTCTATTCTACTGGATAAAAGTAAGCTTTATACAAAATAAGAATTCTCTGTGCCGTGTAGTTTTGGAGATATGGCAGTTTTAAGGTTTTTCCTATTTTTAGCTCCCGAGGTTCCCACGGGGCAATGACAAAAAATTTTTTTTTGCATCAATCAACTACTTATGACCCATTATCATTTCATATCAAATTTGGTTCAAATCGACCTCACGGTTCAGAAAATAGAAATTTTAGGCGTGGCCAAAATGTTTGCCCCTCCAATAACGAAGGCAAATAATGCCCGAAAACTTCTCTTAAACAAACTTGATTCTACACCTCAAAAGGAAGCTGCATACCAAATATCAAGTCTCTGCTACTGCTGGTTCATGAGAAGAAGATTTTCAAAGATTTTGGTGCCCCTTGGGGGCGTGGTTCCACCCAGGAGGAGGAGCTTCATTTGAACAAATCTGAATTGACATTAGGTAATAAACATTTACCCAACATTTGAAAAATATTAGGCCAGTGGTTTCTTCTGAGAAGTTGGTTTTGTAAAGTTTACGCCGGACGACGACGGACAACAGACGACAGACATCGGACGACGGACAGAAAGCAATTAGTAAAGCTCACCTTGAGCTTCGCTCAGGTGAGCTAAAAACTGTATTGTTGGATGTATTGTTTTCAAGTTATCACGTGGACAAACAAAAGTTAATGGACGAATGAATGGACACACAGACAAATGGATCGATGGGCGGAGAATGATGCTGGTTATCGAAAGAAACCATCCTCTAGTCATGATTAATCAACCATAAAAAAGCAGCATCTGTTGGATCTGTAGTTTTCAAGTTATCGCGTGGACAATCAAAAGTCCCTCGAAATCCAAGATGGCTGCCATGGTGGCCATATTGGATATGCCAGAATGCTGGTTATCGAAAGGAACCATCCTCTAGTCATGACTAATCAACCATAAAAAATAGTATCTGTTGGATGTATTGTTTTCAAGTTATCGCGTGGGCAAACAAAAGCTAACAGACGGACGGACGGACGGACCGACATTGCCATACCATAATATGGCCCACTCATATGAGCGGCCGTATAAAAAGGAGAAATGTTGCCTGGTAGTACTCTTTCTTCGTGGAAGGCATGAGAATTACTGTATGCAAAAACTTCTTCATGAATACTGTATCTGTTGGTGAAGCTTATATCGACCATGCATTATCCAGAAATGTCCATGGCATATTTTCTGGTGGTGAAAACCGTCGAAGGCATCCACCAGCAAATAAAACCAAACAGGATCAACTTGAAATGGTATACAAACATACTGAATCTTTTCCAGCACTTGAAGGACACTATACTCGATCGACAACAAAACATAAGTATCTGCAAGAAGGACTTAACATTATCAAAATGTATGAGCTGTACCTTGACTTCTGCAAAGAAAACAATCACAAATCTGTGTCAAAAGCTGTTTACAGGAAGGTGAGAACTTCAGTTATTCATTTCATAATCCTAAAAAGGACCAATGTCTGCTATGTACAAAGTACAACCGTGAAAAAGCAGCAAAAAATCAAGTTTCACCTGAGATGGAAGCTGAATTTGCATCTCACCAAGATCGGAAAACTAAAGCAATGAACGACAAGAAATTAGCTTTGAATGACAGAACAATTAAAACAGCATGCTTTGAGTGGGAGGCTGTTCTTCAAGTACCTTGCAGTTTGGTGAGTCAGTTGTATTACAAGCGGAAGCTTAGCTGCTATAATCTCTCCATTTACTCATTGGCTGACAACTATGGGCACAATTACATATGGAAAGAAACAGAGGGAGGACGAGGTTCCTGCGAGATCGGAACATGTTTATATCTATCTTTCATCACTCCCTGCACACATCCAACATCTCATCTTCTATTCCAACAGCTACACTGGACAAAACCAAAATAAATACATCACGGCTGCTCTGCTGTCATTCATCAGAAGCACCACTAAATTGGAGACAATTGACCATAAATTCCTTGAGTTCGCCAAAAAGAAAACATCAACTTATATTCCAAGTCAGTGGGGCACTGCAGGCTTGGCAATTTCAGGAGAGCGATTTTTTAGCTCTCCTTACTGCCCTCCTGAAAGAATTAAGGAGAGCGAAAAATTGCCCTCCTAAATATTTTGGTCTGGGATGATTGAGATTACATGTATTATGCTCACATTAAATTTTTGTTGTAAAACAAAAATGCAATTTAACTTCGAAGTCACATAACATCACGTAATTTCATTTTGAAAGTGGTTTAGTGGTAAAAGGTAATGGCTGCAACCATACCCAAACACAGTTGCAATCATTTGAAGCAAAATGGGTCACAGCAATATTTTTTTCTGTCAGTTTCAAGTTCAACAACTGACATCACAGTTTGAGGGGTAATTATTCAAGGAATATTGACACTATAATATACTACCATTACTACTATCGTGTCACTTGAAGTACTTGCACCAGGATGTGACTGTAGATTCAAGCAGACCTGTTGTCCAAGAAAGTCATACGCCTACCACTACCACCTTCAACCCCCCATGGGGGGTTGAAGGTGGTAGTAGTAGGCGTATGACTTTCTTGGACAACAGGTCTGGGTACACACACAGGTCTTGTCAAGTGTGTGTTCGGTTGTTGAGTGAGACATCTAGATGTCTAAGAGATTTCGCTTTACCTTAGTAAAGTTAATAAAATCACTGATGTAGTCTGTTGGTTTCAGTTTCAATGAGTTCGTTCAACTGGATACTTAAAATGCTGTGTAAAGCTAATTGCTCTCCTAAGCTGATTGAGGAGAGCGATTTTTTGCCCTCCTGCATTTGTCAGAATGCCAGGCCTGACACTGTTATAAGAATGGCCAGATGGAAGAACCCATATCAGGTTGTGCCATTAAGATATTTCGACTTCATTGACTACAAATCTGTTTGTCGCCAACTTTTGAAAAACACAAAAACTACCACTGATGGAACAAAAGCAGGGCTTATATTTCGACGAGAATCCGAGAATCGATTCGCACAAAGATTCGTGCAATAAAACCGGCAAGAATCCATGTAGATTCTCGCTGCACCTCTGCTAGGATTCGAGTAAAAAAAATTGAGTCAATTTAAGCCTTTTACTAACACAGCGGCAACAAATTAACCAATAAAAGGCTAACATGACCTGATATATCCCGACACTTTGTCAATAAAATCTTACAAATATGAGCCGGTTCCAACGACAGCCATATTTGTAAGATTTTATTGGTAAATATTGTTCATTTAATTATTTTATCATTTGGGCCCCACAAAGTAGATCTTCTGTTTCTCAGGCCATTATTTGTAAAATTGCATGCGGGCAAACGGTTTTTTATTTTATTTTTTATTTCTGTATTTATTTCTTTGCCATCAAAAGTTCATATCTTGGTTTATGTTTTAGGTCTCATAATCTACAGAATAGCATGGGTGGTGGTGTATTTTGTCCCTTGAGAGCAAGAAGGCTTTGCAATGCTAAAGCATTGCAAAGCCATCTTGCACTCAAGGGACAAATTCATCAATTTTTTTTAACTTTGGTAAAATATCAGACATGAACCATTTAATTTTTTTTTTAAAGTTTACATTGGTTATAAAAAGAGAGCATGCGGCAGCCAAAAGGACCATGCGGGAGTTTTTTAATTTTTTTAGGCCTTATTTATTATTTATTGTTTAAAAATTATCAAATTTAGTTTTAAAAATTAAAAAGGTGTGTTGAGTAAAAGGTTAACATGTGTTATCAGTATACAACAGTGGTTCAACCTCGGTGGCCTCATGGAATCTGAGGACGCTCATAGTAGCTATGGATTCTTGCAACCATTTTCACGAGAATCCAAATGGATTCTCACAAATTTAGACGAAATATAAGCCCTGCAAAAAACAACTGGCTCCAAATTAAATATATACAATTCAGAAAATCTTCACCTGATTCCATTTTCATAAAGAATAATCACAGTGACAACACCTTCAAACAGATTAAATGCATTGGCAAATCCCGACGATCACAGGAAGTGCAAACCACTGAACCACCCATGCTATTCTGTAGATTATGAGGCCTAAAACTTGAACCAAGAACATGAACTTTTGATGGCAAAGAAGTAATTACTGAAATAAAAAATAAAATAAAAAAACGCTCGCCCACATGCAATTTTACAAATAATGGCCTGAGAAACAGATCTACTTTGTTTGGCCTTATGCCTGATATTTTACTTAAGTTAATATAATTGATAAATATATGTCCCTTGAGTACAAGAAGGCTTTGCAATGAGGCCCTCAGTTTGAATCCCACCTGCGGCAACCATTTTGTATCCTCAGGCAAGACACTTCATGAGGGGGCACGGTGAAACTGTGCCAAGGGGTATGGCACGTCGATGGTGCACGTGTCGTCAACCCATGCTAACCCTGCTTATGTGGAGTTAGTATGTTGGAGAGCTGACAGTTGCTTGCCATTGCTCGGTGGTTCTCTACAAAAATAAAAATTAAATGGTCTATTTCTGATATTTTACCAAAGTTAAAAAAAATTGATAAATTTGTCCCTTGAGTGCAAGAAGGCTTTGCAATGCTTTAGCATTGCAAAGCCTTCTTGCTCTCAAGGGACGAAATACACCACCACCCATGTTTCTCCATAGATTATGAGGCCTAAAACATACCAAGGACATGAACTTTTGGTGGCAAAGAAAAAATTACAGAAATAAAAAATAAAATAAAAACCCGCTCGCCCGCATGAAATTTTACAAATAATGGCCTGAGAAACAGCAGATCTACTTTGTGTGGCCTAATCTCAATTACATTATTCTTCCATGGTGTTGTTACTTGAAAGTGGTAACTTATGTTCTGCTAAAACCGCTTATCTGACGCATGCCTAATTGAGAGGTCATTAATTTGTCTTGTTTCAGGTGTGTGTGCATTGTTTTTATATATTATTAACAGGTATGTCCTAGTGCATATGACATGACATGTACCGCATGAGTCACTACTAATGGTATCGCGGAACTAAATATTTGGTTTAGAGTGATCTGCCTTGAAATGTTGCACTCGGATATTGCATCGTAGTCTAAAATAAGACTCCTAGAAAAAAACTTATTGCTTGAGAAAACTGTTAAAGCATTTTATTAGATTTTTACATCAATACTGAATATTCCACAAGAAAAAAGAGATTTTCTAAGTATTTTCTGGGTCTAAAAAATTTAGTTAACTATTTGTGTATTTTTGTTGGGAATTCCCAGAAAAAACTGAGTTCAAGGACAGTACTTCACTTCCTGGTGAATTTTTTCTGTTATTTGTTGCATGACCCCCACCCCCCCCCCCCCCCCCCCCCTCCGTTTTCTTGCCAGAGAAAGTTGTCTCAAGGTCTGTACTTTATGTAGGTATTCAAGTATTTAATTTAAAGTGATGCGATCATATTTTTTTCCACATAAGTGTTATATAGGAAAAAATTTAGTTCTGTGATACCTAATGTTTTACAGGCAACTGATACTGAACTTATAATTTGCTCTTCTGTATTTTGAGCAAATAAAATGATGTCGATGCCTGAACATTTAACCATGGCCATACGAACCGGTGGTGGAGGCTGTGTTACCCCACCCCATACCTAAAACAAATGTGGGAACGATAAAAAATCAGTCAATTCTAAATAAAACTTAATAATTTAATGGTAATTTTGTATAGTAGAGCCATCCCACTGCCTGCCCCTGCCCCCCACTGCCTGCCCCCCCCCCCCTGCCCCCCTTCCCCCCCCCCCAGGTTTCATATTTTATTTGGATTTTATTTGGTGGTGACGTGGCTTACTTTTTAATGCCTTTCACAACTTATAAATTATGGATACAAACGGACTCAGAGTCAAAGAGTCCCAAACCCCCGTCAATGAGGGGGGGGGGGGGGGGCACCCCATTTGTGCTCGCCCCCTTCTCTCAGACAAATTCACACAGGCATTTGTGATGAATAAATAATTACCCATATTTTTGTGTACTTTTAACATCTTTTTCTTTTCCATGTTTCATTCTGTCAGTGTTATTGTTTAGTTTGGAAGTTTGTTACCCATGATTCCCACCTTGTACAAAAATGGATGTAGGATTATGAGGAGTCTAGTGGTCTGTATGTGAAGGGTACTCGTTCAAGGATTTTTACTAATAGTGATAAAACCCCACGATGCTGTGATTTTCTACTTGACTCCCCGATGCTGTAAAATTTATATCAGCGGTCATCTTTCTAGTTTAGTTTGTTGTAGCATGCCCGTACAATTGGTTGATTCTTGTAAATATTAATACATGTAAGTCTTTCGATATATTCCTGAGATTGATTGAGTCTGCATGTTTTGTTTTTTTCTGTTACAATGCATCAGCTGAATGCATATTCTACACATTTTCTAAGCTGATAAAATCGACTTGCTGTGAGTATATACTGCCGATACGTAGGCGGCTAGCCTAGGCGTTATTTCGCAGGAATTACACCCATATTGTCCACTAGCCGAATCGCCCTCTACAATTTTACCCAAGTCATCCGCTGCAATTTTACCCAAATTGTCCGAAACTCGTCCGCTGGGGGAAAATTTTGAATGATTGTATTTTGAATCATTTTTTATTTATTTTTGTTTTGTTTTTTTAATTTTATTGTATATTATCTTTGTAATATATCTTAATGTACCGCCTTGCATTAGAATTTCGCACACTTAAAAACGAGATTGTGAAAACAGACATGCCATAACAAAATAAACTACTCAGCAATCTAATTAATTTCGACATTGTTTGACCTGGCTCTGATTAATGTTTATTCAATGATGATGATGACAGCAATACTTCTTAAAGTATATTAAGTTCCATACAAAAAATCTTATAATTTTGGACGATTGACAGTCATACTGATCGGACGTGTCTGTGAAAGCTCCTGACTGAACACATCTCACAGCTTGGATATTAACAAAGCCTATTGTTCTCTGTACCACTTCTATGCACTCTAGTGTAATTTTGTAAGTGTTTATCTTTAACTCTATCTATTTTCTGTCTGCTTTTCTCTGCTAAAACTAAATATACTTTAACGAAATATTTTACCAATAATTTTCTGATAACTTAGACAAGAACTGATAACTGAACAGAGTGACATGGCAACTAACTCCACCAGTGAAACCACTTCGGGAATGGATTTAATATCGATGATATCTGGATTTCAAAAAGAGATAGCCAGATTGAACGACACTACAGAGGGTTTGCGCTCGGATCTTAGGGCTCAAAAAGAACAGTTCGAGAAAGAAAAAATGGAATTAATAAAAGCTTCGACGGAATCAAAAAAGGAAAATAAGTCGGCATCTGGAAAAAAGGGAAAAGGAAGAAATAATTCAGGTTTGGGTTCGTGCCCCAGCAACGGAAACTCTAAACAAAAGGGCAAGGGTGTGGAGTCCAACTCGTTGGGCCCTAAAACGAACACAGTTACGGATATAGCTAGTTGATACAACTCAGCAGTTTTCGAAAACTAATCCTAGCAAGGGGATGGTGGACAAAACTAATCTGACACCTGTTTCGCCCTTTATAGATAATACCGCTGAGATGGGGAGACCTGTGCACGCCATCTCTTTGGAGGTATCACCAAATCAGGGCTCGGAACTCATTACCACCAGTCAAGACAACTGGTTGCGTTCGCTTATAGAGCAAGAGGCAACTACTGTTCCCACCTGTGAGGTGGTCAATCAGATTACGCCACGCCTGAAAAGGAAATTGGATACAGACTTCCAGGAAAATGGTGAGTCCCTGGAAATAGAAACGGTGGCTAAGAAAACCCGAAAAGCGTCGACACACACTGATAACCCGGGTGTTGTTGTCGTTGAGACCTCGGACACCATGGATGTTACAGTAGTAACAACCAGTGCGGAGATCCATAATGATGGGAAATCGGCGGACAGTAACGCAACGGAAACGATACCGGCGATGCCAACATTCACCACTGACGGTGGTGTATCATTTGCCGACAAGGTAAGAGCCCTTTCTAAACAAAAGGATAATACGGCCAAACACCAGACGAATAAACAACCACAACAACTGCTGCAAAACCCTTGCGTAGTCGTCACAAGGGTTCCCACAAAGATCAATGATGGGGATATTGATGAAGCCCTGTCCGGATACTCGTGGGGGAGACTAATATCTAAGACTACAGGCAACCCTACATGGAAAATTAAAGTAAAATGCCCCAACAGAGCCATAAAACTTAACTTCATTAACAAAGGTGTTTGTATAAACAGACAAAAATATGAGACTGAGGAGTATCGTGTTTTGCCTCAGCCCACACAATGTCATAAATGCCAGAAATTTGGCCATATGTCGAACAGATGCAAAGGAGAGTTGTGTTGCATGAAATGCGGCGAAAAACATATAACAATGTCGTGCAAGGTTTCAACACTGAAATGCCCAAATTGTAACGGGCAACACCCAAGCAATTATCGGGGGTGTCCCCACTACAAAAAAGTTAAAATCGTCATAGAACTCAAAGCTATTAATGTCAACAGCGTAAGAAACTCAACCTCTCCACATTCGATGTGCTGCCTAATGGCTGGTTCAATTTTTAATATAATGAACAAACACTTCGACGTCAGTCTTTCCGACATATGTAAAGAAGTTGGGAAAACAGCATCCAAATTATATCGAACTCAAATCTCTTCCTCGCTAATAGAAGCCGCCATAAATAAAATATAAATCACACCCACAACACGTTAACTAGTAAAATTACGCCAGGTACTGAACACTTATGGATAAGTTGAAAATAATTCAGTGGCACGCTCGAAGCGTTAACTGCAAAAGCTCACAGATGTCCGATTACTTCACAAACGTAGATGAAATTGGTATCAGCGAAACATAGTTAAAGCCAGCCAAATAATAAGACATTTTTGCTAAGTGGATTCAACATCATTAGGCGAGACCGTCCCACACAACGTGGAGGCGGAGTCGTTCTCCTCATAAGGCAGGACTTAAAATATAAAACGATATCAAGTGATCATCTCAACGCAGTGTGATTGCCGCTGAGATTGAACTAGATCATAAAAATGTTGCCATAATCTCATATTATAATGAACCGAAAAAAACAATTGACAGCAAAGTCTTTGAATTCTTTGTGAAAAATCACAAACACTGTATTTTCTTAGGTGATTTCAATGCCAAACATCAGGTTTTCGGATGCAATAAAACGGAGCCCAATGGCGACGCTCTCTTCAATATCATCGAACAATTTGATCTTTTTGTATTAAATGACGACCACGACATTACTCACGTCAGCAGGGCTGCAAATAAAAAAAATAAATGGTCCGGACGTGATGTCAGGCCCCAGACAATTTGGGCCGGACATGATAAATTTTGGGCCGGACATCCGAAAATGCCTAAATGAGGTCAATATATAGACATCAGACACTCCCTTTCTTCTTCCAAATGACGAATTTTGCTCATTGTGACTCGATAATTATTATAATCATGCATGGGGAGGAAAGTAAAAGTTCCTTGAATGTTGGACAGGTGAAGAGACAAAGTGCAAGGATGGAGAAAGACAAGTCAGGTAATTAAAAAGAATGGTAATAGATCAATTTTCTTTTAATTGAAACAGGCATCATTCATAGTGAACAATTTATCAAACAATTTCAGCACTAAATCAACGATGAGTGGCCGGTTGGTCCAGGCTTTTGCGGGAAAGAAGCGCAATGGTATTGGTACTCGCTGACGACACCGCCTCCCAATTTAGGATGAGAGGTGTTGAAAATCGCGCGCCCGTTCGTGTGCATTATTTTTTCAAGAAGCGTTTTTTCTCATCAAACGTTCATTTTGAATTGCCCGTCGTGTCGATAACTTAAGCAAACTCCAGAGATTATCAAAGCAAAACTCGTGGTATTCGCTTGTGTTGTAATGCATCTGCCGTTTGTTTATTTTGACAGTGAATGTTTTCAAAAACGTCCGTGCTGTTTTGACCAATCATGGACTTGCACATCAAGGGAGCTAATTTAACAGCTCTGGCTCTGATGGGGAATTTCAAAGCTATTTACCACTGTTGACTACGCATGGCAGGCATTACAAATTATTGTTTTTTTATGAACAAAACGAACACAACTTTCAAAAATATTTATACTGAGATTGTAGCGGGGCTGGTGCCGGGACGCAGACGATTTTAATAATTGAATGTCCGTCATGGAGACTACTGCGACGGTTGATTTTACACAGATGACTGTAGTAATTGACCGCCGGACATGAAGACCGACCGTAACTGATTTCAGCCGGACAGTATGGCGAATTCGGCCGGACATTGTCCGTGTCCGGACGCTTATTTGCAGCGCTGCACGTCAGTAACAACACCCTCCACCAATCCGACATCCTTGACCTAATTATAACCAGTAAATCACTAACTAATCAAATGCAAGACATATTTGTGGGGGATGATGATTTAGGTAGCGACCACCTGCCTGTTCATGCTACATTACACGGTTGCAGTGGACCCGCAAGATACCCCACAATGAGGAGGAGGAGGAATCTATCCAAAATTGACTGGGACCTCTTCAGAAAAATAATTCAGGTTAAAATAAACAAAAACGACCCAATGAATACCTGCGAGCTCGAGCAAGCATTTACCAATCTCAGTGAAGTCATTAACAACACTCTTGATGAGATTTGTCCCAAACAGACAGTTAAACCGCGGGCCAACAGAATAACTGAAACCACACTCCAAATAATAAAACAAAAAAGAAAGGCCTTCCGTGCATACAAATCAGAAAAACTTCCAACTAAAAAGGTCGAACTTAAAGCCGTGTATAATCGTCTCCACGGCGAAGTTAAAAAAGCAATAGCAAACGACAATCGCGTGAGATGGGAAAAAGCAACGGAAAATCTAAATGGACACAGGGAGACTAAAAAGTTTTGGGATACTTTTAAAACCCTTACTGGACAAAAACATAAAGACGCCAACAGTAAGGCTCTAAAGATCAGCGATGGAACTATGGCCCTGGATGACAATGCGAAGGCTAGCGCCTTTGCTGAGCTCCTTAAGAAATATCATCGTCCACATGAGGGCGATAGGTTTGATGACGAGTTCAAAGAAAAAGTAAACAAATTTGTTCAAGACAAGACAACATTTAACGATGCCAACTTCAGCCAAACGCCCGAGGACGGGGATGGCCATGAACTCATGGAACCGATAAGCCAAGAAGAAGTGACTAACACAATTAAAAAATGTAAGTCTTCTTCTTCCCCAGGAGGGGACGAGGTCTCATACAAAATCCTGAAACAATGTCCCAATACTTTTTTCGGTAGACTCACTAACCTCCTAAACTGCTATCTCTTTAGTGGATACTTCCCAAAATGTTGGAAAGTAGCTACAGGAGTCATGATACCCAAACCCGACAAGGATTTGAGCAACCCAGCTAATTACTGCCCAATCAGCCTACTCAGCTGTATTGGAAAAATTTTCGAACGGATTCTCACGACTAGACTCCGCAGCCATCTCGAATCAATCAGCTTTTTCAATAAGTGGCAAAGGGCATACAGAAGCCAAAGAGAGGGAGTCGAGCATGTTTATAGACTGGTAGATTATATGAAACGGCGTTCAGTCAAAATGAAATAGGAACCGCGCTATTACTCGACGTAGAAAAAGCGTTTGACTTTGTCTGACACAATGGCATGAGATACAAACTAGCTAAAATGGGGCTACCTACCAAAATTCTAAGGATCATATCATCATTTTTATCTGATCGAAAAATCAAAGTGAGGGTCAACCGCGAAGTGTCAGCCGAGGTAAAACTCGAAGCGGGCACGCCACAGGGTTCGGTCCTCAGCCCGCTTCTATTTATAAAAAATGTGAATGACATTGACAAACTAGGGAAGAACCATGTTGAACTATGTCAATTCTCAGATGACAAAGGAATGTGGACGGCCAGTAAGTCTGGAAACATAATACAAAATCGCCTGCAGGATACCATCCGCGACCTGCAAGACTGGTGCGCTCTGTGGCGCATCAAGCTAAATGCCACGAAAACGTAAAGAATCACATTCTATAAAAAACAAAGGAAAAAGCCTGTCCCTAATATTGAGCTTAAGCTTTACGATCATAAACTTGAAACTAGTAATGAGGCAAAGTTTCTGGGATTCAACCTGGATAGCAGTCTCAATCTAAACAATCACGTAAACTCAGTCACTGTCAAAGTCACTAAACGCATCAATTTCCTGAAAATGATTAGAGGTAAAAATTGGGGAGCCAATAAAGAAATTCTCCTCAATCTTTACAAAACATATATACACCCAGTACAAGAGTATGGGGCCATAATAACAAGTGACCTGAATAAAATCAACATTGAAAAACTACAACGGGTCCAAAATCATGCCTTGCGCGTGGCTCTGTGCAAGCCCACGTGGACATCGATAAAACAACTTCACGAGATAGCAAAAATAGACACTATAGCAATGCACTTAAAAGATCTTCAAAGCAAAAAACTCTAAATAGACTTCAAGACAGCGAATTAATAATAGAACTTAATGCGCATCGCGTCGTCAATAGGAAAACTAAATAATCTGGGGCGTGTCTATAGAAAGGGTTAAAGATTACATCATTGTGATGGGGTGAGCCAGGCATTCTGTGACCCAAATTTAGAACTGGCTGCGGGTGACACGATACGCACGAAAGCTTGCCTCTGTTACCAGTGGGAGTTGCAAACAGCGAGGAAAATCTCCACTTGCTGCCGGGTCTCCCCTCCCTGAGATATAAATCTCGGGGAAAAAATGCTAGCTTCCCCATCCACATGTCACTGGTCGTCACGGACAGAACAGTTGTAAATTAAAAACCGAATTGCTTTAATTTCCAGCTCTCTATCTTTTCTACCTCCTCTATCTCATCAGACACATGACCAAACTGCATGACAAACTATGAGGGATTGAAACAATCCTCATGCAAAGATGTGCAGAAAACCTAACAAGACCAAGGCAAGGATTGAAACAATCTTGCCAGCAAACAGCCCTTTTAAGGGTGTCGTCCCACCTAGCCAACCTTTTTAATTTCATTAGTAGCATCTGGCCAACCTTTTAATGATCAGGAGTAGCGTCTAGCCAACCTTTTTTTTCACACTTGCTTAATCCTTGTTATAGTCTGTAGCATATAAATTGTCATTTTTTTTTTGCAAAATAAAAATCATTTTTGCAAATTAAAATATTGTTGTTTTTTGTCAGTCGGTTGAATTGAGAAAACAATTAATTAGTTTGTTACTATATATTATCATCATCTTTGATGTCTTAATTTTTAAAATATTCTGCAGTTATGTTGTTTTTTCTAATTTGTTATATGTTATCATTGTTTTTGATGTCTTGTTTTGCAAAAATAAAATATTCTGCCGCTGTCTTGTTTACACGGTGTTTGATATTTCTTAGATTCACTAATTGTGCCTTTGAAGTGAACAACAATCACGGTGTTTGTCTCATCTATTATTTTATGTTTTCAAAACACAGTCCCATATTATATATATATGGATCTTCTCAGCATGAATTGTCAGTAATCATGGCTTCCGCACAAGTTGACATTTCTTGATAATGGTAGAGGTGGTTTTTTCTTGATTCATGGTGGATTTAAATTCTCTATCAGAACACGAAATCATGGACGTTGCTATTGGAGGTGCGTTGATCGGAATTGTCCGGCTACAGTGGTGATAAAAGAAAGTATTCTTGTTAAGTTCGGTAATGGACATAATCATACTTCTGATATTGAGAGTATTGCTTCAAGTGCATTCTTGTCGAAAGTTAAGAAGCGATGTCGTGAAGAAGTCGGACCAATCCCGAGCATTTATGATGAAGAACTTGGAAGCTTGCGAAATACAGATTCACATGAAGTTCATGAAGTTATCAAAAAGAAAACGTTTTGGAGTGCGTATTTACTTCCGTGGTGGTTAAAGGTTGTTTTTTCCACTTTACACCGTGTATCTGGAGGAAGACTCAATGCGTTGGTTTAGTGAGACATTACAATCAAGATGATGATGTCAAACTTCTTGTCCGGAGGGCTGCTGTTCTTCCACTCATTCCCGTCCAACATGTTGAAGATTTCTGGCTAAATGCTTTAGAATCAGCCGAGGACATTTCCGTGGATGTCACCGCATTTACTGACTATGTTACCGAACAATGGGTAGAGGGTGTTCCCATCAGCAAATGGAACCATCACAACAACGACGGCGCAAGAACAACCAACAATGCGGAAGGTTGGCACAGCAAAATAAAAAAAATGTGCAGAGCTGCTCACCCAAACATATACTCTTTCCTTGTGTTGCTAAAGAAATTGCAGGCAACCAACGAAGCAAAAATGATTCAACTTGAATCCGGAGGTCTCGCACCAAAAAGACGAAAGCGTTACAGAACGATAGACAATCATTTGAAAACACTGAAGAACAGACTCAATAGTGGCAATCTGGACGTTTTTGAATTTGGTGACGAAGCAAGTAAATTACTAAAATTGAAATAATGTGAAGGTACTTATAGATTTTATTATAAAGTTGAGATGTATTTTGATATGATGTTGTTTGATTATGTAGGTAAGACGATACAGACTATAGCCTAATCCTCTACTGCAAAAGTTGCGTTCAGCCAACCTAACACCTTTCTGTAATTCACACCTATTAACTGGTATTTTAGGAAGGTTGGCTGAGTGGGAATAAACCCTTTTAAGGGCTGGGTTTTTTTTTTTTTTTTTTTTTTTTTGTGGGTGGGGGGGGGGGGGGGGGGGGGGGGCGGAGATGTTGGAGGTCATTTGGAATTCCCAAAGGATAACCAGATACCTCAAAATCACATACGGCATCCTATCTCCCAGAAGGCTTGATGGATGACTCCCGTTTTTTTCAAACTAAACTGTTGGAGCTTTCTCCACTCCTTTTTTGTAACCGCTATGGTCATATACCGGGGCCGCTACCAAACCAGCATTGCTGTTTGGTTTTCTTTTTTCTTTTTCCCTTAAAATTGCCATCGCACAACATTATATTCTGGCTCGCCACCATGGTGGGACTCAAACCTCTACCATCGCCAAGCTGGAACCGAATAGAGCCCACTCTTTAATAGTCTTAATGGAGTTGAGGGATTGATCTTTGACAATCTATCACTCCAATGCAAACTGCCGGGAATTCCAACTGCGTGCATACCCCTTCAAACCCTATTTGAGGCAATAGGAAAGCTAGGCCTGTGTGATCCAAGATCCAAGTGAAATAAAATAAGGCTAACCGGGTCGCAAGGGATTTGTAAATCCCACATCGTCCCTGCGCGCCTTCGGCGCGCTAAAACCCTTTCATTCATTCTTATAATTTTGCAATTATTCATTGAAAGGTGCCACCAGTGCTTAACAATCAATAATCGCAAAATTGTTGGTAGCAAATTAGCTGATATATTATAAGAATTAATTATATTACGAGACACATAAAAACTTCTTAACCCTTTACCTAACGAATCGCCCGTATCCGCCCGCGTAATATGCAAATTGGGCAGTTGAAAAAATTAAATTTTTCAAAATATTTCAACAAAACCATATCATGTGACCCATCATTGGAATGAGCTCATTGTGCTCGTTCCAATGAGGGGTCACATGATATGGTTTTGTTGAAACTTTTTGAAAAATTTTAAAAAATGATATTTAAAATAATAAATTTTGATATCGTCGACGTTGGGTAAAAGGTTAAAGTGTAATAAGTTCAGTAAAAAACATCTTATAGTTTTGCAATTATTCATTGAAAGGCACCACCGAAGTTTAACAATGAATAATCGCAAAATTATTAACTAATATATTATAAGAATTAATATTATAAGAATTAATTATATAAGAATTAATTATATTAAGAAACCCAACAAAATGTATGGTACATTAAGTTCGATAAAAAAATCTTGTAACTTTGCAAATATTCATTGAAAAGCACCACCTTGCTTAACCATGAATATTTGCAAAATTATACAAAAGGAAATTGTTATAATTTGCCAATGAATAATCATAAAATTAGTGCACAAATACATAAGAATTTATGCCAAGAAAATTATTTGAAAGATGTGCTATGTTGCACATTTAGAAAATGCTATGCAAACCATTTATTACCTTGTGCTATTTCATACTGAATAAATAGCATTAAATAAATGTATAGTGTTTTGTATATATAGAATAAACGTATAGTGTTTTCAAGTAAAAAATTTATTCTACGAGTAGGATTAAGAATGAAACTGACTAGCCTCTGACGAGTCGGTTTCATTCTTAATTCTACGAGTAGAATACATTTTTTACTTGAAAACACTATACGTTTATTTTGTTTAGCCCACAAATCTTCTACAGGGTAGTTGCGGCAAAATCGTGCTATAATTCGCTACAAAACACAGCGAGAAGTGAGGAGCACATTCATCCAATTCGATCGACCAGCAAAATTGGAAAAAATAAACAAGGCGAAGTAATACATTTCTGTCAAAAAATAATTCCCCTAGAAAATTGAGCTAAACTTGTAAAAATATTTTATTATATGAGCAGTGGATGGCGTTTTCAACTGGCATTGTGTAATACTTTCAAAAAGATTTAAAGAAATCAACAATCGAACTATTAATTATGCTAGACAAATGTGGTAGAGGCCAAAGGTCAACAAGTCTGTCGCTACTAGGGGAATAAATGTTTTCAGTGTTAAACCTACGGGGAAAATTTATCACCCTACTAAGTGAATAAAGCAAAAATTTATCCAAGGCCTTTATTGTTCAAATAAACGGCCATTTATGGGATAAAGTTATTTACCATCCCATGTGTTGATGATTAAACCATTGGCGGATGATTTGGATTAAATTGCAAGTGGACGATTCGGCACTCTGGCGGACAATTTGGGTAAAACTGCAAGTGGATGAATCGGTTAGCGGATGAAACGTCTGTATCCCTTTCGCAGTATTTGCAATGGTGTACATTGTATATGGGTTTCGCAGTGGCGTACAAAATTTTGATCGGAATTCGGGAAATTTGTTTAAGACTGTTTTATTATTCTTGTGAATCTGTGTACAGCGTCTCTAAAACTTTGCCCCATCCAGTAGGATTTGATGGATACGGGGTTCGTCTTCCGTGTTTTTAAATTGTCTCTTCGCCAGTTTCTGTGGCTCATCATCAAAAAATTACACTGCATGCACAGTGATTACTGAATTAATGCACAACAACTTGCAAACTGTGCAGTTACCATGTAAGTTGTTATTCAAACGGTTTATTGCCATTTCATCAATTCCCATTTTCATGAACTGCCTCTAAAAATATATTTTCCCTTTTCATCAATTCCCACTTCATCACCAGAATGAAAATATGTTTTAATCTTATGTAAATGCATTTTTTACCAATTATAAAAAATATTAAATTAAACAGAAATTAAACAGAAATATATTACAGTACGTGGAGAGTGTATTATCACTAAATCACCCGCAGAGTGGAGATTCCACCCACGCAATAATTGCAAATTTGTTGCAAATCATAACAAGCACAAGTAAAGTTTCAGCCAATGGACCTCCGGGTTAAACCCGGAGGTCCATTGGCTGAAACTTTGCTTGTGATTTTAGTCGACATATACAAAATTTGAAAGTTATAGTTTGGGTGATAACTCCACTCCGCGGGTGATTTAGTTACAATCCACTCTCCACGTACTGTATATTAAGAAATATATATTTGACACATTAATTTTTTTTTTTTTTATTTACTAGTGTTTTTGCAGACAGACGGATGACAGACAACTTCGTATCAGAAAAGCTTCACAGACATTTTGTCAGGCGGGGCTAATTATCAAATTCAATTATGTTTTAAAAAATTAAAAAGCTGTGTTGGGTAAAAGGTTATTAGAATACAACAGGGGTTCAACCACGGTTGCTTCATGGAATCCTGGAACATTCAAAGCAGCTATGGAGAAACCAAATGGATTCTCCCAAATTTAGATGAAATATATTAAGACTTGAATTCTCAATGTTTTATAATCTCGACCCACTGATGTAGGTGTGTTGCGATAATGTCACAATCGGCATGAGAAGAAAACCATGTTTGTGATCAGAGTGCAATACTTAGATTTATTACTTTCCAAAGTGTGATTTACTGGGATTTCCAGGTTTGATTATAAACGATAACTTCACAAGTGAATTATGCAATCAAAAATTGTGTCATGTATCCATGCACGCAAACAAAGACGCTTTGCCGTGGTTGTAATGAGGACTTCATTGTGTTTTTTTTGCTTTTTTTTATCCCTTTACCTAACATGAAAAGCAGACGACACTTGCAAAAATAATTCTTGAATAACTATTATTAATTTTTTGTCTCAAAAACATAGGTTATGACCCCTCATTGGAATGAGCTCAACGAGCTCGTTCCAATGAGGGGTCATAACCTATGTTTTAGAGACAAAAAATGAAAATTAATTGGCAAGTTTTGAGAATAGCGCTGGCCATTTTTGGCAGTTACGTTAGGTAAAGGGTCAAATAATATAATTATCGTTAATAATGAAAAGTAATAAACCGACTAATCGCTTGACTGGACTGGTTACGTGAAATAATTCAATCGAGGCGAGGGACTGTATTGTAAAACACTTGTGCACATTCGCACACTCGTGTTTGTACAACGTCCCTCACCTCTCATGAATTATTTCATGTAACCAGTCCAGTCAAACGATTACTCTCTATATATTCGGATTCTTACCTTCAATTATTTTAAAATGGAAAACTTCTAGGAAACTACTGGACCATTACAGGCTCCTGATACTATACTCCACAATCCATATCACTTTGTCACTGGGCAACTCCTTTTTTCACATCACCACTTCAAAGCTTGCCCTGTGTCCTGGTGAGTCCAGTCATACATACAAAATTCTAGAACAGAATAGATAAAGGTCAAGAAAATTTACACAGAGTTACACACAAAACATGCGGACAGGAAGAAAGATTTTATAGCTCAACATCAGTCTGTAATGTCTTAAAAATTAATTATTAGAAGCATTATCTAAATATGTCTTGTTTAACAGAGCTTGCTGTGTCAAACAAGATATTAATGGGTCATGTTAAACCCTGCCTCTGTATCTGATTGATGAATAACATAACTGTCATATTCTACAGTGTCGTAATTTTTCATAACATCCAAAAAGTACAATGATCTTCATGGATGTTAACCCCCTTAACTCTGATGTCAAAATATCAAAACCCCAACTTGCAAGTTTTCCCAGTATGCAACTAGAATTTAACTAAGGCCTAAAAAAGTTAAAAATCTGTTTCTCAGGCCCTCCTGCATGGTCATTTTGGCTGCCACGTTCTCTTTATAGCCAATGCAAACTTAAAAAAATAAAAATTGAATGGTTTATTTCTGATATTTTACTCATGTTAATAAAATTGATAAATTTGTCCCTTGAGTGCAACAAGGCTTTGCAATGTTTTAGCATTGCAAAGCCTCCTTTCTCTCAAGGGATGAAATACACCACCACCCATGCTATTCTGTAGATTATGAGGCATAAAACCAGGGACCAGCCTAGGGGGGAATTTTAGGGAGACTTCAAGTCTCCCTCCAGAAAAAATAGGGAGACTGCAGAGTCATGTAGGGAGACTTCATAGGCAAGTGGGGAAAATTACGAATATTCATGTACCGCCTCCACCGCCCCTTCATATTTTCAATGTGTAATTATTGACTGAAAATCCCCCCACTGCTACCCTCTCCTTCATGACCCCTCCCCTCTTCCTCGTGTCAATCCCCCAGCACCCTCCTGTGGTTGCCTTTCACCAAAGTCTACTGAACTAATAATTTCCTAAGTCTGAAATTGTGAACAGGACCAGATGTAAGAAGGTTGTTTGGGAGGTACTTTGTTAGTTAATAAACAAAATACATTCTGGGGTCAAGTATTTTGTAAAAGAAATGTCATTTCGCATCATTTTTAAGGCATTCCGGTGTCATACCGTGTCATTCCAGTGTTTAGGGGGACCCTTTTTCAAGATCGTCCACATGCACACTTGTGTCCTGTACAAAGCTTTTCTTGTCATCACCTAAGCTTTTTTTTCATGTGTTTCAATTCCATTCGTGTTTTTCTGGGAATAGACAGTCCAACTGTTAACAGTCATCAGCAAAACGAAATGAAAATACTGTGTTATAAAATACGTCCATTGTGTATACATTTTCGGCATCCTAAGCGACGTAACCTACTTTCAAACTGGGTTATTTTGTTGAGTCGCATAAGTCACCTATTTTCGTTTCGACAATTGAAGCTCTGAAACGCAACAAAAACAGAAATAAAAAAAGATCTGCCAAAAGCGACAATAGATAACTGATTGTCGTGTGATTTCAAGTAAATGGACGTTTATTTGACGAATTAAAATGCCCATTTATCACGTTCGAGCACATTCGATTTTTGAAAATAATCGTTTTCATGTAATTGTAAACCTCGCATCACTCTGTTCAGCCTTTCCTCATTTTTTGGCCAATTTTTAGAGGGCGACTTGTAATCGCCCCTACTATTTTTCTAGGCGACTTTGGGCTTAGAAGGGCGACATAATCGCCCTAGTCGCCCTCACGGCTGGTCCCTGCATAAAACATAAGACAAACAAAGAATATGAACTTCTGATGGCAAAGAAATAATTACAACAAGAGGGGGGCCATGCCCCGGGCATACCCCCATAACAAATACCACCAAACAATGACAAGAGAAGAAATTATCCATGATACCGTGAAAGCTATTCCCATAAACAATTTTCATTCCAAATTTCATTAACTGGTAGAGTGCTAAGTTTTTTGGCTTGTTAAAATTTTGTTCACATGTTATTGCCTTGCTACAATTTATGGGAGAGTGCCTACAGGCACTCTCCCATAAATTATAGCTGGGCAATTCCATCCAGACTAAATAATATCACATCAAGAATTAATTGAAGCACATCCACAGAATATCAAGCCTTTAAGCTGTGGTACCTGCACTTCAGGATAAAGCCCAAAAATGGGCTTCCAGCACTCTACCAGTTAAGAGCCGCGAACCCCAAACCAGAGCTACGAGGCAAACAGACAAAAAATTGGCTATTTTACGAGACAAACAGCAAAATTATTGTCTTTGTTTTACAGCAAGGTAATTGTGAAGGCCATAAACACCTGTTACTGAAGTCCAGTGATGATCAGACCATCCACATAACAGATGTATAACAAAGACATAATGCCACATATGGGGAGGTGATTTGCATGTATTTTCTTTGTTTTACTACAGGGACCTGACTCACTTAAAAGCCTTTACCATAAACAATCTTCATTCCAAATTACATTGAAATCTGATAACCCAAACCTTATAAAACAAAGACATAATGCCACATGTGGGGAGGTGATTTGCATGTATTTTCTTTGTTTTACTACAGAGACCTGACTCACTTAAAAGCCTTTACCATAAACAATCTTCATTTCAAATTACATTGAAATCTGATAACCCAAACCTTATAAAACAAAGACATAATGCCACATGTGGGGAGGTGATTAGCAAGTATTTTCTTTGTTTTACTGCAGGGACATGACTCTTTTGAAAGCCTTTTCCATAAACAATCTTCATTCCAAATTTCACTGAAATCTGATAACCCAAACCTTATAGAACAAGGACATAATGCCACATGTGGGGAGGTGATTTGCATGTATTTTCTTTGCTTTACTGCAGGGACCTGACTCACTTAAAAACCTTTCCCACAAACAATCTTCATTCCAAATTACATTGAAATCTGATAACCCAAACCTTATAAAACAAAGACATAATGCCACATGTGGGGAGGTGATTTGCATGTATTTTCTTTGCTTTACTACAGGGACCTGACTCACTTAAAAGCCTTTACCATAAACAATCTTCATTCCAAATTACATTGAAATCTGATAACCCAAACCTTATAAAACAAAGACATAATGCCACATGTGGGGAGGTGATTTGCATGTATTTTCTTTGTTTTACTATAGGGACCTGACTCACTTAAAAGCCTTTACCATAAACAATCTTCATTCCAAATTACATTGAAATCTGATAACCCAAACCTTATAAAACAAAGACATAATGCCACATATGGGGAGGTGATTTGCATGTATTTTCTTTGCTTTACTACAGGGACCTGACTCACTTAAAAACCTTTCCCACAAACAATCTTCATTTCAAATTACATTGAAATCTGATAACCCAAACCTTATAAAACAAAGACATAATACCACATGTTGGGAGGTGATTTGCATGTATTTTCTTTGTTTTACTACAGGGACCTGACTCACTTAAAAGCCTTTACCATAAACAATCTTCATTCCAAATTACATTGAAATCTGATAACCCAAACCTTATAAAACAAAAACATAATGCCACATGTGGGGAGGTGATTTGCATGTATTTTCTTTGTGTTACTGCAGGGACATGACTCATTTGAAAGCCATTCCAATGAACAATATTCATTCCAAATTTCAGTGAATTCTGATAACTCAAACCTGAAATATGAGGCGAACAGACAAAAAATTGGCTATTTTACGAGACAAACAGCGATTTTTCAAAGTTAAAGATAAGTCTAAAAAGTGAAAAGGAAAAATATTATTAGAGACTCAATTGAAAGCCTTTCCCATAAACAATTTCCATTCCAGATTTCATCGAGATCCAATGACCCAAACCTGAGATACAACACAAACAGACAAAAAATAGCCTATTTCTGTATATTCAAAGGGCCATAACTTACAGAAAAATATTTCCACAGCAAAACGGCCCATGCTGCTTCAAGGTCTCATGATAGTGAACATCTGTATGAAATTTCATCGAAATCTGAGCAGTAATGTTGAAGTTATAATGCGAACAGACATCTGAGTTCGGACGGACAGACGTATGCATGGATGCACAGACTCACGGATGCACGAACAGGTGCAATCCAGTATACCCCACTTTGTTGAAAAATTTGGGGTATACAAACAAGTGTTTGACCACCAAGGTGGTATTAGTCCCCTACGGCACTTTTGTGACGAAAGGTGTTTTTGTCACATAAGACATGACCACAGTCTGCAGGCCTGGCATTCTGAAAAATGCAGGAGGGCAAAAAATCGCTCTCCTCAATCAGCTTAGGAGAGCAATTAGCACACAGCATTTCAAGTATCCAGTTGAACGACCTCATTGAAACTGAAACCAACAAACTACATCAGTGATTTTATTAACTTTACTAAGGTAAAGCGAAATCTCTTAGACATCTAGATGTCTCACTCATCAACCGATCACACACTTGACAAGACCTGTGTGTGTACCCAGACCTGTTGTCCAAGAAAGTCATACGCCTACCACTACCACCTTCAACCCTTGAAGGTGGTAGTGGTAGGTGTATGACTTTCTTGGACAACAGGTCTGCTTGAATCTACAGTCACATCCTGGTGCAAGTGCTTCAAGTGACAGGATAGTACTAATGGTAGTATGTTATAGTGTCAATATTCCTTGAATAATTACCCCTCAAACTGTGATGTGAGTTGTTGAATTTGAAACTGACAGAAAAAAAAAATATTGCTGTGACCCATTTTGCTTCAAATGATTGCAACTGTGTTTGGGTATGGTTGCAGCCATTACCTTTTACCAATAAACCACTTTCAAAATGAAATTACGTGATGTTATGTGACTTCGAAGTTAAATTACATTTTTGCTTTACAACAAAAATTTAATGTGAGCATAATACATGTAATCTCAATCATCCCAGACCGAAATATTTAGGAGGGCAATTTTTCGCTCTCCTTAATTCTTTCAGGAGGGCAGTAAGGAGAGCTAAAAAATCGCTCTCCTGAAATTGCCAAGCCTGAGTCTGCAGGAGTATCAGACCTGGGGGGCAGTTTTGGTAAAATAATTGGGGACGGTTCGGCCTGGGGACGGTTCAGGTTGGGGACAATTCGGGTTTCATGACAACAGGAGTGTCAGACCTGGGGGGTGGTTTGGGTAAAATACAGGTTTTCAGACAGGATTTCAAATGTGAATGGAATCTAAAAATTGAGAATTGAGAGAAGTGTAGCTTGAACCATGTTGGAGGGAGGGTTGTTAACATAAAAATAGAGAAAAAAAAGCTTAAAAAACACAGCAAAAATGGCCGCCATTCAGCCAGCTTGGATTTTGAAAAAAAAAAAATTGAGCGTGCATCATCCCCTCAGAACCATTTATCCACATACCAAATATGAAAGGTGTAGCTTAAAGCATGTTGGAGGGAGAGATGGTAACATAAAAACTGACAGACATACAGATGGACAGAGACAGATCTTAGATTTTGAAAAAAAAATATTGAGCGTACATAAGTACATAATCCCCCCACAACCCTTTATCCATGTACCATATATGAAAGGTGTAGCTTGAACCATGTTGGAGGGAGAGGTGGTAACATAAAATAGAGAAAAAAGCTTAAAAAACACAACAAAAATGACTGCCATGGCTCCATCTTGAACTTTGAAAAAAAAATATTGAACATGCATCATCCCATCACAACCCTCTATCCATGTGCCAAATATGAAATGTGTAGCTTGAACCATGTTGGAGTGAGGGGTGGTAACATAAAATAGAGAAAAAGGCTTAAAAAACACAACAAAAATGGCTGGCATGCCGCCATCTTGGATTTTGAAAAAACAAATATTGAACGTACATCATCCCCTCCCAACCCTCTATCCATGTGCCAAATATGCAAAGTGTAGTTTGAACCATGTTGGAGGGAGGGGTGGTAACATGAAAATAGAGAAATAAGCTTTAAAAACACAACAAAATGGCACCATTAAAAAACTTTTGATCATGCATCATCCCTTTAGAACCATTTATCCATGTACCAAATATGAAAGGTGTAGCTTAAAGCATGTTGGAGGGAGAGGTGGTAACATAAAAACAGGCAGGCAGGCAGGCAGGCAGGCAGGCAGAGTGCAATCCTATAGTCCTCTTACGGTTCCCGTAGAGGAATAATAAACTAGAACGGTGTCAATTGTGTGCAAAGCACACTATAGTGTATCCCTGCATTTTCAGTTTGCCACAATGATGGTCCCAAATCAATTCACATACAACCAAAGTGTAATCCCCAAGGAGCCTTTCGCTGGAAACCAATTGTCTAACAACAAAAGTGGCATTACAGGTCTACATGGGGCCAAATCAAAAATCCAAAACTTTTATGTACATCTAGAGACTCTATTGGAACATATGAACACACTTTTAATGTTTCGAATTAAAACCCCTAGGGGCCTTTTGTTGGAAACTGATTCTCTAATGACAAAAGTGGCACAATGGGCACCACATGGGCCCAAATCAAAAATCCGAAACCGGCACCACATGGTGACAAAAATTCAAACTAAACCTATTTTTGTCATTTCCTTACCACACTTACATGTAAGAAGTATGGTAAGTTTAAAAATTATAGCTCAAACAAAGGGACGAACAGACTTTCAGACAGAGATCATCACTATATCTCTGCATTTTCAAAAATGTAGGGATAAAAATAAAATAAAAAAACGCCCGCCCATATGCAATTTTACAAAAAATGGCCCCAGAAACAAAAGATCTACTTTTGAGGGGCCTAATTCAATCTTGTTTGATACAGTCCATTGTGCTCTGTCAAACAACATTGAATCAGTGTTTTTGATTTTGAGGCAAAGCTGTCACCGTTGAGTGCCATCGTACCTGCAATTTTTACTATTTGCAAGTGGACAATGGCATACCTTGGTTGCACCTAGCGAGTAAGTAACCCTTACCAAAATAATCGGCTGAATCTGCTGCATAATATACAAAATGTACAGTAGAAAAAATACAAAAAAATGCAACAAAACTATCATTTGACCCACAAGCCTGTTTCAATGAAGGGGTCACCTGATATGGTTTTGTTGAATTGTTTTGTAAGAATTGGAGTTAACAATTAAAATAACAAATTCATATTATCATAACAGTGTGTTGATCAGTGTCGTAGTATCACGTCTCGTTGAGGTGACCAGATTGTCGGATCACACGAGCTGCCTGTGGCAGCTCAGGTAATCCAACGATCTGGCCACCTCAACTCAACGTGATACTATGACACGGATCAACACACTGTTATGATAGGTTTATTATGACTGACTCCCAATGTGCCATTTGATTTCTGCGTCGAAAACACAAAGCCGAACATAGTAGACAAAACTTTGTTAACAACGGCAATGGCTACCCTAGTTATGAAGTCTATTTTTAACGGATAAATAGTCTGCCGTTATTCATACGGAAATTCCCGGTAATTTCTGTAGGAGTGGGATATGGATTTTTGATCCGGGAAAATCTCACCTGGTGTGATCCGACAGTCTGGATAAAATCGTGAAACAGTAGTGGTATTTAGGGTAAAAATATCATTCTCATATAATAAATTTTGGAATCATTTGGGTTTTTTAACTGGTAGAGTGGTAGAAGCCACTATCAGGGCTTTAATATGTAGAGCAGGTACCTACCTTATATTAAGTTCCCTAAGAAACCTGGCCTCCTGGCAAGTTCTATGTTGTCTGTCAAACTGTACAACTGCCTGTACAACAACCACCTGGTAACAGATACATGATCATATACTTAGGCCTAAGAAAGTTAAAAATCTGTTTCTCAGGCCCTCCCACATGGTAATTTTGCCTGCCATATGCTCTCTTTATAACCAATGCAAACTCAAAAAAAATTTTTTTAATGGTTTGGGCCTAAAAAAATAAAAAATCTGTTTCTCGGTCCCTCCCCCATGGTCCTTTTGGCTGCCACATGCTCTCTTTTCATAACCAATTTAAACTTAAAAAAATAAAAATTAAATGGTTTATGTCTGATATTTTACCCAAGTTAAAAAAAAAAAAAAGATGAATTTGTCCCTTGAGTGCAAGAAGGCTTTGCAATGCTTTAGCATTGCAAAGCCTTCTTGCACTCAAGGGATGAAATACACCACCACCCATGCTATTCTGTAGATTATGAGGACTAAAACTTGAACCAAGAACATGAACTTTTGATGGCAAAGAAGTAATTACTGAAATAAAAAATAAAATAAAAAAATGCTCGCCCGCATGCAATTTTACAAATAATGGCCTGAGAAACAGATCTACTTTGTGTGGCCTTATGCCTGATATTTTACTTAAGTTAATATAATTGATAAATATTTGTCCCTTGAGTACAAGAAGGCTTTGCAATGCTTTAGCATTGCAAAGCCTTTTTGTACTCAACAGACGAAATACACCACTACCCATGCTATACTGTAGATTGGGAGGCCTAAAACATAAAACAAACTAAGAACAAAAACTTTTGATGGCAAAGAAATAATTATAAAATAAGAAATAAAATAAACAAGAGACCCCAGGGGGCGCTCACCTAACATGGTAGCCTCAATAGCAACCCAGGGAATTTATTTGAACAAGTTGCATCTGCCCCTCCTAAGAAAAGCTTATACCAAATATCCAAAGATTCTGACCTGTGGATCTAAAAAAAAAGATTTTCAAAAAATATTCCTCATATTGAACTAAGTAATAATTCGGACTCCCACAGGGAGCCCAAATATCAACCCAGGAACTTGGCTTTTGCAAACTTACATCACCCCTCCCTAAGGCTACTGTATACCAAATATCAAAAGATTCTAACTGGTGGATGTGAAGAGGAAGATACTTAAAGAAAATTCCTCATTTTGAACTAAGGTATAATTCGGGCTCCCAAAGAGAGCCCAAATATGAACCCAGGGACTTGGCTTGAACAAACTTGAATCTCCCCCCCCCCCCCCCCCCCCCCCAAGGATGCAGCATACCAAATATCAAAAGATTCTGATTGGTGGATCTGAAGAAGAAGATTTTTAAAGAATATTCCTCATACTGCAGCACCAATTTAAACATTTGGGCTCCCATAGAGAGCCCAAATATGGACCCAGGGATTTGATTTCAATAAATGTGTGAAACAATCTTCCAAAGATGTTATATGTGAAATTTTAAAGCTTTTGGAGCAGTGGTTTGGGAGAAAAGTAGTCTTAAATGTTTTTCCCATTACCCACAGTGTTAAAAAAGTCCTGAAAAAGTACCCTATGATAAAACCAATAGTAATTGTTTTGGACCATTCCATTCTGTTGGTCCTAAGGAAACTTCACACCAAATAAGAATTTGCAGTGCGGTGTAGTTATGGAGATATGAGCGTTTTAATTCTTTTCTATTTTTAGCTCCTGCGGTCCCCATGGGGCGACGGGAAAATTTCTTTTGGGCATAAATTAAGTACTTATGACCCAATAACCCCTCACATCAAATTTGGTTCAAATCAGCCTTAGACTCTCGGTTTGGTAAATAGAAATTTTGGGCAGGGCGAAAATTCTTGCTCCTCCCATAGGGACGGCAAATATAGCTCCTCAAACTTCTCTTGAACAAATCTGAGTCTACACCTCAAAAGGAAGCTGCACACCAAATATCAAGTCTCTGCTACTGCTGGTTCATAAGAAGATTTTTTAAGATTTAAGCACACTTTTTGGGCATGGCCCTACCGAGGGACGAGGCAACTTGATTTGAACAAAATCAAAATGTGATGTCATAACAAACAATTATCTCAAATTTCACTTGAATCAATTCAGCGGTTTTGGATGAGAAGACGCAAACACCATGTTCATGGATGACGGTCAATGGATGGTGAGCGATCGCTATAGCTCGTCTGAGTTTCAGGCAGATGAGCTAAAAATTTGTCCCTTCAGTGCAACAAGGCTTTGCTGTGCTTTAGCATTGCAAAGCTTCATTGCTTTCAATGGACGAAATACACCACCACCCATGCTATTCTGTAGATTATGAGGCCTATAAAACATAAAACAAACCAAGAATATGAACCTTTGATGGCAAAGGGGGGGGGGGGCAGTGGCTCAGCAGCTAGAGGTGCAGGCTGCAAGCAAGAGGTCCTCAGTTTGAATCCCACCTGCGGCAACCATTTTGTATCCTCAGGCAAGATACTTCATGAGGGGGCATGGTGAAACTGTGTGCCGAGGGGTACTGCACGTTGATGGTGCACCTGCCTTCAACCCATGCTAACCCTGCTTGTGTGGAGTTAGTACGTTGGAGAGCTGACAGTTGCTCGCCATTGCTCAGTGGTTCTCTCCGGGTACTCCAGCTTTCCCGTAAAACTGTCAAAGTCATGATTAGCCATTGTGCAGAAACATGTTACCTTAAACACCAATAAATAAATAACTATTTGATGGCAAAAAAATAATTACGAAAATAAAATAAAAAACTGCCCACCCGTATGCAGGTTTACAAAAACTGGCCTGAGAAACAGCTCTACTTTGTGAAGGCCTTACCAGATGCCACCAATAATGAACAAATTTGATTCAAGCAGTGATGTACAGGCGATAAGACATGAATACCATACACTCATGCAGCAAGTAATGCATGGATCACAGCTGACATAACAACAAAGAAAGCTCGGAGCACTTGAGTTGCACACTTTATTGGTTTTGTAATTTGATTTCGGTTTGTTGAAAAATATGAAACCTAACTAAATCACTGGTGTCACAAAAACTAAAAATCAGTTTTGACAAATCGGACAATTTTCATTACCATATCTTGTACAGTGGAGCCCACTTAATTGGATATCTCTTAATTGTATATCCCTGTTAACTGAATATAATTTCCCAACACAAAACCATTTACCATACCTCCAGTACAAATCTGACCTGTTAATGGAATATAGGCTATAGAGTAAACTCCTGTTAATTGAATAAAGAATCTTGTAACCTGTCGGTAAATGACCCTGACTCACCCCAGTTTTCCTTTGATTATAGACCTATTTGGCCTCAGTACATCCAATACAGGCATTTAATCTATTATATCTTGTTTGACAGATTTCATAGAGCTCTGTCAAACAAGATATAATAGAATAAATGCTAAGTTTGTCTCTATAATACAAGAAAGTGACACAATCCCTGTTAATTGAATACTCCTGTTAATTGAATAATTTTCACTGGCAAAGCGGCTATTCAATTAACAGGGTTCCACTGTCCTACAAAAATGGCAGACAAACCTGCCGCACTGCTCACATTTGCAATTGTAGATATCAGGAATGAGTTATTTTAGGCCCACAAAAGATAAAAATCTGTTTCTCAGGTCCACCCTCCCCCCCCCCCCCCCCCCCACATGAGGAAGGTGAGTCACATGGCCTCTTTTTATTACCATAGTTAGTTTTAAACTTGAGGCTCAAGTGAGCCTAAAATGCTCACCTGGTTAAAGTTGTTAAAAGAGATGAGGAGTGTGTCAGGAAGTGATGGACAGCAAGAGCATTTTTTTAATTTGCCGTGACACAACCAAATGCAATTTTTGGCCATTCATTGCTGCTGGTCCTAGGAAAGCTTCTCAGGCAAAAACAAAGCTATGTTCTGTGAAGTGTTAAAAAGTGTTCGTACAAAATTTTTTTTGTTTTTAACTTCTGTGAATTGCCCTACCCCTCCCAACAGATTGTTTTTGGGGGTTTTTTCGGGCATAAATCAAGTACTTATGACCCAATCAAGTACTACATGACAAATTTGGTTCAAATTAGCCCATTGGTTCTGGAAATAGAAATTTTGGCTGGAGCCCAAAATGGGCATCCTTCCACAGGGAGCCCAAATATTGACTTGAATCTGTATCACTAAAGTAAATTTCATACCCGAAATCAAAGCATCATTGTGAGTGGTTTATGAGAAGATGATTTTTAAAGAATTTTAGGCCTTTTAGGACATTAACCCCACCCCAAGGGGCATAGTAACTTTTGGGGGGGAAAAACCAGAAGAGTAAACTCCACCAAGATGCTTTGTACCAAATTAGTTTAGACTTAGCCTAAAGATTCTAACCCTTTACCTAACATGAAAAGCAGACGACACTTGCAAAAAAATTCTTGAATGACTAATTTTTTTCATTTTTTGTCTCAAAAATATAGGTTATGACCCCTCGTTGGAACGAGCTCGACGAGCTCGTTCCAACGAGGGGTCATAACCTATGTTTTTGAGACAAAAAATTAAAATATTTTGAAAATTAATTGACGATTTTTGAGAATAGCACTGGCCGGTTTTGGTCGTTACGTTGGGTAAAGGGTTAAAGAAGAATTTGACAGAGCACCATTGCCAACAGGGTTCAAATGGGCATCCCCATACGGCACCCCAGGACAAAATCAAAAGCAATTGTTTTAGGTCCATCTGATTCCACTGGTCCTAAGGTAGCTTAATACCAAAAAACAATATTCTGGTCCATGAAGTTTTTGAAATATGGGCATTTGAAATTTTTCAATTTTTAGCTCCTGGGATTCCCATGGGGCAGCGAAAAAATATTTGGGGGCATAAATCAAGTAGTTATGACCCAGTTATATATTATATGCCAAATCTAGTTCAAATCTGCCCATCGGTTCATGAAATAGAAATTTTGGGTGGAGCCCAAAATGGGCATGCTACCACATAGAGCCCAGATACTGACCTACCAACTTGCCTTGAACAAATTGCAATCTTCGCCACCAAGGAAAGTTGTAGGTTATGAAAAGAAGATTTTTAAAGATTTGTTGGTATCTGGGGCATTAACCCCAGAACCGAGAGGAGTTGCAACTTTGTAGGAAAAATACTCAGAAGCGTATACTCCACTAAGATGCTTTGTACCAAGTTCGTTTATATATGACCCAAAGGATCTGAAGATGAATACTTTGTTGATGGAGCACAAGACACATTATGACTTAGCATTTTCCCATTGCCAACAGTGTTAAAATGGACATCCCCATACGGCACCCCATTACATACAGTTAAAACTAGAAGTCCTGACATGAATTGTAGGCTTAATTACGCGTAGGAAATGCATGCAATTGCCATATCAAATGGCATCCAAAGCACGGCAGGTTCTCCAGGTTACTCATAGCAAACACAGGTAATGTTTTTGAAAAATTGCTTGTGCACAGGCCATATGAACAGAATTTGATAGCTTACTATGGCCATAACGCGTAGATTAACGTGCAGATCGACGTAATATTTGTGCGCATTTCATAACAGGACTTGGCTACTAGGTTTAACTGCAACTGACAGCAATGATTTTGGTCATCTGATTCCTTTGGTCCTAAGGAAGCTGCATACCAAAAAGCAATATTCAGGTCCATACATTTTTTGAAATATGGGTTGAATTTTTTTCTATTTTTATCTCTTGGGGTTCCCACAGGGCAGTGTTATTTATTATTTATTTATTTATTGTTGTTGTTTAATGCCACATACTTATGCACAATGGCTAATCATGACCATGACAGTTTTATGGGTGGAGGAAGCCGGAGTACCCAGAGAGAACCACCAAGCAACGACGAGTAGCTGCCAGCTCCCCAACATTGTAACTCCGCACTGCAGCACAGGCAGGGTTAGATTTGTTGAAGACATGCGTACCATCGACGTGCAGTACACCTTAGTACACGGCGTCATCGTACCCCCATGAGGACAATCGGGGTTAAGTGCCTTGCCCAAGGGCACAACGCTGGAGTCCAAATCGATCGCTCAGATGGTCACCCATCCAATGACTAACCGGGCTCGACGTTGCTGAACTTCGGCCAACTGATGAGAACCGGTTACCGCAACACCACCATGCTCCCCACACAGGGCAGTGGAAAAAAAGATATTGTGTATAAATCAAGAACTTGAGGCTCAAATATACCACATGGCAAATTTGGTTCAAATCAGCCCATTGGTTCTGGAAATAGAAATTTTGGTTGGAGCCTAAAATGGACATCCTTCCACAGGGAGCCCAAATATTAACCTACTGAATTTGAATTTGAATCTGCATCACTAAGGCCTCACAAAGTAGATCTTCTGTTTCTCAGGCCATTATTTGTAAAATTGATTGCGGGCGAGCATTTTTTTATTTTATTTTTTATTTCTGTAATTATTTCTTTGCCATCAAAAGTTCATATTCTTGGTTTATGTTTTAGGCCTCATAATCTACAGAAGAGCATGGGTGGTGGTGTATTTCATCCCTTGAGAGCAAGAAGGTTTTGCAGTGCTAAAGCATTGCAAAGCCTTCTTGCACTCAATGGGTCAACTTTATCAATTTTTTTAACTTGGGTAAAATATCAGACATAAACCATTTAATTATTATTTTTTTGGTTATAAAAGGAGAGCATGCGGCACCCAAAAGGACCATGCACGAGGGCCTGAGAAACAGATTTTTAATTTTTTTAGGCCTAAAGGAAGTTTCATACCATTATTGTGAGTGGTTTATGAGATGATTTTTAAAGCATTTTATGCTTTTGGGACATTAACCCCAGTCCCAAGGGAATACAGTGGAGCCCACTTAATTGAATATCTTCTAATTGAATAACCCTGTTAACTGAATATAATTTTCAAACACCAAACCATTTTCCATAATTGAATATGGGTTATAGAACAATCTCCTGTTAATTGAATAAAAAAATCCTGTAATGTGACGAGAAATTATCTTGACAATCCCAAATACCCAATTTTTAGAGACCTATCGGGGGTATTTTTTGTTTTTAATAATTTGATTAGCAGTTTTTATCACTCTCCTGGAAAATTGATTAGTAATTTCAACTTCAGCTGCCCCCACCACCCCCAATTTCTATCACAAACTGCACTACCTGGCTACTCGTGTCCGAGCACATACTCTAGCATAACCCCATCCCTAACTTTACAAGTTACCAAGTGGCCTCTCTGAGTCTAAGACAACCCTTCACATGTACTTTTCAGTTTTTGAATAAAGACGATTTTAGTCACAGGCACTGGCAATTACGACAAAAATAGGTAGTCATCTGATGATCTCGACAACTAATCTTACCAAATACAGTAGAACCTGTCTTGAGAGACCGCCCTTTGGGCCACACAAATGTGGTCTCTCAGGACAGGTGGTCTCTCATAACAGGTTTCAGGATTTCTCAAGTCAGTGAATAACCAACCACAAAATTCAGAAATGGAGAAGAATGGATTTTTGTAATTACTCTGTAGTAGTTCCTTTTTATGAAGTTTTTGTAACAAATTGAAATGGACTGTTATAAAAATTATAAAAATAAATTAGTGTTGAAAATCATTGAAGATTTTCAACACTAATTTATTTTTATAACAGTCCATTTCAATTTGTTACAAAAAGATTTTCAACACAAATTTATTTTTATTCCTATCTGTCACATTTCAGGTTTGTATGAAATTGTTTATTCATCAATAATCCTAATCTTTTCACAGGGGTCCTATAAAAACATCTCAATCTTTAATGAGTTAGCAATTGAAACCCAATTAAGAGCTTTTAATACTTTTAATTATGTTAGTATAACCACAATGGATTTTCCAATTCCAGAACAGGTAAAAAGTTTTTGTCATGGTTTCAGTCTTCAAAGGGCGGTCTCTCAAGACAGGTCTATTATGGCATAAAAATACAAGTTGGCACCAGGTCACAGTGGTCTCTCAAGACAGGTGGTCTCTCAAGACAGGTGGTCTCTCAAGACATGTGTTCTCTCAAGACAGGTTTTACTGTACATAAAAAGCTAGAGTACCCTGGTCCCGTAGGTTGGCAATGAAAAATAAATACATCAGTGATTGAAACATGCTCTTGCAGTTCATGATTCGACATCCACTTTGCAATTTTCAAATCGATCCACCTGAACGAAAAAAGTCGTGGAAGATGATTATGAAGAATGACTGGTGCACATCAAGGGATCTAATTTATAGACACTGACATCGTAGAAGACACTTGTGGAATTTTGTCAACTGATTTGAAAACACTCGTAAAATGGTGGTTAAATTTATCATTTCGCATGACCAACAGACGATTATAATAAATTGGTGTATTGTTACACTGTTTATCTGTAATTTTATTCCATTTTTCAATTGGAATATTAGATGGGCACATAAAATTTTTAATCACACAATGCAAACTAAATTTCAGTGATTGGATCGCACATGGGAGATCTTGCTTTGCAAACTGCGATGTGAACCTGAACAAAATTACCCTTCTATTTCACATAAGTGCATTTAATATAGGCACTTATTCTATTGTATCTTGTTTGACAGAGCTCCATGGCATGACATCGATTAGTTTTTCAATTTTGAAAATGAGAGGCTTACAACGACTTGAAAAGACGCCCTTTTGTTGAGTTCTTGAAGTGAAGCCCGCTATTGTTGAGTTCCAGCATCGGGAAAATGTTTTCAAGAGAAACATCAACAAACATGAAACATCTGCACACTGATTATTGGTGCACAGTAAGTCAGGATTCCCAAAAAATATTACTAGATTTTTCGAATAAGATTTTCACAGTAATAATAAAAATTTATATGCGTTCTGTATAATACAACTAAGTACAACTTCAATGGAGCAATCGTTAGTCAATCAGATAGAAAATTCTCCACAGAATGCATGAACGAAAAGACAGTAAAGTGGGATTAAAAATTGTCAGTGAATCTTTTTTTTGTCAAAGTACCAAAATTTCAAGCAGAAAATGTTTCCCACAATGCAACTTGTAATCTGACCTCCTGCACACTGGAATCAAAACACTGAAATTCAATGAGCAAATGTTTCCCAAAAAAGATAAAAGGCCACCCGGTCACTCGTCCCTCGAAAAAGTGTGCAATTTGAGGTGTTTGAAAAAAAATTTAATTTTCTGAAGTCGAAAAAAGGACATAACTCTGGTAAACAATGTTGGACCAAACCCCGATTTGAACTTGGCCTGTGGTTTATGTTGATACACCTATATACCAAATTTTATTTGAATCAGTCAAAAACAACTACAGTTATTATTCTGGAAACCAATAAAAATGAATTTTCGAAGTTGAAAAAGGGGCATAATTCTGGAAAAATTGTCAGACCACACCCCGATTCAAACTTGACCGGTATTTTATGTTGATACACCTACATACTAAATTTCATTTGATTCGGCCAGTTATAACTGAAGTTATAATCAGGAAACCAAAAGAAAACAAAATTAATTTTTGAAGTCGAAAAAGGGGCATAACTCTGGCAAAAATTGTCGGACTGCAGCTCGATTCGAACCAGACCTGTATTTCAAGTTGATACACCTACATAACAAATTTCGTTTGATTTGGCCAACTATAACTGAAGTTATCATCAGGAAACCCCAAAAATGAATTCTTGAAGTAGAAAAAGGGGCAAAACTCAGGCAAAAATTGTTGGACTGCACCCCGATTCAAACTTGACCTGTATTTCATTTGATTTGGCCAACTGTATCTAAAGTTATCATCAGGAAACCAAAGCGGGACAGACACATACATGGATGCACAGACAGACGGACACTGGCTATTTTAATAGCCACCCTGAAAAAAAAATTTTGCGGGTCAAAAACTAGGAGTTTAACCAATTCAATTTTGTTTAACACTGAGCTCTGTCAAACAAGACTGAATTGGTTAATTTCCTGGTCGCATTATGTGAACAAATTTTAGGCTGAAATTTAAATATTTTGACTTCAGAAGGTTAATCCATTAATTCAGTCTTTTGATTTTGAAAATTGGAGATGTGGTGTATACTGTTCATTACCATTTGAAGTGAAGTGTGCTATTGTTGAGTCCCAGCATTAGGAAAATGTTTTCAAGAAAAACGATGAGCATCTGCACACCGTTAACCCTTTACCTAACGTAGACGATATCAAAATTAATTATTTTAAATACCATTTTTTCAAAAAATTTCAACAAAACCATATCATGTGACCCCTCGTTGGAACGAGCATGATGAGCTCGTTCCAACGAGGGGTCACATGATATGGTTTTGCTGAAATTTTTTGAAAAATAATATGTCTTCAACTGCGGAATTTGCATAATACACGGGCAGATGCAGGCGACTCGTTGGGTAAAGGGTTAACTTCGGCGGTGCACAGTTAGTAGGGATTCAAAAAATATTACCCAATTTTAACCTCTAGCATGCTGGTAGTGTGACTGATTTAATTATGAATTTAATCAAATCAAGCTCGTTCCAATGAGGGGTCACATGATATGGTTTTGTTGAAATTTTTTTAAAAATAATATTTTTTCAACTGCGGAATCTGCATATTACACGGGCAGATGCGTTTGACTCGTTGGGAAAAGGGTAAAGGGTTAACTTCAGTGGTGCACAGTAAGTAGGGATTCCAAAAATATTACCCAATTTTAATAAGCTTTTTTGCAGCAAAAAATCAAATTTGAGTTTGGTGTAATATATGAAATGTAACGTCAGTGGAGTACTTATAAGTCAATCAGTTGGTCTTTGAAGTTTGTTGAATTATGTTATTCACATACCAATTTTCAGAAAGTGAAGTTTGATTAGTTCGAAGTCTTGGAATGCTACAGTTTATAATTCATGATGTATTGTTCACATTTCCGTGCACACATTGTATTATTTGGCCTATTTCCCACAAATAAATTTTAACCCTTTACAAAAAACACATGATATTAAAAAAATTTTTTTTTTTTTTAACTTTTTTCACCCCATTCTTAAACAAGAGGCAACATGGGGCCTGAGGCACTCACCTGACCATACAGTAGAACCTGTTTTGAGAGACCGCCCTTTGGGCCACACAAAAGTGGTCTCTCAAAACCGGTGGTCTCTCATAACAGGTTTCAGGTTTTCTCAATTCAGTGAATAACCAACCACAAAATTCCGAAATGGAGAAGAATGGATTTTTGTAATTACTTTGTAGTTGTTCTTTTTTATGAAGTTTTTGTAACAAATTGAAATGGACTGTCATAAAAATAAATTAGTGTAGAAAATCTTCATTGAAGATTTTCAACACAAATTTATTTTTAGAATCCTATCTGTCACATTTCAGATATGTATGAAATTGTTTATTCAGCATTAATCCTAATCTTTTCACAGGGGTCTTATAAAAACATCTCAATCTTTAATGAGTTATGTAACTGAATGGCCATTGAAACCCAATTAAGAGCTTTTAATACTTTTAATTATGTTGGTATAACCACATGGATTTTCCAATTCCAGAACAGGTGAAGAGTTTGTGTCAGGGTTTCAGTCTTCAAAGGGGCGGTCTCTCAAGACAGGTCCATTATGGCATAAAAATACAAGTTGGTACCAGGTCACAGTGGTCTCATGCCAAAAATTTGGCCATATAGCCAGCAAATGCAGAGGGCAGCTCTTAACTCAGAGTGCGAGCATCCTAATTAAAGTCTTAATTATGGAAACACTGGAGCTACCAGCGTGACTGAAGAAAACAATTGCAGCTCTGGTCGTCTCTTGCCCTATCACCTGGACTATCCAGGAGATAGGCACGAGCGTTCATATGTCACTGGAATTCAAGATCGATGAAGTTACAGAATCACCACCCTCCTCGGGGAGAGGTAGCAACTTTGCTGAGAGGACCTCCTCTCACACTGGTCCTCACCCAATGGGGTCTGGAGGCCCTGAAAAGAGAAGGAAACCGAGAAAAAAGAGCCCATCCACCAAGCGGAGGGATGGCCGACGCTTGGAGGCATTCTTGGAGATGAAGAAAGAGAACGGTGAGGAAAAGAAAGGAGCCAGAGGCGGCCACCACTTCCCCTCCCACTCCCACAGACAGCCCCATCCAAATGCCGGCTTCCAAGCCGGTATTGTCGGATGTGGAAGAGTCTGTGGAGACTGAGGTGGAAATGGAAGCTGCCCTCTCGCCTCTTCCTGATCCCCACTCGTCTCTTCCATCTAAACCAAAATGCCAGGATGCGGACAACAGGCTGGAGAACATCTTATGGGAAAACAAACTTCAAGGGGACCTTCACAAGCAAGAGATGGACAGGAATTACCAACTATTCCTCCAACAAGTCGAAGAAACCAAAAAACTAATAGACGCCAGAAACCAACAACTACAACAACAAAAGCCTCAGCAATCACCCACAATCACTCCAGACTCAGCCAGGACCAGACCCTACAAAACTCACCAATCACCATTAGGCAGCCCACCAACAACACCAACCACCACTGTCTCTCCTTCCAAACCTCCACCTCTGAAAAAGAAGCAGAAAAGACACAAGCGTCGCTAACAACCCACAACTTCTCCTCCTTTACCACGGTCTGACACTTCAAAATTCTACAGCTAAAGAGGGTTGAAAGGGGTTTGCTCCTCAAACCGTCCCTGCACGCCTTCGGCGCGCGAAACCATTTGATTCAGCGGTCACAGTGGTCTCTCAAGACAGGTGGTCTCCCAGGACAGACGGTCTCCCATCGCAGGGCCTTTATCGAGTAAAACCAATCGGTGCCTGGCAGATGTGGTCTCTCAAGACATGTGGTCTCTCAAGACAGTGGTCTCTCAAGACAGGTTTTACTGTACTAGTTTAAAAAAGGACTTAATTAGCATCTATAGCTAGTTAACACTACAGAGGAATGAAGTTATTTAATTATTTATAACTCTGTTGTCCATGCTAGATTATTTTTTTTCAAGTATTGGAATGCTACCACAGAAATACCGAAATATTAATAAAGATTTTCAGTAATGCAAAACTAGGGATTAAAAATATCAACCTTGAGACTTAACTTGAACAAACTTGAAGGATGTTGTGCACCAAATATCAAAAGATTCTGACTGGTGGTTCTGGAGAAGAAGATTTTTAGAATATAACCAATTTTGCACTACATTAAAATTTGCCCCCACCCCCACCCCCCCCCCCCTCCCTATAGGAGACACAAATATCAACCCAGGGACTTTATTTGGGCAAACTGAATCTCAACCCTCAAAGGATGATGCATACCAAATATCAAAATATTCTGATTGTATCTCAAGAAGCAGATTTTTAAAGATTATTCCTCCTATTGGACTAAGATAAAATGTGGGCTCCAATATTTAACCCAAAGACTTGATTTGAACAAATTTAGATCTGACTTCCCTAAGGATGTTGTATACCTAATATCAACAGATTCTGTCTGGTGGATCTGAAGAAGATTTTCAAAGATTATTCCTCATATTGCACAAAGTTAAAATTCAGGGTCCCTTGGAGAGCCCAATTATTAACCGATGGACATGAGTTGAAGAAATTGAATCCAATCCCTGTAAGGGTTCTGTGTGCCATATATTAAATGATTCTGGCTGGTGTTTCTGGAAAAGAAGAGTTTTAAAGATTATTCCTCATATTGGACTACGTTAAATTTCAGGCTCCAATAGGGAGTCCAAATATTAATCCAGGGACTTGGTTTGAACAAAATTTCATCTAACCACACTAAGGATTATGTATACCAAATATTAAAAGATTCTGACTGGTGGATCTGAAGAAGAAGATTTTTAAAAATTATCCCACATATTGCACTAAGCTAAAATTTGGGCCCCCATAGGAAGCCCAAATATTACCCAAGGGACTTGATTTGGACAATCTTGAATCTGACCCTCATAACAATGATGTATACAAACTTAAAAGATTCTAACTGGTAGTTCTCAAGAAGAAGATTTTTAAAGATTATTCCCCATATTGCTTTAACTTAAAATTAGGGCGCCTGTACTGAGCCCAAATATCAACCAAGGGGCTTAATTTTAACAAACTTCCATATGATCCCCCACTCCCCCCCCCCCCCCCCCCCCCCCCCCCCCCCATGGATGTGGCATATCAAATATCAAAAGATTCTGATCAGTGGTTCTGGAGAAGAAAATTTTTCAAGTTTTGCAAATATGCTAACTCCGCATTTTTTCGATGCCCTGTAAAGAACATCCTGACACAACCGATGGCATTTTTTATCATTCCATTCTACTGGTCCTAAGGATGCTTCACACCAAATAACAGTTCTCTCTTTCATGCGGTTTGGGAAATATGAGCATTTGAAAATACTGATATTTTTATCTCCTGGGATTCCCTCAGGGACACAGAATTTTTTTTTGGCATGAATCAAGTACTAATGACTCAATAATATCACATACCATATTTGGTTTAAATCGGACCATCGATTCAGAAAATAGAAATTTTGAGCGGGGCCAAAAATCTTTCCCCTCCCATTACAAAGGCACATATTGCCCACAAACTTTGAACAAACTTGATTCTACACCTCAAATGGAAGCTCTATACCAAATATCAAGTCACTGTACCCACTGGTCCATACGAAGATTTTAAAAAAAATTTGAAACATTTTCGCCCACCTCCTCCCAATGGGGCTGGGTAAGTTGATTTGAACCAAAACAAAATGTGATGTCAGAACAATCAATCACCTCAAATTTAACTGAAATTGGTTCAGCGGTTCAGATTGACGGATGACAGACGATGGATGGCGAGTGATCATTATAGCTCATCCTGACTTCAGTCAGGTGAGCTAAAACAATTCAACAAAACAAACTCATTCCAAAGAGGGGTCCCATGATATGGTTTTGTTGATTTTTTTCTACGTCCCAATTTGTGTATTACATCCTAATTTGTGTATTACGTGGTGGAAGCATCCAATTTGTTGGGTACGGGTTAATAGCTACAGTTAAAACTAGAACTCCTGTCACGAACTGTGTGCTTATCTATGCTTAATTACGCATAGGAATTGCACGCAGTTGCCTTATCGAATGGCATCCAAAGCACAGCAGGTTCTCCTGGTTACGCATAGCAAAAACAGGCAATGTTTCTGCCAATGGACCTCCGGGTTACCCGGAGGTCCATTGTCTGAAACACTGCTTGTGCACAGGCCATATGTACAGAATCTGATAGCCTTACTACGGTCATAACACATATATTAACGCGCAGATTGACGTGCTATTTGTGCACATTTCATGACAGGACTTCTAGTTTTAACTGTAGCAAAGTGGAATCGAGGCGCGCTGTTGTCTACTGACAAAGGGCAAAAAAAATGCAGGTGTGATGATGTGCAAAAGCGACAGCTTGCCTCAAAATCAAAAGACTGCCGATGTCATAAACATAAAATCAAAATTTCAAGAAGATAAATTTCTACTTGTATCATGAAGAAAACTAACCAATTTGGTAGGGAGCATGGTGGGTCAGTGGTTACGGCACTGGTCATCACAATTAATGGTCCATGGTTCGATCCCCACCGTCAGTAACTGCGTGGTGTGGGTAAGGCACTTAATCCTGATTGCCTATATGTGGGGAACAGTGGCACTGTGAACTGAGGCATACTGCAGGTCGATGGTGTACTCGTTTTCCACCAATTCTAACCCAGTTTGTGTGGAGTTGTTATGTTGGGGAAGTTTGACAGTTGCATGCCATTGCTTACGTAAAACTGTCCATCATAAGGTGACCTGGGTGGACGAAAGTGTCATTAAACTGTCAACAGATTGTATGAACAGATAGATGAACGGATGGAGGTCTTCACTAGATTGTGGATATTCTTTTGTAAAGCAGGTCCATGAGCATACTAAGAATAAATGATATCAAACATGCAGTGAATGCAACAGAAGTGAAGAAAAATTTCCTAAGTCAGAAGAGTCAAAAGGGCCATAACTCTGGGAAACATTATTGGACGGAACCCGTTCCTTGAGCATGTCCCTTCCCCCAAGCAGGTCTACTTGCATACCAACGGAGATCCAAATCCAACTGATGACTTTGAAATTACTGTTACCCATTATTAGTAATGAAATGTTCCGGAATGGATTCCGCATTTTAGATGAAACCCATAATCAATTCTGCATTTTGGATGTTACTGAAATGAGATGCATGCTGGGTTGAGATGTTGTGAAAAACGTGTAAAAATGGTGGTGAACAAGGGCTGATGTATGTTATGGTTGAACAAGTAACTTTTAAGATGAGAACGTATAATTACTGTAGTAGCAGAGCCAAACAATAATGGCATCTTCAAGCTACAAGATTCTGCTGGCATTTACGGATGATATTTCCTATGAGACTTGGAAAAATGAAATAAAAGTTCGGCAAATGGTCACGGATTTACCAACCAAAAAATTGGTCCTACACAGTGGCGTAGGGGATGGGGCCTGCAGCTAGAAGGGGGGGCCCCCGTCTTGAAGGACATCCCGATGCTGGAAGAAAGAGTGAAAGGGAGAGACGGAGCGAGACTGTGTACCAAATACACATAATTTCAAACTCTCACTTCCACACGACATACTCTTTGTAGTCTATGTATTATTCTTTTAACCCTTTACCTAAAGTAACGGCCCAAACCGGCCAGCCCTATTCTCAAAAATCGCCAATTAATTTTTATTATTTTTTTCATTTTTTGTCTCAAAAACTTAGGTTATGGCCCCTCGTTGGAACGAGCTCGTTCCATCGAGGGGACATAACCTATGTTTTTGAGACAAGAAATGAAAGAAATTAGTTATTCAAGAATTATTTTTGCAAGTGTCGTCTGTTTTTCAGGTTAGGTAAAGGGTTAAGTTAACGCAACACCATTGTAACTGATAGGGATGAGAAATGAACAATATACATACATTGTGCCTCTCAAGTCACACATGTTGGGCGAGCATGTGTGTATCGTTGGATGGTGGGGGTGAAACTTAAAACATGTAATGAAAAAAGCTACGGAGTCGTACTTTTAGAATCGATCCTATAGGCTATTCCTTCATTTAATTTATGGCGTATGTACTAGTGAAATCCTGTATGCTGTGCACGGTAACAACACTAAACTTGTTCCCGTTTTAAAGGTAACCACCATTATGAAAGGGCCCCCGTCTCTATCTCGCAGAGAAGGGGGGGCACAAGATTTTCCGCTACGCCACTGGTCCCGCAGTGGTGCTGTCTTTGAAAGGAAAGGCGAGGGAAGCCGCCTTGGCGATAGACGTGAGTGTTTTAGATTCAGATGATGGGCTTGATAAACTTTTGGTTGCATTAGATTCTATATACACTCTATATACAAAAAAAGACTTGGTAGATTCTGCATATGAAGCCTACAGTGATTTTGAACATTTTAAAAAAAACTGAAAATATGTCTATGTCCGAATACATCAGCGAGTTCGAAATGAAATACCGGAATAAATACAACATGGTGTTGTCAGCCACTGTTCAAGCCTTTAAATTGTTGGATAATTCTAATGTTAGGATGAAAGATAGACAGTTGGTTTTGACAGCATGTACCAGTATCACATTCAACTCGATGAAATCTGCATTGAAACGAATTTTTGGCGAATCACATGGCTCTTCATGTACTTCAGATACTACAGTAAAACCTGTCTTGAGAGACCACCTGTCTTGAGAGACCACATCTGCCAGGCACCAATTGGTTTTACTCTGTAATGGACCTGCTATGGGAGACCAGCTATCTTGTGAGACCACTGTGGCCTGGTACCAACTTGTATTTTTATGCCATAATGGACCTGTCTTGAGAGACTGCCCCTTTGAAGACTGAAACCATGACAAAAACTTTTTACTTGTTCTGGAATTGGAAAATCCATTGTGGTTATACTAACATAATTAAAAGTATTAAAAGCTCTTAAATGGGTTTCAATTGCTAATTCATTAAAGATTGAGATGTTTTTATAAGACCTCTGTAAAAAGATTAGGATTATTGCTGAACAGGGCTTGATTTAATCTGAAAATTTTGAATAGCAATTTACTATTCACCCTGGAAAATTGATTAGCAGTTGATCCAAAAGCACTTGAAACTAATAAATCTTGAATAGCAAAATTCAGAAATTGGAGAGCAAAGTGCTATGCTAATCCAGTTAAATCGAGCCCTGTTGCTGAATAAACAATTTCACACATACCTGAAATGTGACAGATAGGAATAAAAATAAAATTGTGTTGAAAATCTTTTTGTAACAAATTGAAATGAACTGTTATAAAAATTATAAAAATAAATTAGTGTTGAAAATCTTCAATGAAGATTTTCAACACTAATTTCTTTTTATAATTTTTATAACAGTCCATTTCAATTTGTTACAAAAACTTCATAAAAAAGAACTACAAAGTAATTACAAAAATCTATTCTTCTCCATTTCTGAATTTTGTGGTTGGTTATTCACTGACTTGAGAAAACCTGAAACATGTTATGAGAGACCACCTGTCTTGAGAGACCACTTTTGTGTGGCCCAAAGGGCGGTCTCTGAAGACAGGTTCTACTGTAACAGGGGGTGGTAATAATAGTAATAACATGATTGTTGTCAGGCATCATGATTCATTAGTGGCCTTGCAGCAATGATGAACAGCCTTTGGGCTTATTAACAGCTCGAGACTTCGTTTCGGGCCTTTAATAAACCCTCGGGCTGCTCATCATTGCTGCAGGGAAGCCAATGAACCATAATGCCCTCCAAAGTCATGTTATTGTTATATTACAAATGCTTAGATTTCAATAAATGGAGAGGTCCAGGGACAGTGATTGGTCAGGATGGAAGGGTAGTTTTTATTAGACATGGTGGAACATATATTCGGGTTCACAAATGTCGCCTTACAAAAACTTCAAATTATTCCAAATCTGAAGAGACAAGTCAACAAACACAAAGTACAAATGAAAAGTCATTAAACGTTCAAAGTGAGGAAGCATCAACTGATGATAATCATAATGATAATCACACACTTGACAAAAGTGATGAAGAATCTGACAGTGGACATTTATCAGAAGTTGTACAAGAGACTTTTGAATCAACTAATGAAATAGATAAATATGTTAGCATAAACAAAAGTAATACAATTCGACCACAAGCTGGTCAAGTTGTGAAACTTAGTTATTTACATGTAGATGGGAGAACAAATATTTTGAAAATTTATCACGAGCTGGAAAAACGTCTGGAAATAATAAGAACTGGTTTAATGTTGAATATCTTGAACCAGAAAATCTAACAGGTTTTAAGCTATCAATGGATTTTGACACCGTGAATAATCTGGAAGTTGTTGACATGAGTGAAGTGACATCTGATGAAAATGTTTTAGCTTTGGAAAACAAACTTTGATGAAGAAAAAGCTCAAGAATTAGAATGAAAGTGTCAATGACACTGTAGCTCAACTTGTCAAGACAAAGACATGTACATGTAAAGTATGTGACACAGCAATGACAAACATCTAGGTAATGACCTGATAACAAAGGTACATATAAAGTATTGTAACGGTCTGTACATAAATACTGACCGTTGCCTGTAACAAATGTATAGGTAAAGTATTGTAAAAGTGGGTGACAGTCAGATGCTAAACTAGAAAAGAAATCTTTTGAGTCCTAGAGTGGGTCTGACTGAACCCCAAAATATTTGTTCTCATAGCACAGTGATAACAAAGGCACCACAAAACACACTCATTCCTGTCCCAAGGTGAAAACAAAGGTACCCAAGAAGTTTCGTGAAGATCAGTTCACAAATATGAGCTGTGTAGAAGTTATGACAAAAAACTGATTGGACCTAATTTCGGTACAAAATGGCCACTGGCAGCCATCTTGAATTCTGGACCGCACCCAGAAACACTCGTTCTCGTCCCAAGGTGATAACAAAGGTACCCAAGAAGTTTTGTGAAGATCGGTTCATAAATACAGCCTCTTGCCCTAGCCATATTGACATGTGCACTTACAGTATGTAAGTAGCACTGAATAAATCAAAGTTCATCTAATTTGCATAATTTCTGCATGAGAAAAAAACCCATACTATATGTGATGTATTCCATGTTACTAAACATTCATACAAAAATTTATTCAAATCAGAACTTTCATACAGAAGTTCTGTACAAAAGACTGATTGCACTAATTTTGGTACAAAATGGCTGCTGGTGGCCATCTTGAATTTCGGACCACACCCACAAACACTCGTTCTCATCCCACGGTGATAACAAAGGTACCCAAGAAGTTTCGTAAAGATCGGTTCATAAATACAGCCTCTAGCCTGAGCCGTATAGAAGTTGTGTACAAAAAACTGATTAGACCTAATTTCGGTACAAAATGGCCACTGGCAGCCATCTTGAATTTTGGACTGCACCCAGAAACACTCGTTCTCGTCCCAAGGTAATAACAAAGGTACCCAAGACATTTCGTGAAGATCGGTTCATAAATACAGACTCTAGCCCGAGCCGTATTGACATGTGTACTTACTGTGTGTAAGTAGCACTGAAAAAATCAAAGTTCATCTAATTTGCATAATTTCTGCACGAGAAAAAAACCCGTATTATATGTGATGTATCCCAAGGTACTAAACATTCACACAAAAAATTATTCAAATCAGCGCTTTCATCTGGAAGTTCTGTGCAAAAATCTGATTGCACCAAATTTTGTACAAAATGGCTGCCATCGGCCATCTTGAATTTCGGACCGGACCCCAAAACACTCGTTCTCATCCCACTGTGATAACAAAGGTACCCATGGAGTTTCGTAAAGATCGGTTCATAAATACGGTCTCTAGCCCGAGCCGTATTGGCATTTGCACTTACAGTGCTGAAAGTAACACCAAAAAACATCGAAGTTAGTCTAATTTGCGCACGAGGAAAAAACCCGTATTATATGTGATGTATCCCATGGTACTAAACATTCATACAAAAAATTATTCAAATCATAGCTTTCATATGGAAGTTCTGTACAAAAAATAGATTTCTGCATCGTTGGTACAAAATGGTGGCTGGCAGCCATCTTGAATTTCGGACCACACCTAAAAGCACTCGTTCCCGTCCCAGGGTCATAACAAAGGTACACAAGAAGTTTCGTAAAGATCGGTTCATAAATACGACCTCTAGCCCGAGCCATAGCCAATTGTTGACGTACGGACAGACGGACGACAGACGACGGGCCATGACAATAGCTCAAATTTGACTTCGTCAAAGTTGAGCTAAAAATGGAAGGAATATGATGTATATGAAAAAATTCCAGATACTGGACAAACCTGTATATTGGCAAGGTGGATATGTGCAATTAAAGATGATACATCTAGTCAATTAACCCTTTACCCAACGAATCGCCCGCATCCGCCCGCGTAATATGCAAATTCAGCAGTTGAAAAAATATTATTTTTCAAAAAAATTCAACAAAACCATATCATGTGACCCCTAGTTGGAACGAGCTCGTCGAGCTCGTTCCAACTAGGGGTCACATGATATGGTTTTGTTGAAATTTTTCGAAAATTTTTTAAAAATTATATTTAAAATAATAAATTTTGATATCGTCTGCATTGGGTAAAGGGTTAAAGAAAGCACGCTTGGTCGCAAGGGGTTTTGAAGATCTTGATCGAAATACTATAGCAAAAGACTCACCGACATGCTCCAAGGAATCATTACGTGTTGTTCTTGCACTTATTGCACAAAGGACGCTTGGTCGCAAGGGGTTTTGAAGATCTTGATCGAAATACTATAGCAAAAGACTCACCGACATGCTCCAAGGAATCATTACGTGTTGTTCTTGCACTTATTGCACAAAGGACGCTTGGTCGCAAGGGGTTTTGAAGATCTTGATCGAAATACTATAGCAAAAGACTCACCGACATGCTCCAAGGAATCATTACGTGTTGTTCTTGCACTTAATGCACAAAGGACGTTTGGTCGCAAGGGGTTTTGAAGATCTTGATCGAAATACTACAGCAAAAGACTCACCGACATGCTCCAAGGAATCATTACGTGTTGTTCTTGCACTTATTGCACAAAGGACGCTTGGTCGCAAGGGGTTTTGAAGATCTTGATCGAAATACTACAGCAAAAGACTCACCGACATGCTCCAAGGAATCATTACGTGTTGTTCTTGCACTTATTGCACAAAGGACGCTTGGTCGCAAGGGGTTTTGAAGATCTTGATCGAAATACTATAGCAAAAGACTCACCGACATGCTCCAAGGAATCATTATGTGTTGTTCTTGCACTTATTGCACAAAGGACGCTTGGTCGCAAGGGGTTTTGAAAATCTTGATCGAAATACTATAGCAAAAGACTCACCAACATGCTCCAAGGAATCATTATGTGTTGTTCTTGCACTTATTGCACAAAGGAATTGGAAACCAAGATCTATGGATGTAAAAGCAGCTTTCTTACAAGGATCTCTCGTGTCAAGATATATATATTTACGACCACCAAAAGAATCTCATGATGAAGGTTTTCTATGGCATCTTAAAAAGTGTGTTGATGGTTTAACTGACGCTTCCTTATGTTGGTATAAGAAGGTTAAAGAAGTCATGATTGTTAGTGGAGCCAGATTATCTACCATAGAGAAGAAGATGAAAATGTGAAAGTACAGACGACGGACAACGGATGATGACAGACGCCAAGTGATGGCAACAGCTCACAAGGCTCTTTGGGCCAGTTGAGCTAAAATTGGTACAAAGTTGAAAAAAAAATGGGAAAAGGCCCATAACCGTAGAAAAAAAAATGGACAAAACATGTTACTTGTGAATATCCTTTCTTCCCATGGTGGTCTATCAGCATACCAAAGATCATTTAAATCTAACATGCACTGACTGAGATATGATTGTCCAAAGTTGTTATGAATGGACAGATGGACGAACGAATGGATGGACAGACCGCATTTCTATATCTCCCGCAAACTTCATTTTGGCAAAGGATAATTAAATTTTGCATTGTGGAGGGAAAATTATGTGATGCATCAAACAAACACAACATTGCTTTGACTTTAACCCACTCCACACTGCAATAAAAATACCAGAATTAGAAGTAGTACAGTAGAATACTCTTAATTGAATATCCATTTTTCCAGTGAAAATTATTCAATTAACAGGAATATACAATTAACAGGGATTTGGTCAGTTTCCTGTGTTCTGGAGGTAAAGGGCGCATTTATTCTATTATATCTTGTTTGACAGAGCTCATAGAGCTCTGTCAAACAAGATATAATAGAATAAATGTCTATTGGATGTAGTGAGGTCAAAAAGGTTGATAAATAAGGGGAATATGGTGCATGTCACAGTAATTTTTCCACATATTTCAAAAATTTATATACAATTAACAGGAGTTTATTCTACAATCCATATGCAATTAACAGATCAAATTTGTACTGAAGGTATGGTAAATGGTTTTGTGTTTGAAAATTATATTCAATTAACAGTGATATACAGTTAAGAGATATCCAATTAAATGGGCTCCACTGTACAGTTAAAACTAGAAGTCCTGTCACGCATAGTGCGCTTATCTAGGCTTAATTGCGCGGTGGAATTGCGCGCAATTGCCATATCGAATGGCATCCAAAGCACGACAGGTTCTCCTGGTACCTCATAGCAAACACATGCAATGTTTCTGCCAATGGACCTCCGGGTTACCCGGAGGTCCATTGGCTGAAACATTGCCTGTGCACAGGCCATATGTACAGAATATGATAGCTTTAATTGGGCCATAACGCGCACATTAACGCGCATATCAACGTGCTATTTGTGCGCATTTCATGACAGGACTTCTAGTTTTAACTGTACCTGTTTACCATAATTCAACTAGTATTTTAACCAATTCAGTCTTGTTTGACAGAGCTTATTGACTGAATTGGTTAAATACCCAGTTGCATTGTGGGAAAAAAATGTATCTCAAAATTTCAGTATTTCGACATCAGTGTGCAGGGGGTTAAAGTGAAAGAAATATACACATAGCAGGCCTGGCATCCTTAAAAATAGGCCGATTAAATTGTTAGATGTGTACCCATACGCACAACTAGTAGAAAGCTGTTATTATCTCAGGACCAATTTTGTGGACAGGTAAAACCCATGTGAGGGCATTTCGTCAGCACACCCTCTTTGTTATCAGAAAGTATTTATGAAAATATTATAACCAAAAAGACATTTTTTTTTAATTAACAATTAATATCTCAGGATCAAATTATCAGATTTACACCAAAAACAATACAGCGCGGCACATCAGTAACCTGAAGATATATATAAAGTAACATGACAATTGGATTGATATTTTTTGAGTTATCTGATGCCAAAGGGATTGGAAGAATTCTCAATTTGAAGGATAAAGGGTTAATGTCTGAGGATCAAATTATCAGATTTACACCAAAAACTATACAACTCGGCACATCAGTAACCTGAACTCAAATATAAAGTAACATGACAATCCAAGCAATATTTTTCAAGTTATCGAATGCCAAAGAAATGGATACGGATGGAGGAAAGATGGAGGGCCACCCCGGATGCCGACATTATGTGTACCATACATGGTACGGATACACATAAAAATGAAGGAGGGCTAAAAATTGCTACCCTCGCATGACCTTCGGGAGCGAATAGCTCTCTTCAAGCTTACAAAAGCTCAGTGACAAAATAAAGTTTTACTATTAATGAATTCTGCCTAATGGGCTTTGTACATTTTATTTGGAGCTGCTAACAAGGTAGTTTCTGTAAGATGGCAACACTGCCCCTTCCACACCACCAGGCATCGGCAAGGCCCAGAGGTGTGGGAGAGGCAATTCAGCCGTCTAACATAGCAGAGATCTGAAAAGATGCTGATTTATGGAATACACTGTTGTGGTTATCATTATTTTCCAAGGTCAGAAGGGCTAGTTTTCGCCCTCCTTAATTTTTTTAAGGCGAGCAAATAAACTGCTCTCCTGAAAATGCCTGGCCTGCCATAGTGACCTGTATTCACATGATAAAACTCTTCTATTCCAATTTTACACTGTGTATACAAAGATAGAAAATAATGTAAAGACTTTGAAAGAGAAATTACAGTTAAAACTAAAAGTCCTGTCATGAAATGCGCACAAATAGCATGTCGATTTGCGCGTTAATCTACGCGTTATGACGGTGGTAAGGCTATCAAATTCTGCACATACGGGCTGTGTACAAGCAAGGTTTCAGCCAATGGACCTCCGGGTCCATTGGCAGGAACATTGCCTGTGTTTGCTATGGGTAACAAGGAGAACCTGCCATGCTTTGGGTGCCATTCGATATGGCAATTGCGCGCAATTCCTACGCGCAATTAAGCCTAGATAAGCGCACAGTTTGTGACAGGACTTCTAGTTTTAACTGTAGTTGTTCTCCCATGGTTTCAATGGCCTTAGCAGTACTATTGAAAGCACAGGTAATTGCATTTAACTACCATTACTGCAAAAAACAAAAAAAAAAAACGATTACCATAGGTACCATTAACGGTAATGGTACCTATTGACATCCCTGCTTCCGATGCTGCAACCCCTAATTCCAACTTTAATCACATTTTTCAACAACAAAACAGGTGCCCCAATATGCAGTTTTTAGGTAAGCTTGTAAGTTACATTCAAAATGGCATGGCAGTTTTTTTCTTAGCAAGTCTTGGCTACTTACATAGGCAGTCTATATAGGCAGTCTACATAGACAGCCTACATAGGCAGTCTACATAGCCTACATAGACAGCCTACATAGACAGTCTACATAGACAGCCTACATAGACAGCCTACATAGGTAGCCTACATAGGTAGCCTGGACAGCCTGCATAGACAGCCTACATAGACAGCCTACATAGGCAGCCTACATAGACAGCCTGACAGCCTACATAGACAGCCTACATAGACAGCCAAGACTTGCCAAGAAATAACTGCAAAGTCATAGGATGTGGATGGTCAAAATAAAGTAAAAATGTATAAAAAATCTCCAGGCACTTAACCCTTTACCGAACGCAGACGATATCAAAATTTAGTATTTTAAAAATAATTTTTTAAAATTTTTCACGAAATTTCAACAAAATCATATCATGTGACCCCTCATTGGAACAAGCTCAAACGGGCGGATGCGGGCGATTCATTGGGTAAAGGGTTAAGGGTTAAAAACAGAAAAAAAATTTCACTTTTGTGATATTTTAATTCTTAACCAACATATTGACCAAATGTGGAAAGGGTTTCACCAATAAATGATTGTAAAATGTTATTTTTCAATTTATTTCTACAAAACTAGAGCCTATATCACTTCAATACAAAGAGCTTATCAAGCTTGGTTCAATGAAGGGTTAAACACTATCATTTATATTTTTACATAAATTTGGAGAAAAACTATAGTTTGGAAGAAAAAATGAAAATATTTTGAGTGATTTGTAGAAACACACTGTTAATGTTGTCTCAAAGTTATGTTTGGTAAAGGATAAAATCACCCAAAAATGTTGGAAAATACCTAAATTCTTACCACCTAAGGCCTAAAAAAAATAAAAATACGTTTCTCAGGCCCTCCCGCATGGTCCTTTTGGCTGCTGCATGCTCTCTTTTTATAACCAATGTAAACTTGAAAAAAATAAAAATGGTTTATATTTTACCCAAGTTAAAAAAATTTATAAATTTGTCCCTTGAGTGCAAGAGGGCTTTGCAATGCTAGCATTGCAAAGCCCTCTTGCACTCAAGGGACAAATTACACCACCACCCCTGCTTTTCCATAGATTATGAGGCCTAAAACATAAACCAAGAACATGAATTTTTAATGACAAGGAAATAATTACAGAAATAAAAAATAAAATAAAACAAGAGGCCCCAGGGGGCCTGAGGGCGCTCACCTGACATTGTAGTCTAAATATCAAACCAGGGACTTCACTTGAATAAGCTGCATATGCCCCTTCAAAGAAAAGCATATACCAACTAGATGAAGCGATTGTGCCCACACAATACACAGGATTTTCCGTCTATTTTCAGTTTGTGCACTTTTATGTCCCAAAATTGAGATAAACACATAAAAAATAGTTTTTTTCCCAAACAAAATACTTTCAGCCTAAATTTTTTTCTTCTTCTTAAAACGCATAAAAAACGATAAAACTAATTTCCGGATTTTGGTCCAAAATTTTCTAAGTCCCACCCGCACCCCAAATTTTCAGGGCAAAAAAAATAAAAAATTTTGTTTGTCTTAAAATTGACCAAAAACACACAAAAAAAAAAAAAAAACAATTTTCGGATTTTGGTCCAAAATTTTCTAAGTCCCACCCGCACCCCAAATTTTCAGGGGAAAAAAAAAAAATTTTTTTTTGTCTTAAAATTGACCAAAAACACACAAAAAAAAAACAAAACAATTTTCGGATTTTGGTCCAAAATTTTCTAAGTCCCACCCGCACCCCAAATTTTCAGGGTAAAAAAAAATTTTTTTTTTGTCTTAAAACTGACAGAAATGCATAAAAAACAAAAAAAGTTTTTTTAGGATTTTCGTCCAAAATTTTCTAAGTCCCACCCGCACCCCAAATTTTCAGGGGAAAAAAAAACAATTTTTTTTTGTCTTAAAATTGACCAAAAACACACAAAAAAAAAACAAAACAATTTTCGGATTTTCGTCCCAAATTTTCTAAGTCCCACCCGCACCCCAAATTTTCAGGGTAAAAAAAAAATTTTTTTTTTGTCTTAAAACTGTTGTTGCAAAAGGTAAAAGGACAAGAAGGTCGACGTTCAACCTCAAGAAGCCGTTAGAAGCATTTGTCTTTTGACTTGCGAAGTTCGCAACTGACGACCAGTCTTGATTATTACACTGATGGTTCAATAGTTCAGAACATCAAAGCTTTGAATGTACCTAAAAGAGAATCGTCTTCGTTGTTTAATTGAGGTTGGTCAGCTAACTTGAACTTCAACGACTTTAACGACTTCAAAGAGAGGGAGAGAGGGGGGTGGCCATCTAGGAACAATTAATCGATTATTATCAATTATTTGTGACTATTAATCAATTCCTAAATTAAAAAATTGTGACAGCCCGAATTTAAACCCTTGTATTTAACGGAATCGCGGTTATGAAAAAAAATGTTTCTGTATTCAACTGGTGATGTACAAGCCAGATCTTTTTTCCCAGCACCGTTTATACTAACTAGTTCCTTTCCCGTCGAGTCATCAGTTACACTTCGAAAAGATTCCAAATTCCGTTATACAATTACCTATCGTCTGTAGCATAGTGAGAAAATGAAAACGTCCAAAGCAAAATAAAGTCGGTTCACAAAAAAATTAGTTAACCAAAAATGAGATAATATTAAAAAGCAATCATTTCCAACCACAACATTAATCCAGTCTTGTCTGCGGATCCCCATTAATCTAAATTGGTCAACTTTATTTTGGTAAATCTTTGGACATCCTGACATGCTTCGAACTTCTTTTAAAAAAGTTTCTCCCAGCTGTTTTGCAAATCTGCACAAATTTGTATTTCTACTTTTACTATCAGTAATAGCCACCAAATGGTTAGGCATGAATGGACATCAGCCAAAGAGAAGAAACAGCGAAATGAATTTCAACAAACCGCCCAATAGAAAAGATAACGAATGTAATTTGGACTAGTTCCCAAAGCGTTGTTTTGTTTTTTTTATTGATCAATTTGATCAGTACAGCTACAAGCAAACCAAATGGACCTTCACCTTTGGGTTGAAAAGTCGGAATAAAAATTTGTTTATTTAAATGAATTTTAATGCATGGAATGTGTAATAAACAAAGAACGCGATGTGTGTTTGAATCGGTGGGTGTTTTACATAACTTGATGGAATGGCGTAGTCATATTTTGCTCGAGCAGTAATATGACCGGTTCAAATGCACATCACGTTCTGTCTATTTCTCACACAATTTCAATAGAGCTGAAATGGTTAACCAATTAATCAATTTATTTATTTATTACGGTTTAATGATACTTTAACAACCAAGGTCATATCGTGTTGGTGACAGTTTTACGAGTGGAGGAAGCTTGAGTACCTGCACTCCGCAACGCAACACAGGCAGGTTTAGATTGGTTGAAGACAATAGACATGCGCACCATCGATGTGCAGTACACCTTAGTACACAGTTTCATCGTTCCCCCATGTGGACAGTCGGGGTTAAGTGCCTTGCCCAAGGACACAATGTAGGAGTCTGAATCAATCTCTCAGACCATGAGACGGTCACCCATCCAAGGACTAACCGGACTCAACGTTGCTTAACTTCGGTGATCTGATGAGAACTGGTTACCGCAATGCCACTGCGCTCCCGATTAATTGATTAACCAATGATCAAGATCTTGATCTATCAAAAAAGTAACTGATCGATTAATCTTTACTTTTGAACTTCCATATTACATGGGTCAACAAAGGAACAAACTTGCTCCAAACAAGCAGACACTGTCACACCGACTCACATTATGAGTCCGAGTAAAGTGCAGTTAAAACTAGAAGTCCCGTCATGAAATGCGCACAAATAGCACATCGATTTGCGCGTTAATCTACGCGTTATGACCACATTGAGGCTATCAAATTCTGAACATATGGCCTGTGCACAAGCAATGTTTCAGCCAATGGACCTCCGGGTAACCCGGAGGTCCATTGGCAGAAACATTGTCTGTGTTTGCTATGAGTAACCATGGAAACCTGCCGTGCTTTGGAAGCCATTCGGTACGGCAATTGCACGCAATTCCTACGCGCAATTAAGCCTAGATAAGCGCACATTTCATGACAGGACTTCTAGTTTTAACTGTATGCTAGTTACGTGCTGACATACTTGTTCACTTGCATGAACAGTATACTGTATCAGGAGCTAAAAATGGTCACATAAAAATGGTTGCGGGTAGAAGACGATACTTGCAAAATAAATTCTTGAATTACCAAAAATTTTCAATTTTTGTCTCAAAAACATAGCTTATAAGTTATAACCCCTCATTGGAACGAGCTCAACAAGCTTGTTTTAATGAGGGGTCATAAGTTATGATTTTGAGACAATAATTGAAAACATAATAAAATTCAAATGGAGATTTTTGTATATAACTGAGGCCGGTTTTGTCCGTTATACTGGGTAATGGGTTAATGGTGTAAATCATCAATGGCTTGGAAATTATTCAACTGCCTATTAGAGCAAGTGATTAATCAGTTAATCAAGGTTAATCAAGGTTAATCCAGGTTAATTGATCACAAAAACCCTTTAACCATTTCAGTTCTAAATTTAGAAAATCTCAAAACCGAAAACTGTCAACTAGGGCTGTCACAATTAATCGATTAATCAATTATTGATCGGTCACGGCGAAATCGATTAGTATTTTTCGTTGTCGAATAATCGGTAAATTGTATCCCATTTTAGATGTTTAATAATTAAGAAAATTTGATGAAAAAACTATTGTTTCCAAAGGTAAAGAGTTAAGAACATCAATGTTAAACCCCAAGAAGCTGTTGGAAGCATTTGTCTTTCAGGAACATTCATCAAAGGTTTGGTGTTCTGAACTTTTGAACCGTCAGTGTAATAATCAAGACTGGTCGGCAGTTGCGAACTTCGCAACTGCCGACCAGTCTTGATTATTACACTGACGGTTCAAAAGTTCAGAACATCAAAGCTTTGATTGTACCTAAAAGAGGATCGTCTTCGTTGTTCACTTGAGGAAGGTCAACTGACTTGAACTTCATTTTTATCGACTTCAAAGAGAGGGAGAGGGAGGTCATCTAGGTACGATTAATCGATTATCATCGATTATTTGCGACGATTAATCGATTCCTAAATTAAACATTTGTGACAGCCCTACTGTCAACACTTGAAGGTATCGTTTTTAGTATCACTTCAAGCCTTCATAGCAGTGTGCAAAATTTCAAAAATGACTCAAACCAACTGACAGTTTATGTGGTTTGGAGATGGCTAAATGAAAGCTCAGCTACATAAAAATTATTGAGAAACTCAAATATTCTGGTTAGCTGGTAGAGTGCTAGAAGCCCATATTTTGGCTTTACTCTGAACTTCAGGTACCTAAAGTTAAAAGCTTCATATTCTGTGGATGTCCTTCATATTACTGGAAGTGTAAAATTACTTCATCTCCACCGATTTGCATTGTTACAATTTATGGGAGAGTGCCAATAGGCCAATAGGCACTCTCCCATTAATGGTAACACGACAAAAATGTGTGAACAAATCTTGAGGTTGAGAAAAAATTTAGCATACTACCAGTTAAGTTACTCAGACTTTATCATTCAAGATACAGTTAAAACTAGAAGTCCTGTCACGAACTGTGCGCTTATCTGGGCATTATTGCGCGGAGGAATTGCGTGCAATTGCCATATCGAATGGCATCCAAAGCACAGCAGGTTCTCCTGGTTACTCATACATGTAGCAAACACAGGCAATGTTTCTGCCAATGGACCTCCGGGTTACCCAGCAGTTCATTTGCTGAAACATTGCTTGTGCACAGGCCATATGTACAGAATTTGATGGCTTTACTATGGTCATAACGCGTAGATTAACGCGCAGATCGACGTGCTATTTGTGCGTATTTCATGACAGGACTTCTAGTTTTACCTGTAGCAAAGTGGAACCGAGGTGCGCTGTTGTCTACTGACAAAGGGTAAAAATATGCAGGTGTGATGATGTGCAAAAGTTACTCAGACTTTACCATTCAAGATGCAACTTTGTGCTAACTGGTCATCCATTCGCATAGATTTAAATTTGCGTAACCACCACAAGAATGAAACGAGCATTCTTGTCAAATTTTGCACACTGTCATAGCAATATCATTTTCTTTATATTTGCTTCTCAAATATTCAGTTGGGATGAGCAATATACTGAAAATCTGATCCGATACCAATATCATAGGGATACCGAAAAACAAAACCGATCCATTCACTGAATACCAAAAACATCTGTATTTTCAAATTTTCCTACATTTTCTATTTATTTATTATTTATTTATTTATTAGTGTTTAAGGTCACATATTTCTGCACATGACCACGACAGTTTTACGGGTGGAGGAAGCCGGAGCAACGGCGAGCAACTGTCAGCTCCCCAACATACAAACTCCACACAAGCAGGGTTAGCATTGGTTGAACTTGAAGACAGGTGCACCATCAACGTGCAGTACGCCTTAGTACACAGCGTCACCGTGCCCCCACATGGGCAATGGGGGTGAAGTGTCTTGCCCAAGGACACAACGCGGTTGCCGCTGGTGGGATTCGAACTGAGGTACTCACGGCTTGCAGCCTGTACCTCTACCTACCGAGCCCCCAGGTGAAGTGCTACGAGGGGTTGTGGGTAAGGGTTGGTGGCTATAGCCCTTCCCTGTTCCCATCAGGGGAATTGACTGTACACAGTATTATGGCCTTGTCAGGGAATAGCCCATCACTCTTCCCACCCTGCCCCTCTCACCAATTCAGAGCACAGCCTCTCCCTGTTGAAGAATCCTGGCGTCATTGGAACATCATGCTTGCCTCTGCAGCCCCCCCCCCCCCCCCCACACACACACACACACACACACAAATTGCAAGGCACTGTTGCTAATAATCCAGGCTATCCTGGCACCCAAAGGCTGGAACACCACCCCTACCCAAAATTATACAAGTATTAGGTCTTTTGGGTTATAGGGCACCGCTATGTGCATGTCGCTGTCGTATGGTTGCATTTGACCACTGACGAAAATTATTTGACCAGAAACTTCAACGAAATTAGGCGATTAGATGAAAACAATCTTTAGGTTCATTATAATTCTATTGAGAATGAGAGTCTATTGTATATTTTGATTGAATACCCACGAATCCGTATGGTCAGATCTTATCCGGAATCTTAAATACTGCTATTTTCTATTCGAAGTTATTTATGTCCAAAGATTTTTGCAAAACTGCCGTCAATTTTCGACTCCGCCAAATTCATTTGCTGGAACAATTTTCGGGAATCATTCTGCGAAAAAGAAAAGGAACAATGCAGTACAGTGAAGTTTACTACGGAAGCCTGGAAGAGCTGTTTGGCTGCCAATATTTGGGTGGTTCTCCCTTTTTAGGGTCATTCTCCTCTAACTAGCCCCAGTGGGTCGAACTCGTGTCCCAGGTACTTAACACGTAAATGCCAATAACTAAATAAACTGTTGAATTAAAAAATGACCCCATTTTTTTTGTTCACTTTCTGTTTTGCTAGTAAGAAACGATTTACCCCTTTTCCACGTGAAAATAACTTTGAACATGGCCGTTAAAAAATTGATACCGATGAAAAAATGCATGTCGCAAACGCTATGCACATCTGGATGCAGTATGTGGAGAGAAAAATATGAGCTGAAAGTAGATCATTGTCGTCGGATATCCTTTATCGTACTCTTTATACTCAGAAAATGTTAATTTTTCAAGTTTATTGTAGTCAAACATTAAGTTATTTGTTAAAAATCTGGTGTCGCAAATATTGCGTCACGTACGTTATCCGAAAATAGCTGCCACTTACACGACGAAAACAGTAGAAAACATCCCGAATTTTTTTCATTAATGCATAGCTAATAAAGTCTGTCAAATCAAACGCGAATTGTTCTTCCCATTTTTTATATACAAAAAGAGAAATACAATGGAATATACAGAAAACGCGAAGGTGTCTGTAAGAGCGTCACGTACGAACGCCAGTTTATAGTACCAGAAATCAATATTTTGAATGATCTTCATAGGATGCAGTCATATCCTTTGGTCGCGGCCTGCCACCATGACAAGGTGTTTAAGGTGAGTACAATATTTTTTTAGTATTTATCCCAAATAGTTAAAGCCGTCACGTGCGTTATCGGTCACGTACGATATCCACTTGAAATTAACCCTCGTTTCAGCCTGTAAATCCCATTTTTATATACAACTTGTCGTCTGCTATTCGTTTGCGCTCCAGACGGGTGCCGATTAAAAAACGCCCTGTAAGGAAATTTTGTTACGAAATCAGTCTTAATAAGTAAGTGTACTTATTGTATTTATATTATAGATCATTCTGATTACAAAGGTTATATATAACAACCTTCAAAATTGTGGAAATTAGCGCCGATACCATCTCCGGCGACGAACCAGCTTTGCGCGATCTCGTTGGGAGATCATAAAACATGGAATCGGTAACGGCCGGAAATCATGGAACGATTCGACGGACTGTTCGATAACGTACGTGACAAATGGATATCATACGTGACTGAGGCACATAAACCTTTCATTATACATTTATTAACTATTAAATGAATTTAAATCGATGGGACTTATCAGTTCCATCCTCACGAGTCTAAAGTTGATATCAAGAGCCCCTATTTTAAGGATTTTCGGGCCCAATGGGCTCCAGAATCTATAAAATAGGGACACTTATTATTTTGACAAACTCACAAAAATTCCCTTTCACACAGAAATCGCTGTCCACCACACTGACCACCTTGCAGTGTGTGTTTGTGTATGTGTGTGTGTGTGGGGGGGGGGGGGGTGCAGAGTGGGGGCAGTTTACTTGTTCCCTACTTCACTGTGTAAATTTCGCTTCTCACAAACTCTTATTATCTCTTTTCAGCAATGGGTAGAAACAGTGCTGAAAACCAGAGAAAATGGAGAGAAAAACAAAAAGAAAAACTTGGAGAAGATTGGTTGAAAAAAGAAAGAGAAAGAAGAAAGAAATACTACATTCCAGCGAAAGATCAAACGGCTCTGCAACGAAAAAATCGACGCAATGATGACAAGAAACGAAAGCGCCGAAGCCGTGCAAAGCATAGACAGGAAAAATCCGCTGCAGAAAGGCTGAACATTAAAATGGATTTTCGTAAAATATCAAGTGTTCAAAGTGTACAAGTGGCAAGGAGAAAAAGACGATCTCGTGCATTGAAGAAAGTTAGAGAGGAGGCAGAAAAGTTAAGAGTTGAAAAACATAAATATTTCTTGCTGTATAAAAGATACTCCAAGAGGCTCGAGAGACAAACCAAAACGCTCCAAAGCCTTAAACTGAATCAGTTGAGTACTCCACCGGTCGCAGCTCAAACTTTGACTCCTAGAAAAAGTGCCGATAAAACATTAAGAGAAAGTGGAGTTGAACCGCGAGAAAATCCAAAATTGCGTAGAGCATTGATATTTCACAATGCAATTCTGCGTGAACTTAAAACTGCAACATCCTCTCAGACCACGAAACAAGGCAAAAGATCAGTACGCAACATTGTCTCTGGAAAATTAATTAGGAAATACAAATGTGTCCGCATGTTAGCAAAGGAACTTACGGTGTGCCGAAAGAGTCTCAGTAAAGCCGAAAATAAGAAAATTAATGAAAAGAATAGAAGGCAAATAGGGGCTGCTAAGCTTGCTATCAAAGCTGCCGTTGCAGACTTCTACCACCGGGAAGATGTGGCCAGAGTTATGCCTGGAAAGAAGGATGTTAAGCCCATGGAACAGAAATGTATACTAGCTGACTACCTGTCAAATCTGTATGCGAAATTTATGGCCGAAAATGAACACTTAACCAACTCAGCAACTGTCGTATTCTCACTTCACTAAACTGAGACCAAACAACATGGCGCTCGTGTCGTTCGGGTCGCGTGATATTTGTCTGTGCCAGAAACATCAAGATATGGCCTTAAAGCTACGCGCCATTAAATCATTTGAACCATCAGTGCCAATCAATCCCGACAAATTTACCAGGGAAATTGACATTGAAGACCTAGTGGAGAAACTGGGTGGCGTGGGTGACAATGATATCCATTATAAAGAATGGAAATACATAACAGATGAAGAGGGGCAAAAAAAATTCCGAGAAGCTGACCTCACGTGCAAAGTGAAGGATTTTTTGCCGGTATTCAAGGAGGAATGTACACAGTTTAGAGGGCACTGTAACCGCATCCGCGATCAGTTTGCAGCATTGAGGCAAATTAAGTTAGCTCTACCAGATGATCATGTCGTGATCCAAATGGATTTTTCCGAAAATTACACCTGCCGCGCATTTGAAGAGGTTCAGAGCGGATACTGGGGTGCAGCAGGTGTAACCATTCACCCTTGCATCATATACAGCCGTGTTGATGGCGACTTACGCCACAAAAGTTTCATAGTTATATCCGATGAAATGAGTCATGGAGTTGGAACAATCTATGCTATACTCAAGCGTATTAACCAGGAACTTGAACCTACCAACAAGTTTGTCCACTACTGGACTGACAGTCCAACGTCCCAGTACCGCAACAAATCAATGTTTCAAATAATAGGGAAACATAAGGAACTTTTCAATTCCATAGGGGTCTGGAATTATTTTGAAGCAGGACACGGAAAGGGCCCATGTGATGGCCTTGGTGGGACCATTAAAAGGTTGGCCGATGATGCTATTAAGCGCAGAGTTGCAACAATTCAGGATTCGAAAGATTTCTTTGCTTGGACGCAGTCCCTTGAAACTGAAATGAAATTCGTTTTTGTCTCAAAACAAGACTGCGCCCAGGCAAAGGAAGAACTTGAAAAGCTATGCAAGGACGTCCGTCCTATCCGTGGGACAATGAAACTGCATGCCATTTATGGGCAATGTGGTCTCCTAAAAGTTTCAGAAACCTCCTGCTACTGTGAAAGATGTTTTGATGTCACCACCGGAACTTTGGACTGTTACTGTGAATGTTGGCAGGAGCGCGTTATTGAGGCACCACAGCAACCCAAAAAAACCCAGCCCGTGCTTACGAGTAATCCCAGTACGAGTACGAGTAGTAATAATGCAGATCAACAGTCATTCCAGCTTGTGCTCATACCTTCGCCCGTCCATCCAACGGCTTATTTAGATAGGTGGGTGGTCGTTCTGTATGATGGTAAGCCATACCCTGGCCAAGTCAAAACCGTTGATGAGGACGACTTGGAAGTTAGCGCCATGTCCCGCGTAGGTCCAAACCGCTTCTTTTGGCCTCTCTTTGATGATAAAATTTGGTATGCAAACACCGACATAGTCTCTGTAATTGACGAACCGACTGATGTAACAAGTCGACACAAACAAGTTGACCCCAAACAATGGGAAGCAATTTTGAGAGTGTTGGACCAGTAATTATATGTTGCCCCAGTCACGTACGTTATCTTAAATTTAAGCCAGACATGGCTAACATTTCCGTGTAGAAATACGCTAAAATTAGATTTGGCATCCTTAGTTCAAAACACTGATCCGCCCTTTTTTGATAAATGTGTCATCCTGAGATTTGTTCTATTGCCTCGGTGCTATTTAAATGACCGATGATAGTTTTATGCGACAGAAAATATATTATTTTACCCACATGTGTACATTCAAAACCACAAATATTTGTGGTTTTGAATGTACACAGGTGGAAAAACCGTATACCGGTATGTAACATGTACAGCAAACATCGGCAGTGAACTTTAACAGGCCAGTCGGCTTAGGTCTTTATTTTAAAGCAACCCAGAAAAGATAACGTACGTGACGTGAAAATCCAGTTTGTAGTACAATTACCACGGGGCTATGTTTTTAAGGTAACATAGATGTATTCATGACTTTTTGGCATTCCAATACATTTTGGGGATGACACGGCTCATAATTATTGATTACGTCAATATGCCAAGATGTGCATGCGTGTTTGTGTTACATTTAAAATTTAGCAAATTGAAATCAATGCATGTTATGAGAGCAGTACAAATTCCCGAAGTGTATATTATTTTCCATTTAATGCACCTTTCAAGTATTTTTTTAGAATAAATTGTTATGTTGTTCATGTTGATTCAGAAAAAGTGTTCTGTTCATTTCATCCTCAAGAAAATCAATATATTCTAAGGCAATACCAACAGGCCGTAGCATCAACGGTCACGTACGTTATCGCTGTGATTAACCATTTTCGCATGCAATCAATGTAAATTGCAGGATAGGTTTACTATCGAATTTTGTGATATTTTGATGGCCTGAATGTCAGACTTGACAGCTAGGCTGGTTTCTCCCATTTCAAAGCAAACTTTTTTCACACCCTTTGCACATGGCCACTGGGGCTAGTTAGCGGAGATCCACCCAAAAGCGTATATTTTGTGTTCGATCAGCCCATTTTTATCCGACAATTAGTACACCAATTCACTTATCTCGAAACAAAAATGTGGTTCCAGCCAATAAAATGCTTTACCATTTTCTCAGATTAATATGACCTTATTTTTAGCTTAACTTGACATCACGCATTCGGAAATCTGTTAATCTGTGAGTCTGTTCACATTTTCCTTTTGCACGGTCTACACCCCGTAGTTCTTGTCTGATCGTCACGAAATTTCATATGCAGGTTTGGGGTCATGTCCAGATTATAACGTCCCATTTTGGTATCGATCGGTTAACCGGTATGGCTGCCTGAGCCCCAAACCCGAAAACCGTTAGCACAGTCTGCAGGTCGTACTTATGAAGGGATTTCATTATAACTTGGTACCTAGGATGCCTCTGTATAATGTCTAGATGAGAACGTCCCCATTTGGTCATGATCTGTCAACCGTGATGGCTACCCAAGCTCGAAACCCAATTTTTTTAGCACAGTCTGCAGGTCATATTTAATATGGAGGGATTTCATTGTAACTTGATAGGATGACTCCGTATGATGTCTAAGTGAGAACATTCCCCATTTGGTCGCGATCTCTCAACCGTGACGACTGCCCGAGCCCAAGACCCGAAAACCTTTAGCACAGTCTCTACAGGTAATATTTATAGAGGGATTTCATTGTAATTTGGTAGGTTGACTCCATATAATGTCTAGATGAGAACGTCCCCTTTTGGACGCGATTGGTCAACTGTGACGGCTGCATGGGCCCGAAGCCCGAAACCTTCAGCACAGTCTACAGGTCATATTTATGATGGGATTTCATTGTAACTTCGTAGGATCACTCCAGATAATGCCCAGATGAGAACGTCCCCTTTTGGTCGCGATCATTCAACCATGATGGCTGTCCGAGCCCAAAAACCTGAAAAAACTTTAGTACAGATCACATGTCGTATTTGTGTGAAGGGATTTCATTGTAACTTGGTAGAATGACTCAGTATAATGTCGAGATGAGGACGTCCCCTTTTAGTTGCAATCGGTCAACCGTGATGGCTGCACAGGCCCGAAGTCTGAAAACCTTTAGCACAGGCCATATTTATGAAGGGATTTCATTGTAACTTGACAGGATGACTCGTTTTGGAATAATTTCACTGTAACTTGGTAACTTTCGTTGACATAGTTAACTGTGAGGGCCACTTACATTAACTGTGAGAGCCACATTAATTCCCACCACTCAGTTCTTTAGTAAGTCTACACCTCATATTATTTTTATTAAAAACATAGCATACAGGGAACAGAAGTTAACATATTCCCAATTGTCACAATTCTTGTCTTATGTCATAATCCTTTCATAAACATTGAACGTTATCCTTTTCAGCAAACACAACACACAGACAAGTTAAGCTACAATGTCATTGACACTTTCCTTTTAAATCACAACCCACCGATATGTTGCCAGTGGTGTTACCTGTGCAGACAGGTCTTCTCCACATCAAACTCACTGTTTAGTCTATAAAATGAGTTTTAATATATACCTCGTGAAATTGCTGTGAAAGTGAATCGAAGACGTCCTGTTTCTCCCCTCCCCCCCCCCCCCAAAAAAAAAAAAAACAAGGGTGCATCAAAGAAGATTACATTTTTCGTTTCGTTATCAGTCGAGTGGTACAGATGTAGCTCGAACATTGGTCAGTGGTCAGTGGTGTTATCAAAAGAAAATAGGGTGCAACTTCAATTCCAAATCAGGAGAGTGGAGTGAGCCCCCTTTAAGCGACTCTCTAGCAGAGACTCTCCAATGTGAAGGTGTTGTTTCTTGTCACCTTCAAGAGGAAAACTACAAAAAAAGACGCCAAACGGGTGAATAAAAAAATGTATACCTTCTTCTGTCAGTGGTGTTAATCAGAATAATGACAAAACCCTTCACATGTGGTGGACAAAAACAACAGTAAATGATGTAGTTGGGAGTTTATTTTCTAATTTAATGAAGTCAAATGACCTGACTAGATTATACAGGAGAGATGATTTCAAATGTTATTGAAAAGTCAGTGGTGTTACCGTGTCAGTGGTGTTACCGTGTCAGTGGTGTTAATTCTGTAAGTAACTCCACTGAACAATAGGTAACACCATTGACTGTAAACCTTTTCCCAGAACGTTTTGTGAAAAAGATAATGTTTTTCTATGTAATTTATCTAGTTTATTTAAATAATCGCCGAAGCACAATATTTCAGTTAATTTCATTTTTGTAGTACAGAAACGATGGCAAAAACAGCAAATTTGCCAGGTTACAAATTAATTAGCATATATATACAGTTAAAAATAGAAGTCCTGTCACGAACTGTGCGCTTATCTAGGCTTAATTGCGCGCAATTGCAATATCAAATGGCATCCAAAGCACGACAGGTTCTCATGGTTACTCAGAGTAATACAGGCCATGTATTGTGGCGATATCATTGATCGACTGCTGGAAGAGCAAGCTGCCGCGCCAGAAGTGGGCACTATCGAAGGCAATATGGCAGTGGATCCAGCTGTGCCTTTTTCCGAAGGAAAAACAGGTCGATGGGACCAAACGCGAAAGGCTATCTGCATTAGCTTCCGTTGGGCAGGCAAAGCAGTATATAGGGAAAAACCCCACAGTTGACCAGGTCGACGCCATGGACAATGAGGAAAATGATAAACTCTGAGCCCGATATGAGACACGGCTCGGCGCAGCAATGACAAAAACTCTTGAGGCAGATCCATTTGTTGGGCACGCGCTAAGCAGTACCACGTGTGATCTATATCATCGCTGGGGTATGTACTTAGCACCGCTAACCACGATGCCAACCACGTCTAAACACTGTCGATTTGGACACACCTGCCCTTTAACAAATCAAGATGATGTCATCGATGACAGAGCCAAACCTGCCGATAGTTACTGTTGTTCCTTTGGATGTTCCAACGGAACAGGAACATGTGGAGAGAGTGTCAGCTGCACCAACCACTGAGTCATCGGTTGTTCCTGTTCCTTTAGAACAACCAAAACGCGACAGAAAGACCCTAAGAAAGTGGCTACCGGATGGACAGTAGCTGCCGCCCGGAATGCAAAACAACAAAAAGCCTTGGTCCGGTTGCAAGAAGAGGATGGTTGTAAACAGCGCAGTAGCAACCCAAGTGGCTTATAGACCCGTTGTTCCTTCGGAACGGGAACAACGGGAATGACATGGACAGCAGCAAGGGGTCTAGAATGCAATGCATCACGAACGTGGCTGGGCCCCATGGATTGCTGGAGCGGTTGGATTGGCTAGCTTGGCATTATGGTTCCAGTTCCGAAGTTTCCAAAGGAACAGTAACAACAATAAGTCGGAGGCCAATCTAATGACACCGCCTTTGGAACCCCCAAATCCGGTCAACCGTAGCGCGGCACCTCCGAACAAGCATTTAAAGATATCTCCAGACCCATTCTATATGGGGTAGTATATATATACTCGCCCAAAAAAAAAAGTGTGCATTGCAGAAATTGATCAAACTCCAAAAAAATAATTTCGCAGGTGTAAAGAGTGTTAACCTGTTCATGAATAAGTTATATTGAACACAAAAACAGCTTTCCCCGTTAAAATTGCATTAACGTTAAATGACAGGCTGCACGTTTGTGAAAAGGCATGTTTTGCACGTGGGGAGTCTGAAAATTCATGCAGCAGTGTGAATCCTTGGGTATTTAAACACTAAACTAAGGCCTTCCTATCGTTCACATTCAAACTTGCGCTGCTGTTAACACGACTCCACATTAGCATGCCAACATTGACAATGAATCAACGTCTCCTTGCCCTGGGTATGATTAGAGCTGGCAGAACACACAGAGAGGTTGCCCAGCATTTGAACTGCCACCGTAACACTGTAGACAGACTAGTCCATCGACATGCACAACATGATGACGTTCGAGACCGATCCTGCTCTGGGAGACCCCGAGTTACCACCCCTGCACCAGATCGGTATATCCATGTCATCCATCTCCGGAACCGGCAACAAACAGCAACGACGACAGCCAGGAACATCCCTAACCTGAGACGGATACATCCTCAAACAGTAATCAACCGGCTGAGAGAATACGGCTTACGTCCTCGAAGACCTGCAATTCGTCCGATTTTGACGTTATGTCATCATCATGCTCGACTGTAGTGGTGTAGAGTAGGGTTAGGGTTAGGGTTAGCCTACCCTAACCCTAACCTAACCTTAACCCTAAACTAACCCTAACCCTAACCGAACCCTAACCCTAACCGAACCCAACCCTACCTAAACCTAACCCTAAACTAACCCTAACCCTAACCGAACCCTAACCTAACCCTACCCTAACCCACTTCCATGCTAACTTGTTCGCTTCCATGAGGCGTAGATGCACAGCAGTAGTCGATGCAGACGGAGGTCATACCAGACATTGAGTGTGTGACTTTTGTGTTTGACCCTTAGTGTCTTTCACTCTCCATGGCACCAAGAGTATTCATCGTAGCGTAATGAAATTTCTCGTGTTGATCACAAATTGATTCATCTGTGATTGAATAAAATTTCCATGAATGACAATGATATATATCTTTTTTTAGTGTTATTTTTTAGCATGCACACTTTCTTTTTTGGGAGAGAATATATATGTCTTCAGCTGATGGAAAGATGCTGGTCAATGCTGCCTATCTGGTCTCTGCCCTCGCAATAGGGCATGCTCACTTAGGTAAGATGGCAATGAAGGGAGCCACCCCTAAACTTGACTTCACCGGCCATGATGTCGGGATGGTAGTCCTTGATGTGGGACTAGCGATGACAACCAAGGACATGCTAATTAAACAGGGAATCATTCCAGCAGATATTATGAAATAACCAGATGGCCTCAATCACAATACTAGTTGGGGGCGCCCTTGTTAATGCAGTGGCCTTCTCTGGCAGCAACTACCCGTTCTACAAGTTTCGGGATAACGATGCTGGTGTGGTGTGCGACATGACAAAGCCATAGAAAAGCTTCAGGCCGCCCAGGCAGCATGGCCCCATAAGCGAACAGAACGCCTCGATTGGACCAACAAAGAACTATGTTGCCAAGGCCATGCCTTGTGCACATTCCAGGATGTCGATACTGCGATTCACGAGTATGCACAGGTAACTGGGAACAGTTTAAACAGTTTTGGCCCAGAACCGCAACTAGAAGACTTTTACTCACCATCTGTCGGGCAAAAGTACCGTGAGATCGCCTTCATCATACTAGGGCTGGGTGTGGCCTGGCTTGTTAGCTACAAACTTGTCCAGTGATTCGCTATACTATACATGTAAAAAAAAGTATTTTTTGGGGGGGTGGGTGGGGGGGGGTGGGGGGGGGGGGGTGACAGAAGTTGGTGTCAAGGCCGCCTAGCTATGCTGTAAAGTTATCTCGTGCGTGCCAACTTTCCCACTTTCAGGGACTTATCTGTCTTGAGTCGCAGACGACTCGAAGGTTTGCGAAGATCCAGTATAGCCCCAACCTGACTAAACACCTCATCATTTAGCTTGCATACATTGTAATAGCCATCTGGCATCTTTATCTTCCGCTCAACTGAGTCATCCACAGCGTGAATATAATTGTTGCTAGCCCCGAGCTAATGTTGTAACGGCTAGCGAGGATCGGGTACCCTGGCCTCCATTGCTTCATGAAGTGCTCCCATCCAAGACAGCTGGAGAGAGCCTTCTGCATCTCCTGACACTGGACCTTGTCAGCCCGGAGGCGGATGCGACTTTTCAGGGCCTTGAGCACATCATCTTTAGCCCGGTGGTCTGCCTTGACCTCTTCGAAATAATCCACTGCTTGACGTGACCAGTCATGGGGCATCTCACCTGCGATTGGTGGTGGCTGGCCTTGATCACCACAGCAGATAATCTGGATCCCACGCTGGTCCAGCCAGTCCAAGAACATTTCTAGGATAGGTCGGGGCACATGAACTTCTGGCGAATGCGGTCTGGCGTCCAGTCATTCTGTCCACTCCACCGGAAGAAGCTATGGTAGGTCCTTGCCTTGACTCCCTTACCTCGCATCTCTTTTGCAAGGCGATGAGTTGGGGTAAAGACCAGTGGGTCTCGCACCTTGAAGAGCTCCATCGCTCTTATTGTCTTGACGCTACCATGCACCTCCACCGTTGAGGTAACATTGCCGATGGTGAATCAGTGGGTCATTGTACCTCGGAGCAGTTGAGTTGGCCAGCTGTTTCGCCTGGCTGACATACTCGGGTTTTGGGAGGTAGTCGGCGTGTTCCTGTGGCATGCACAGCTGCTCACACTTGTCGCGGCACTGAGCTGGCAGGACATTACACTTTGCGGGAGGCTGTGTGGTGGGTTCGTCGTGATAGCGGCAGCACCTTGTGCAATAGCCCCCAGGGTGGACTGCTGGAGGTACATAGGCTTGGATGTTTGTAGCGTATTGTTTTCTTGACATATATGCTGTCTGTCGCCACCCGAACCGCCTCTTCTTTGTCGAAATGCTGTAACATACTGAGAAGGTAATGTGAGGTATGCTAACATAGATGCCCTTAGGTGGGCGTACTGGGGCTGGCTGCCAGCCAACATAGTAAGTTAGCACACGGCCCAGAGGACACCGTTCTGGGGCTCCTACAAGAGTGTCACTTGGGCAAGAAACTCTCACAAGATAATCTAGTTCACCATGATCCGTGACCAGGCGGCATGTCAATCGTTCACCATCGGCTTTTGCGCCCTGAGTAAACTTCCCTATGATGCTCCAACCCTGATCCCTATCTTTAGGGATCCAGGCCTCGACTTGCTTCTCGAACACAATGATTGCTTTGTGGACCCTTAGACGGATGAGGAGACCCGACTCCACGGGGAAGGCGAGCAGAGGTGTGGGGGCCCAGCCCTGCTCGGCAAAATGCTTCCCAAACCAGGCCGGGATGAACCCCATGTTTGAACTCCCACTCCTGGACCTCGGCGAAGCCTGTGCCGATGTCTTTAGGGAGGACCCCGTTGATGGCCACTCTGGTCATCGCGTTGGTGAGGTGTCCGAATCTCTCAAAAGAGGGTTTGGCCACGCCTCTCCCCTGGAAGCTGGCCGAGTAGCACACCTTCATGTCGATGGAGACCACCTCTCTCGTGATGTAGGGCATGGAGTTCCAGAGACCGCCGTGGCCATGCTCCACGCAGGCCTTGGATGCCGTCGAGGAGGCCAGCTGGGATCGGCTTCCAACCTTTGTGCTCTTTGGCCATAATGCTGGCCGCGTGGTTCACCCCGAAAACCCTATCAGCGAGGGACTCATCGCCTAGATGGGTGCAGGCTTCTTGGAGGTTTGGATGGGTCTCCTGTGTCCTGCAGGTGCGGCCGTCTTGTAGATGAACTGGTCGACGTTGAACTCTCTATTCTGGCCACCACCGAGTAGCCAGACAGTGATTGACTCATTTTGAGTGGCCTGTCTGATGGCTTCCTAGACATCACCCTCATATATCTGGACCTGCCTCGTCTGGGGGAAGCGCAGGTCTTTGGACCAGGCGTGGCCGTTATGGTAGACGTGCTCTACCTTTCCATAACCTTTGTTGCCTCGTCTTTGGCTCTTGCCGCTGTTGTAAATGTCCTCATCAGCAATGTCTCTAAGAATGATTGCACGCCGTAGAATACTCTCCAGCTTTGCCATGTCCTCAATTGTTGCACCGGTTACATGTCGTCTTTATTATGTCGATCTTTAGGGGGGGGGGGGGGGCGACTTAACCCGAGGCGACTTGACCCGAGGCGACTTGACCCGGGGGCGACTTGACCCGGTGGCGACTTGATCCCACATGAACCCTCTCTTCCCACTATTCGATTTTTCTGTCGCCTGGTGGGGGTTAGGATCTGTCCTCCGAGAGTGCCCTCGAAGTGCTCCACCACTTTCTGCACGACACAGTTGAGATCACCATCATGCATTGGGCCAAGTTGGCAGGGTCTGGGTCTCTGAGAGGGTAGAACCCGTAAATGACTGCGGTGACAGTGTTAGCATTCTGATATAACACCTGGTCTATCCCAGACAGCGCGCCTGGCTTAGTTTCTTAGAGTTGCCCCACCCCTTCTTCCTCTCGGCACGGACAGGGTCGAACTAATCTTCGACGACCCAGTCTCCTTCGTCATGCTCGCGCAGGAACTTGATTTTCAGGTTGAACGCGCCCTCTGGAAGGGCTGTTTGCAGTCGTGCTGACCTGTCATTCGTCATGCGGGCATCCGGGGCCAGTCGGCCGGCCCTTGCATGCATACCATCAGCGATCTCAACGTCGCCGATGTCAATGGGGTCCTCTACCTCTACTCTCCATGTAGAGAAGACCGCGGCGGCGCCATCAACTTCAAACTCGTCTTTGACGTTGTTCACAAGATCGACCCATGATTCATCATCTGGCAGCCTCACCGGATGAGGGACTTCGATATCTAAGTCGAAGTGTCGCCGTTGTTTGGCTGGGTCAAACTCCTCAACAATTGCCTTCCTTTTTCTCTCACGTGCCTTTCGGGGTGGAAGGGGAGGCCGTGCAGCATCCGGAAGCAGAGGCCTCAGCAATCACTTCTTTATTGCTTCATGGAGGATGTTCTGGATAACACTCTGAACTGGCTCCGGTGTTTGCATTTCAGCCAGCAGCTGGTCGATGTATGCGTCCATACTTACCATGCTGTGAGCGAACAGTGTATAGCCAATATCACACTTGTCTTTAAATGGGAATTTGGACTTCCTGACACTGGACAAGAATCTTTGCAAAGTCTCTTCTCGATCTCTTCGGTGTGAATGAGCTTCTGGACTACTCGATGACCACCATGCACAAGCTTGACAAAAACCCGTGTCTGACCTTATCCCAACTCCACACTTACAACAGGGTTTAGGTTCAGGGACGCCCCTTTTGATCTGGGCACGGTGTTGTCGACAATGGTCAGAAACACAAGGTTTATTGCTGGTAGTATGGAGGCCATACTTAGCCACTTGTACAGGTTATTGTAGGTAGTATGGACGCCATACTTAGCCACTTGTACAGGTTATTGTAGGTAGTATGGAGGCCATACTTTAGCCACTTGTACAGGTTATTGTAGGTAGTATGGAGGCCATACTTAGCCACTTGTACAGGTTACTGTAGGTAGTATGGACGCCATACTTAGCCACTTGTACAGGTTATTGTAGGTAGTATGGAGGCCATACTTAGCCACTTGTACAGGTTATTGTATGTAGTATGGAGGCCATACTTTAGCCACTTGTACAGGTTATTGTAGGTAGTATGGACGCCATACTTAGCCACTTGTACAGGTTATTGTAGGTAGTATGGAGGCCATACTTAGCCACTTGTACAGGTTATTGTAGGTAGTATGGAGGCCATACTTAGCCACTTGTACAGGTTATTGTAGGTAGTATGGAGGCCATACTTAGCCACTTGTACAGGTTATTGTAGGTAGTATGGAGGCCATACTTAGCCACTTGTACAGGTTATTGTAGGTAGTATGGAGGCCATACTTAGCCACTTGTACAGGTTATTGTAGGTAGTATGGACGCCATACTTGGCCACTTGTACAGGTTATTGTAGGTAGTATGGAGGCCATACTTAGCCACTTGTACAGGTTATTGTAGGTAGTATGGAGGCCATACTTAGCCACTTGTACAGGTTATTGTAGGTAGTATGGAGGCCATACTTAGCCACTTGTACAGGTTATTGTAGGTAGTATGGAGGCCATACTTAGCCACTTGTACACGTTGTTGTAGGTAGTATGGAGGCCATACTTAGCCACTTGTACAGGTTATTGTAGGTAGTATGGACGCCATACTTAGCCACTTGTACAGGTTATTGTAGGTAGTATGGAGGCCATACTTAGCCACTTGTACAGGTTATTGAATGTAGTATGGAGGCCATACTTAGCCACTTGTACAGGTTATTGTAGGTAGTATGGAGGCCATACTTTAGCCACTTGTACAGGTTATGGTAGGTAGTATGGAGGCCATACTTAGCCACTTGTACAGGTTATTGTAGGTAGTATGGACGCCATACTTAGCCACTTGTACAGGTTATTGTAGGTAGTATGGAGGCCATACTTAGCCACTTGTACAGGTTATTGTATGTAGTATGGAGGCCATACTTAGCCACTTGTACAGGTTATTGTAGGTAGTATGGAGGCCATACTTTAGCCACTTGTACAGGTTATTGTAGGTAGTATGGAGGCCATACTTAGCCACTTGTACAGGTTATTGTAAGTAGTATGGAGGCCATACTTTAGCCACTTGTACAGGTTATTGTAGGTAGTATGGAGGCCATACTTAGCCACTTGTACAGGTTATTGTAGGTAGTATGGAGGCCTTACTTAGCCACTTGTACAGGTTATTGTAGGTAGTATGGAGGCCATACTTAGCCACTTGTACAGGTTATTGTAGGTAGTATGGACGCCATACTTAGCCACTTGTACAGGTTATTGTAGGTAGTATGGAGGCCATACTTAGCCACTTGTACAGGTTATTGTAGGTAGTATGGAGGCCATACTTAGCCACTTGTACAGGTTATTGTAGGTAGTATGGAGGCCATACTTAGCCACTTGTACAGGTTATAGTATGTAGTATGGAGGCCATACTTAGCCACTTGTACAGGTTATTGTAGGTAGTATGGAGGCCATACTTTAGCCACTTGTACAGGTTATTGTAGGTAGTATGGAGGCCATACTTAGCCACTTGTACAGGTTATTGTAGGTAGTATGGAGGCCATACTTAGCCACTTGTACAGGTTATTGTAGGTAGTATGGAGGCCATACTTAGCCACTTGTACAGGTTATTGTAGGTAGTATGGAGGCCATACTTAGCCACTTGTACAGGTTATTGTAGGTAGTATGGAGGCCATACTTGGCCACTTGTACAGGTTATTGTAGGTAGTATGGACGCCATACTTTAGCCACTTGTACAGGTTATTGTAGGTAGTATGGAGGCCACACTTAGCCACTTGTACAGGTTATTGTAGGTAGTATGGAGGCCATACCTAGCCACTTGTACAGGTTATTGTAGGTAGTATGGAGGCCATACTTAGCCACTTGTACAGGTTATTGTAGGTAGTATGGAGGCCATACTTAGCCACTTGTACAGGTTATTGTAGGTAGTATGGAGGCCACACTTAGCCACTTGTACAGGTTATTGTAAGTAGTATGGAGGCCATACTTAGCCACTTGTACAGGTTATTGTAGGTAGTATGGAGGCCATACTTAGCCACTTGTACAGGTTATTGTAGGTAGTATGGACGCCATACTTAGCCACTTGTACAGGTTATTGTAGGTAGTATGGGGGCCATACTTAGCCACTTGTACAGGTTATTGTAGGTAGTATGGAGGCCATACTTAGCCACTTGTACAGGTTATTGTAGGTAGTATGGAGGCCATACTTAGCCACTTGTACAGGTTATTGTAGGTAGTATGGAGGCCATACTTAGCCACTTGTACAGGTTATTGTAGGTAGTATGGACGCCATACTTAGCCACTTGTACAGGTTATTGTAGGTAGTATGGAGGCCATACTTAGCCACTTGTACAGGTTATTGTAGGTAGTATGGAGGCCATACTTAGCCACTTGTACAGGTTATTGTAGGTAGTATGGACGCCATACTTAGCCACTTGTACAGGTTATTGTAGGTAGTATGGAGGCCATACTTTAGTCACTTGTACAGGTTATTGTAGGTAGTATGGAGGCCATACTTAGCCACTTGTACAGGTTATTGTAGGTAGTATGGACGCCATACTTAGCCACTTGTACAGGTTATTGTAGGTAGTATGGAGGCCATACTTAGCCACTTGTACAGGTTATTGTATGTAGTATGGAGGCCATACTTAGCCACTTGTACAGGTTATTGTAGGTAGTATGGAGGCCATACTTTAGCCACTTGTAAGGTTATTGTAGGTAGTATGGAGGCCATACTTAGCCACTTGTACAGGTTATTGTAGGTAGTATGGACGCCATACTTAGCCACTTGTACAGGTTATTGTAGGTAGTATGGAGGCCATACTTAGCCACTTGTACAGGTTATTGTATGTAGTATGGAGGCCATACTTAGCCACTTGTACAGGTTATTGTAGGTAGTATGGAGGCCATACTTTAGCCACTTGTACAGGTTATTGTAGGTAGTATGGAGGCCATACTTAGCCACTTGTACAGGTTATTGTAGGTAGTATGGAGGCCATACTTTAGCCACTTGTACAGGTTATTGTAGGTAGTATGGAGGCCATACTTAGCCACTTGTACAGGTTATTGTAGGTAGTATGGAGGCCATACTTAGCCACTTGTACAGGTTATTGTAGGTAGTATGGAGGCCATACTTAGCCACTTGTACAGGTTATTGTAGGTAGTATGGAGGCCATACTTAGCCACTTGTACAGGTTATTGTAGGTAGTATGGACGCCATACTTTAGCCACTTGTACAGGTTATTGTAGGTAGTATGGAGGCCATACTTAGCCACTTGTACAGGTTATTGTAGGTAGTATGGAGGCCATACTTAGCCACTTGTACAGGTTATTGTAGGTAGTATGGAGGCCATACTTAGCCACTTGTACAGGTTATTGTAGGTAGTATGGAGGCCACACTTAGCCACTTGTACAGGTTATTGTAGGTAGTATGGAGGCCATACTTAGCCACTTGTACAGGTTATTGTAGGTAGTATGGAGGCCATACTTAGCCACTTGTACAGGTTATTGTAGGTAGTATGGAGGCCATACTTAGCCACTTGTACAGGTTATTGTAGGTAGTATGGAGGCCATACTTAGCCACTTGTACAGGTTATTGTAGGTAGTATGGAGGCCATACTTAGCCACTTGTACAGGTTATTGTAGGTAGTATGGACGCCATACTTTAGCCACTTGTACAGGTTATTGTAGGTAGTATGGAGGCCATACTTAGCCACTTGTACAGGTTATTGTAGGTAGTATGGAGGCCATACTTATCCACTTACATAGGTTACTGTAGGTAGTATGGAGGCCATACTTAGCCACTTGTACAGGTTATTGTAGGTAGTATGGAGGCCATACTTAGCCACTTGTACAGGTTATTGTAGGTAGTATGGAGGCCATACTTAGCCACTTGTACAGGTTATTGTAGGTAGTATGGAGGCCATACTTAGCCACTTGTACAGGTTATTGTAGGTAGTATGGAGGCCATACTTAGCCACTTGTACAGGTTATTGTAGGTAGTATGGAGGCCATACTTAGCCACTTGTACAGGTTATTGTAGGTAGTATGGAGGCCATACTTAGCCACTTGTACAGGTTATTGTAGGTAGTATGGACGCCATACTTTAGCCACTTGTACAGGTTATTGTAGGTAGTATGGAGGCCATACTTAGCCACTTGTACAGGTTATTGTAGGTAGTATGGAGGCCATACTTAGCCACTTACATAGGTTACTGTAGGTAGTATGGAGGCCATACTTAGCCACTTGTACAGGTTATTGTAGGTAGTATGGAGGCCATACCTAGCCACTTGTACAGGTTATTGTAGGTAGTATGGAGGCCATACTTAGCCACTTGTACAGGTTATTGCTGGTAGTATGGACGCCATACTTAGCCACTTGTACAGGTTATTGTAGGTAGTATGGACGCCATACTTAGCCACTTGTACAGGTTATTGTAGGTAGTATGGACGCCATACTTAGCCACTTGTACAGGTTATTGCTGGTAGTATGGACGCCATACTTAGCCACTTGTACAGGTTATTGTAGGTAGTATGGAGGCCATACTTAGCCACTTGTACAGGTTATTGTAGGTAGTATGGAGGCCATACTTAGCCACTTGTACAGGTTATTGTAGGTAGTATGGAGGCCATACTTTAGCCACTTACACAGGTTATTGTAGGTAGTATGGAGGCCATACTTAGCCACTTGTACAGGTTATTGTAGGTAGTATGGAGGCCATACTTAGCCACTTGTACAGGTTATTGTAGGTAGTATGGAGGCCTTACTTAGCCACTTGTACAGGTTATTGTAGGTAGTATGGAGGCCATACTTAGCCACTTGTACAGGTTATTGTAGGTAGTATGGAGGCCATACTTAGCCACTTGTACAGGTTATTGTAGGTAGTATGGAGGCCATACTTAGCCACTTGTACAGGTTATTGTAGGTAGTATGGAGGCCATACTTAGCCACTTCTACAGGTTATAGTATGTAGTATGGAGGCCATACTTAGCCACTTGTACAGGTTATTGTAGGTAGTATGGAGGCCATACTTTAGCCACTTGTACAGGTTATTGTAGGTAGTATGGAGGCCATACTTAGCCACTTGTACAGGTTATTGTAGGTAGTATGGAGGCCATACTTAGCCACTTGTACAGGTTATTGTAGGTAGTATGGAGGCCATACTTAGCCACTTGTACAGGTTATTGTAGGTAGTATGGAGGCCATACTTAGCCACTTGTACAGGTTATTGTAGGTAGTATGGAGGCCATACTTAGCCACTTGTACAGGTTATTGTAGGTAGTATGGACGCCATACTTTAGCCACTTGTACAGGTTATTGTAGGTAGTATGTAGGCCATACTTAGCCACTTGTACAGGTTATTGTAGGTAGTATGGAGGCCATACTTAGCCACTTGTACAGGTTATTGTAGGTAGTATGGAGGCCATACTTAGCCACTTGTACAGGTTATTGTAGGTAGTATGGAGGCCATACTTAACCACTTGTACAGGTTATTGTAGGTAGTATGGAGGCCACACTTAGCCACTTGTACAGGTTATTGTAAGTAGTATGGAGGCCATACTTAGCCACTTGTACAGGTTATTGTAGGTAGTATGGAGGCCATACTTAGCCACTTGTACAGGTTATTGTAGGTAGTATGGACGCCATACTTAGCCACTTGTACAGGTTATTGTAGGTAGTATGGAGGCCATACTTAGCCACTTGTACAGGTTATTGTAGGTAGTATGGAGGCCATACTTAGCCACTTGTACAGGTTATTGTAGGTAGTATGGAGGCCATACTTAGCCACTTGTACAGGTTATTGTAGGTAGTATGGAGGCCATACTTAGCCACTTGTACAGGTTATTGTAGGTAGTATGGAGGCCATACTTAGCCACTTGTACAGGTTATTGTAGGTAGTATGGACGCCATACTTAGCCACTTGTACAGGTTATTATAGGTAGTATGGAGGCCATACTTAGCCACTTGTACAGGTTATTGTAGGTAGTATGGAGGCCATACTTAGCCACTTGTACAGGTTATTGTAGGTAGTATGGACGCCATACTTAGCCACTTGTACAGGTTATTGTAGGTAGTATGGAGGCCATACTTTAGCCACTTGTACAGGTTATTGTAGGTAGTATGGAGGCCATACTTAGCCGCTTGTACAGGTTATTGTAGGTAGTATGGACGCCATACTTAGCCACTTGTACAGGTTATTGTAGGTAGTATGGAGGCCATACTTAGCCACTTGTACAGGTTATTGTATGTAGTATGGAGGCCATACTTAGCCACTTGTACAGGTTATTGTAGGTAGTATGGAGGCCATACTTTAGCCACTTGTAAGGTTATTGTAGGTAGTATGGAGGCCATACTTAGCCACTTGTACAGGTTATTGTAGGTAGTATGGACGCCATACTTAGCCACTTGTACAGGTTATTGTAGGTAGTATGGAGGCCATGCTTAGCCACTTGTACAGGTTATTGTATGTAGTATGGAGGCCATACTTAGCCACTTGTACAGGTTATTGTAGGTAGTATGGAGGCCATACTTTAGCCACTTGTACAGGTTATTGTAGGTAGTATGGAGGCCATACTTAGCCACTTGTACAGGTTATTGTAGGTAGTATGGAGGCCATACTTTAGCCACTTGTACAGGTTATTGTAGGTAGTATGGAGGCCATACTTAGCCACTTGTACAGGTTATTGTAGGTAGTATGGAGGCCATACTTAGCCACTTGTACAGGTTATTGTAGGTAGTATGGAGGCCATACTTAGCCACTTGTACAGGTTATTGTAGGTAGTATGGAGGCCATACTTAGCCACTTGTACAGGTTATTGTAGGTAGTATGGACGCCATACTTTAGCCACTTGTACAGGTTATTGTAGGTAGTATGGAGGCCATACTTAGCCACTTGTACAGGTTATTGTAGGTAGTATGGAGGCCATACTTAGCCACTTGTACAGGTTATTGTAGGTAGTATGGAGGCCATACTTAGCCACTTGTACAGGTTATTGTAGGTAGTATGGAGGCCACACTTAGCCACTTGTACAGGTTATTGTAGGTAGTATGGAGGCCATACTTAGCCACTTGTACAGGTTATTGTAGGTAGTATGGAGGCCATACTTAGCCACTTGTACAGGTTATTGTAGGTAGTATGGAGGCCATACTTAGCCACTTGTACAGGTTATTGTAGGTAGTATGGAGGCCATACTTAGCCACTTGTACAGGTTATTGTAGGTAGTATGGAGGCCATACTTAGCCACTTGTACAGGTTATTGTAGGTAGTATGGACGCCATACTTAGCCACTTGTACAGGTTATTGTAGGTAGTATGGAGGCCATACTTAGCCACTTGTACAGGTTATTGTAGGTAGTATGGAGGCCATACTTATCCACTTACATAGGTTACTGTAGGTAGTATGGAGGCCATACTTAGCCACTTGTACAGGTTATTGTAGGTAGTATGGAGGCCATACTTAGCCACTTGTACAGGTTATTGTAGGTAGTATGGAGGCCATACTTAGCCACTTGTACAGGTTATTGTAGGTAGTATGGAGGCCATACTTAGCCACTTGTACAGGTTATTGTAGGTAGTATGGAGGCCATACTTAGCCACTTGTACAGGTTATTGTAGGTAGTATGGAGGCCATACTTAGCCACTTGTACAGGTTATTGTAGGTAGTATGGAGGCCATACTTAGCCACTTGTACAGGTTATTGTAGGTAGTATGGACGCCATACTTTAGCCACTTGTACAGGTTATTGTAGGTAGTATGGAGGCCATACTTAGCCACATTGTACAGGTTATTGTAGGTAGTATGGAGGCCATACTTAGCCACTTACATAGGTTACTGTAGGTAGTATGGAGGCCATACTTAGCCACTTGTACAGGTTATTGTAGGTAGTATGGAGGCCATACTTAGCCACTTGTACAGGTTATTGTAGGTAGTATGGAGGCCATACTTAGCCACTTGTACAGGTTATTGCTGGTAGTATGGACGCCATACTTAGCCACTTGTACATGTTATTGTAGGTAGAATGGAGGCCATACTTAGCCACTTGTACAGGTTATTGTAGGTAGTATGGAGGCCATACTTAGCCACTTGTACAGGTTATTGCTGGTAGTATGGACGCCATACTTAGCCACTTGTACAGGTTATTGTAGGTAGTATGGAGGCCATACTTAGCCACTTGTACAGGTTATTGTAGGTAGTATGGAGGCCATACTTAGCCACTTGTACAGGTTATTGTAGGTAGTATGGAGGCCATACTTTAGCCACTTACACAGGTTATTGTAGGTAGTATGGAGGCCATACTTAGCCACTTGTACAGGTTATTGTAGGTAGTATGGAGGCCATACTTAGCCACTTGTACAGGTTATTGTAGGTAGTATGGAGGCCATACTTAGACACTTGTACAGGTTATTGCTGGTAGTATGGACGCCATACTTAGCCACTTGTACAGGTTATTGTAGGTAGTATGGAGGCCATACTTAGCCACTTGTACAGGTTATTGTAGGTAGTATGGAGGCCATACTTAGCCACTTGTACAGGTTATTGCTGGTAGTATGGACGCCATACTTAGCCACTTGTACAGGTTATTGTAGGTAGTATGGAGGCCATACTTAGCCACTTGTACAGGTTATTGTAGGTAGTATGGAGGCCATACTTAGCCAC